>PVNU02003981.1:0-482377 GCA_003013855.2 Liriodendron chinense | reverse complement strand
CCAAGCTTCTCTGGTCCATATATCATCAATTACCACCAGATATTTCTTCTTTTGCAAGTACTCGGAGACTGTCCTCTGCAAGCGTTCCTCAGGCATCCTCTCCCTGTCATCTCGTGAGGAGATTATAAAGCAATTTGTAATGCTTATTAAAAGCTCTCGAACTCCATATTCTTGAGATACATACACCCAAGCATGAAAATCGAAACTCCTCTTTACATGGATATCATTGTAAACTTTCTTTGCGAGTGTAGTCTTACCTAAACCTCCCATACCTGTGATGGAAATGACAGTGCGCCGAGCATCTCCTTCTGTAAGACGTCTCACCAGTCCATTTGCCTCCTCTACAAGCCCCACCACATCGGCTTCCTCGACGATCGGAGCCCTCTTCTCCCTCCACGTCTGGCTTCGATTCGAAGAAGAAGAAGAAGAAGCTTCTCTAGATGCTGGTATATTGTCGATGCCGTACTCTGATCGTTTGGACAAGATCTCGTTGAGGCTACTTTCTATGTCACTGATCTTCTTTCCAACCTGGAGGATGGCTGGTATGTCTTTGATGCCGCGAGCAAAAGTTCGTAAGGATCCCATGAATCCAGCACTTGTCTCTCCTTGCTGCTGTGCAATGTTAAAGGAGTAGGAGTCGATGACGTCCTCCGCATCGCAAGCTACTTCTCTTATTTGGCCCATCCAACGCTTAACTGCATCATTCTTTCTGCACTTGGCATCGATGTGCTTGAGTAAATCACGTATTTCTTCAAACTTTTTCTGAAGAGATGTGACCCGCTCATGTACTCCCTGCACGAAATATGCTTCCTTCGTTAGAAAATCCAACAATTTTTTTAAGGTGAACTGAACAGCAATCTCAGCCACTCTCTCTCTCTCTCTCTCCCCTTCCTTCAAAAGCTTCTAAGTTCAAAACAAGGGTTTCTGCAACTCAACCTACAACAATGAAGATAACTCCTAACAAAAAGCAAAGTCAACCAGCCCATACGTAAGGAGTGCGGATCGTCTGTGTTGAAAGCACAGGAAATTCCACTGCGGTCGCTTCTCGTTCTGCCACGTCATTTCCGTTATCTCCATCTCACAAAATATACATAGCACATCTTTTAACGTTTGCAACTTCACCGACCTTCAGCATAACCTTTGTCTTACATCCACACCGTCTATCAATTTTTCCAAATAGGTTTAGAGCATGGTTCCAAAAATAAAGTACGTCCAAATTTCATGTGGACCACACCAAAAGAAAGTAGTCAGGATTACACAAACTTTGGTTGAAACCTTCTCGGGCCAAGCGTGAGGCTTTATCTAACATCTGACCAGTTCATAAGTCCACCCATACCTAGATGAAGGTACAACACAAATATCTGCTTGATCAGAGCCGTCCGGGCCGTAAGAAATTTTCAACGGTAGCATCAATTCCACTGTTTCCTATGGTGTGTTCCAGTTGAGCTTTGGATCTAACTTGTTTTTAGGTTTATAACCTGGAAAGATCCGAAAAATTATATGGACGGTGTGGATCTAAGAAATAAGTTATCATGGGCCCGCGTAAATTTCCCACCTAAAGACATTCCGCTCTTAGCCAAGAGTGAAGAAAACCGAACAGTTGAAAGGTGGAACTTCTGTGGGGTCCATCATGATGTATGTATTAGATCCACACAGTCCAATCATTTTGTTTCTTACCTTCTAGTCACTAGGCTGAAAATAAGTCAGATCCAAGGCTCAAGTGGGCCACATGATGGGAAAGAGTGGGAAATGAACACCTACCATTGAAAACTTCTTGTTGCAATAGACAGCTCTGATCAAGCTGATGTTTCTGTTTTACCTGAATCAAGGTCTAAGTGACCTTATGAAGGGGTTAGATGACAAATAAACCTCAAAGTGGACCGTAGGAAGGTTTCAACGTTAGTCCTTCAATCCCATGCTTTCTGTTGTGTGGTCCACTTGAGCTTTGGATGTGCTTCATTTTATGCTTTAGAATAATCTGAAAAAAAATTGATGCACGGTTCTGATCTAACAAATAAATTAGGATGAGGCCCAAGGAAATTCCACACTGTAAAAGTGGGTTGTGTAGTACGCAATCCACACGTGAGAGAGAAAATCGGCTGGTTTTTTAGCTGATGTCATTGGCTATGACGTGCACCAATGAGAATGGACGGCACTGAATTTTTCTGTGTCTTCAACACAGACGATCTTCTAATTCTACAGACGATGTTGTAAATAGTAATTAGTCAATTCTTGATGTGCAAGGGTTGAGAGAGAGAAAGAGTTCTTAGGGCTTAAAGGAAGGGTTACGTTTTGCTAGCTCATTTAAGGTATGGTCCCACGAACCAACCATATACAAATCTCACGTGGACTATGCCATAGAAACAGTGGTCATTTAATGCCCAACATTAAAAGCTTCCTAGGGTCCACCAAAAGTTTATTTACCATCCAACTTGTTGATAAGGTTAGACAGACCTAGACCAAGGGGAAATACAAAGATCAACTTGATCTCCATAAAAACTTGGCCCACAAAAAGTTTTTAATGGCCAACGACCACTGTTTCCTATGGTATGGTCTGACATGCATTCAAACCTTCCATGGTAGCCTAATGTGCTGTAGCCTGGTCTAACAACATGGGTTCAAAGTTTTTTTTTTTGGCCCCATGTTTGACAACGGATGCATCCATAGATATTGTGTTGATCTAGGCTACATATATACACCAGTTGTAGAGGGGTGTGGACTTGTCTACAACTGTCCAGTTTGTGACACTCCATGGGTTTTGGTCATTGATCAGATGTGTCGCGCAACATACTAGGTTAGGTACCTATATACCACATGCTCAATCATGTGTTTATAGGCATGCAATTTCTATGCCCATATTTATCCTTTCCATGACCTTGGCTGGTATGCCCCATTTAGTTGGCCATAATATTGTATTCATGGGTCCCTTGTTGGAGAGTGATTAGGTGAGACCTCGGCCTCACCCAAGACAATGCCGTCCTTACCATGGGTTACTGTGGGGCCCACCTTGATGTATGTATTATGTATCCACACCGTCCATCCATTTTTACAGATCCTTTTAGGGGATTATATCATCAAGTGGACCATAACATAGGAAACAGCGGTGATTGACCATGGGCCACAAAAGTTTTGGATGAAGCTGATATTTGTTTCTTCCTTTCATCAAGGGTCATTGCCCTTATCAACAAATTGGACGCTAAATAAACACTAGGGAAACATGAAGGTGAGTCATAAGAAGTTTGTCAATCACCACTGTTTCTTATGGTATAGTCCACTTGATAATTGTTTCTGCTTCATTTTTTGGGATAACGCCCTAAGATAATATGGAAAAACGGATGGACGGAGTGGATACATAATACATACGTCAAGGTGGGCCCCATGTAACCCCACAATAAGGTCCACACCCTCTTAGGTGAGCCCGGGGACTCACCTAATCCTCTCTCAAGGAAGAGAGCAGGATTGGGTGAGACCCAGACCTCACCCAACATGGTGCGGGCCTTATCGTGGATTACTATGGGGCCCACTTTGATGTATGTATTATGTATCCACACTGTCCATCCATTTTTACAGATCCTTTTAGGGGATTATACCAAAAAGGAAGCAGATCCAATCATCAAGTGGACCATAACATAGGAAACAGTGGTGATTGACCATTAATGGGCCACAAAAGTTTTGGATGAAGCTGATATTTGTTTTTTCCCTTCATCAAGGCTTATTTGCCCTTATCAACAGATTGGATGGTAAATAAACACTACGGAAACATGAAGGTGAGTCCTAAGAAGTTTTTAATGGTAGGATGGTCAATCACCACTGTTTCTTATGGTATGCTCCACCTGATAATTGTTTCTGCTTCATTTTTGGGATAACGCCCTAAGATAATATGCAAAAACGGATGGACGGAGTGGATACATAATACATGCGTCAAGGTGGGCCCCACAGTAACCCCACAGTAAAGGCCGCACCCTCTTAGGTGAGCCTGGGGTCTCACCTAAGCCGCTCTCCCCTTGTTGGGACAGATTACAGGGATTTCTATCTACAAGCAAGGCCGACTAAATCATCGGCCTAGATCATATTGGCAGGCCTCACTTTCTCTTATCCAAGACTTAGAATGATTGTGCATGTACCTCTTGTACACGTGGTGGGAATGATGGCCTGCTTTGCTTTAGAATGGTGATATTGCAATAATCTTGATTCAGTCCGTACTATGATCGGCTACATGAATGAATATTTCTAAATACAAGAGTTGCAAGTCATGATGGACATTTTAAGCCAATTCCTATCCTAGTTTGTGGTCTTGGACCTTAATATGTGTTTAAGCCCATTCAAATTCATAGTCAAAAATCAATAAAGCGGCTAGTTTAGAATTAAAATGGCAACCATCATGATTCAGTTATCCGCCTCTTGGCTTGTGGGCCTTGAGGAAACCCGTTTGGATAATGGAGCGGGTGGGATTCTAGTTTCTAAGAATTGGCCCATGCATTGCATAAAAAAAAAGAATTATTTGCAATGAGCAACCAGAGTACCTTTAGAAGGATCCATAAGCCATTCGGCTGTTAAAGCTAATATACAGTGAGAAAAGACTCTAATTTATGATGCTGGTAATACACAATCGCTACTAGAAAATTTTCACCCAAAAAAAAAAAACATTATGAAACTTCTATCCAGTTTTAGTTCCAACAACTGTCCGAGAAAATCATCTTGTTCAATTATTTAACAGCAGGAGAACTCTAAGTCAAGGCACGTCAATTCATGACCAACACGTGTCCACAATCCATTTAGATATTATTCAGAGTTAGTTGGGCAAACCGGAATCTAACAAAATCAATCATATTCTGGGAATTGAATTTGACATTACAATGGAATTTGAGTTGCATTTAGAAAAGGAAGGCAACTTCATCACACACTTGCCTTTTTGACCAGAGAGGAAGTAGAGACTTTCCTCGCTAAAACTTGATGGGGTCGGGTAGGAGTTCATGCATGTACAGGTCCAGTAGTGTTGGGGCTGTCAATGGGCTGGGCTTGGCCTATGTTGGACAATCCAACCCAAGCTCAGACTGACATTGGTCTAGTCTTAACCGACCCCATTTACACTGATAATGCTGACAATTTGAAAATGACACTAAAGCGCTACTATATTAGTTAGACCAATTAATCAATGGGTAGGGAAGTGATCTTTTGTGATCTCCCGTTATTAAGGGCCCATTTGGATCATAAGTTGTTTAAGATAAGTTACTTATGCCACAAGTAGTTTATCCTAGTTTTTTACTTATTAAGAAAATAAGTATATTTGGTAAACAACATACTTATCAGCTTTTCCTGTCTTTCATCTCTCCAGAAAAGTTAAAAAGCTAAAAAAATTAGCTGAAGTGATTATGTACTTCTAAGTAAAAAAGTTACTTATAACTAATCATAAACCAAACATACTTATCTGAAATAAGTTACTTACCTACTGCTATAACTAGAAAAAGTAACTTCTTTGGTGGTATCCAAATGGGCCCTAATTGACATAAGTGTAGCAACTGTCTTGTACTCCTATTTCGTGGCTTTCTTACGGATAGGGCAGTTACTGGTGGTCTTATTTTCGCTGGCATGGAGGGAAGGACTTCAAGTGGATGTCATCTGCCCCGTCCATCAGGTACTCCGGACTGTGTTCTTAACAGGGCCTGAAAATCAGGCTGATCCTTCAGTCGGTGGGCTACACCATGGGAAACAGTAAAGAGAGAAAGTCCCATCATTTAAATCGTGTAAAATTGGGTTTGGGTCTACCGTCATGTTTATATTACATACAGAACACTCGTCCTACCTGCCATGCTAGGATGCATGGGTACACTAAAATCAGGAGATTTCTGGACTGATTTAGAATTTAGGCCTGATTTTGCATCTAGTTTATACCACCAAAGTCTGGATGTGACTGAATTTTAAGATCAATAGGGAAATTTCGATGAAGAATCTGATGGACGGGTTAATCTGATGCATGTTTGTCCCCCGTAGTGATCTGTTTGCACAATTGAGGCCTTAAGCGTGCCTATGCAAGTCAGGTTATTGAAAATATATTAGAGAGAAGAAGGGAGGAGAGAAGGATCTTTTTCTAGATCTGGGGCCCACTTTGATGCCAACGTTACATCCATTCTCTGCATGCTTAGTGCATGCTAATGCTGGGATGTGATTCAAAAAATTAGGTATATCTAGAACTCGAGTAGGTAACGCAACAAGATATAGTGGAGTTCAATGTTTCCAATGAGAGATTCCTTCTTTGAGGGTTCTAAAGCACTTTATAATCACTGCTTTTGAGCCTATGCCATAAAATGATCAGTGAATAATCACGCTTTTCCTTACGCCAGAATATTGGTAGCTCAAATTTCAATGCATGATGTGGCATCATGTGATGATTGGGCCCACTGGAAGTAGAGCTGGAAACGAACCGGGTTTGATCGTTCGGATTGACTCTGATTAGAGGTGGCAATGGGTCGGGTCGGGTCAGGTCGGGTCGGGTTTGGGTCGGGTCAAGTTCGGGTCGAGTCATTTCCACCTCAACCCTAACCTAACCCAAATTGAATTCGGGTTGGATTTTCGTAACCCTTACCCAACCCAAATTGCATCGGGTTAGGTAAGGGTTGACCCACATTTTAATGATCGACTAATTTGTAGATTAAACTAAATGCATATGACACTAGTAATCAATCTATGCGCGCATATATATATATATATATATATATATATATATATATATATATATATATATATATATATATATATATATGGGAAATGGTACTATTATGTCGACCTCATGGGAACTTTCATGAGGTTGAGCTATGTGGGGCCCACCATGATGTGTGTCAAACATCTACCCCATTAGTCAGATGCACCAGTTCATGATGGGCCACAGGCTTAAAAATCACGTCAATCCATGACTTAGATGGGGCCACACCACATACAAAAGTTGAGAGGGGTAATCTGTCCATTAAAACCTTCATGATCATTTTTTTTTGGCCCATTGAGATGTGGTTCACAAATCCAGCCCATCCATTGTATGTGTCCCACTTGGATGAGGGGTCAAACCAAGTTTTAGCCGTATCCAAAACTCAGGTGGGCCCCACCAAGTGCTTTTAGATGTTTTAGGCATGTCTTCGCATGATTTTAGATGGTATGGCCCACCTGAGTTCTGTATACGACTAATTTTTGGGATATCCCATGACCTAAAGGGAACCCATCAAATTCACAGTATTGATGTCTGACATGTGAGGCCCACACAGCTCTTCCCATGAGGTAGACCTAATATATATATATATATATATATATATATATATATATATATATATATATATATATATATATATATATATATATATATATATATATATATATAAACCGAGGTTATTTATAGAGTATTTCTATTACGTAAATACCGAAAGAGAAAAATAAATGAAAAGAATGGAGTGCAGATGTAACGCATACCTCTTTAGGCATCAACCTAGTTAGAGTAATGGGATGATGTTTCAGACACGTCGATCAAGTTTGTTGAATTAACAGACATGTGGACCATTCTAGCAAGGTGTGTGAGAGAAAAAAAAAAAAAAGAAAACTACGTATTATTTAACTAATAAGAAAATCAGTATATAATAGTCTTAGGGACCACCGTAATGTTTATTAAATTGACAGACATGCGGACCGTTTCTAGCTGGGTGTGTGAGAAAAAAAAAACTATGTATTATTTAAAAAAAATCAATATATAATAGTCTACTTAACCCCTATATGATTCGAGTTGGGTCGGGTCGGGTCACCTTTAACCCTAACCTAACCTATAAAAATCCGGGTCGGCTCGGGTCAACCCAAAAATTGAATTCGGGTCAAATTTTCCAACCCTAAACTAGAAAAATTCGGGTCGGGTCAGTTCAGGTTAGCAGGTCGGGTCAAATTTTGCCAGGTCCAATAATGATCGACTCGATAAAACTCTGTTCAAACAGAAAGTCTTCGTGTTTGAACTTTGTTCGAACACACAGGATCTGTTAAAAAAAAATCGAATCAATTTCAATCACAACCCTGTTCATATATATATATATATATATATATATATATATATATATATATATATATATATATATATATATAGTGAGAGAGAGAGAGAGAGAGAGAGAGAGAGAGAACAGGTTTGATGACAAATAAACATGACTGTGGGCCATAAGAAGGTTTCAATGGAGGACATCATTCTCCTCACCGTTTCTTGCGGTGTGGTCCACTTGAGCTTTGTATCTGCCTCATTTTTTATTTAATGCCTCAAAATGAGTTGTACAAATGGATGGACAAAGTGAATAAATCAAATACATTATGGTGGGACCCACAAAGCTTTGACACCAGCTTGCTGGTTGGTGTTCATGTCACCAGCCAACTCACATCTGCAGATTGGGTACTCCCAGTCTACCCCCACCAAGGCCTATCTAGAGATGGACAATCCTTTTAGTGCTCTGTGGCGCCCACAGTGATATATTTGCTTTTCCAAGTTGTCCGTCCATTTTTTAAAAATCATTTATGGCATTATCCAGAAAATGAAATGGATCGAAGGCTCGAATGGACTACACCACAGGAAACAATGGGGATGTTAACTATCTATGTTATAGTTTTTTTTAATTAATTAAAAACTTTAAACCTTGTGATTTGTTAGTTGTGATATGTAATTTGTGAACAAATCAGTATTCACTATTTAGTAGTAGTAAAAATATTTTCAAGCGAAAAAAAAAAAAACGAAATTGTTCGAACTTGTTCCAACTCGTAAAAATTGTCCGAAATCTATACGTCCGAACATGGCTGGGCCAGACCAAACTGAGTTTGAACAGAGCTACCATGCTCGAATATTTGTTCGAACATTGTTCAAACACACCCACACAAGCAACCGAACAATCCGATCTGGTCCATGATTGACTCAAATCAGATCGTTGCCCACCTCTAACTAGAAGGCAGATCCAATCCGTTCATTTTCTTCATTGCCCATCATTTCAATGGGAAGACACAAATTTTAGCATGATACGATCTCTCTGCAGCCCACAACAACCAATAACGGTGACCGTTCACTCACACCTATTTTCTTATTGTGTGGTCCACCTTATCTACAAATGTGACTCATTCTTTGCTTATGACCTTAAATTAAATTCAAAATCTAGTGGATTACACATGCTCCTTAGTGGGCCCTTAACACATGACAACCTCGACCCTGCCATCCTAGACCCTGTCAACCTTGACCCTTAACACATGACAACTTCGACCCTTAACACATGACAACCTAAATCCTATCAACCTTGATCCTTAACACATGACAACCTTGACGGTTAACACATGACAACCTAGAACCTGTCAACCTCGACCCTTAAAACATGACAACCTCGACCATTACATGACAACCTAAATCCTAACAACCATGACTCTGATCCTTAACACATGACAACCTCAACCCCTAACAGCCCGAGAAATTCCAATGACATATCTTCTCATTGTTCCACATTGTTTCTACTAACTCTACTAACAAGATACACTATATTTCTTTCTCTCGATAGATTTGTTGGCTATTGAACACAACGTTTAATTTGTGGAACTTTCTTAGTTCCCAGCATGTTTTTTATGTTAGACATACATTGTCCATGAACCTTTTTCAGATAATTCCAGAGCATGGGCCAAAAAATGAGTTACATCCAAAGCTCAATGGAAACCACCACAGAAACAATGGGGATTGAGCAAACTACTATTCAAACTTTTCTAGGACCAACCATGAGGCTTATTTTTCATCTGACCTGTTCATAAAATCACACGTACCTTAATGAAGTTAAAATACAAATATCAACTTGTTTATAGCCTTCTGTGGCCCCAAAAAGTTTTCAATGGTAGCATTGATTCGAACTGTTTTCAGTGGTTTGGTCCACTTTAGCTTTGGATCGATCTGCATTGGTTTTGGGCTTTGTATCCTAGAATGATCGTAAAAATGGATGGACAGTGTGGATCTAATAAATACATTATCTTGAGTCCACATAAATTTCACACGTCATCAAATTCTATTCCATGTTGTTTGGTGCGGGGGAGCGAATTAGGTGATATCCCGGCCTCACCCAAACGGTGCAGCCCTTACTCTGGGGCCCACCTTGATACATGTATAATATATCCACTCTGTCCATCCGGTTTTTCAGATCATTTTAGGGCATGAACCCAAAGCTTAAGAAGATAAAATCATCAAGTGGGCCATACTCCATGAAACAGTGGTGATTGAACACTAACATTAAAAACTTCTTAGAGCTCACCTTAATGTTTGGGTAGTTTTAATATTCTTCATCCAATCTGTTGGTAAGTTCACATAAGCCAAAAGTCAAAAGTTGATAAATGGCCAATCACTAATGTTTCCTATAATATGGTTGACCTGATTGTTGGATCTGCTTCAATTTTTGGATAATGCCCTAAACTAATTTGGAAAAATTGATGGACGGGGTGGATATAGAATGCACTCATTAAGGTGGGCAACACGGTAAGTACCACAACGTCCTTGGATGAGGCTGGGTCTCACGCAGCTCTCGTGGTGCAACACGTTCCCGGTGGAGAAGAAACCAGAAGTGTTGAAATGTGAAACTTTCATGGGGCCCATCATGACTTATGTATCAAATCCACACCCTCCATTCATTTTTTCATACTATTTTAGAAAATGAGACAAAAAAGAGGCAGATTTAAGGCTCAAGTGGGCCACACTACACAAACAGTGGGAATTTGACGCCTATTGTTGAAAATTTCTTGAGTCCATAGAAGGCTCTAATCAAGATGATATTTGTGTTTTCCCCTCGTCTATGTCTATGTGACCTTTCGCAGAGGTTAGATGACAAATAAACCTTACAATGGACCCTAGGAAGGTTTCAACGATAGTCGTTCAATTCCCACTGCTTTCTGTGGTGTTGTCCACTTGAGCTTTGGATGTGCCTCATTTTTTCTTTCGTGCTCCAGAATGATCTATAAAAATTGATGGTTGGTGTGGATCTAAAATATAAATCATTATGGGCCTAAATAAGTTTTACAAGTTAAAAGTCACCTAATCTATTCCGGAGAGAGAAATTCGACCGTATATTGTTAGTTGAAGTCGTCGACACTAACAATGACGTGGACTAACGAGAAGCCACACACTGAATATGTTTATCTTCAACACATGACCAGCACTTATCTAACAAATAGGTCAAATTCACGGAATTGAATTTCAATCTCATTATAATGAAATTTGAGTTGCATTTCATTGAGAAAGGAAGGCAACTTCGTTGCGCGCCCGGTCCCTTTTTTTACCATACCAAAAGTAAAGGCTTTCCTCGCATCTTCCTCCGCAAGACTTTCGCAGGAAATCCGCACCCCTTTCGTTGCATCTTCCGGGCCGGCCGTGAATTAGGTGTTACCCCGGGAACAACTTAGTGGGTGTTACCCTAACGGTGCGGGGCCATCTTGATGTATTTTTTATATATCGACGCTGTCTGTCTGTTTTTTCATATCATTTTACAATGTGATCCAAAACCTTAAGAAGATACAAATCTCAGGTGGACCATACCATTAGAAACAGTGATTAATAACCATTAAAAACGTTTAGTGGGCCACAAAAGTTTTGGATCAATCTGATCTTTATATTTTACCTTCATCAAGACCTTATTGACATTAGCAAGAGCTTGGATTGAAAATAAACATTACCGAAACCTTAGATGGGCTCTTTGGAATGTTTAATGGTGGAGCACTCAATCACTCTGTTTCTATTGGCATGGTCCACTTGAGATTTGGATCTGTATAATTTTTGGAACATCATCCTAAATGGGCTGTAGAAACGGATGGACGGAGTGGATATACAAAATATCATCCATGTGGGCCATACGGTAAGGGTAACACCCACTCAGATGTCTTCCTTTCTTTCTTTCCCTCTCTCGACTAAACACGTCTCTTATCCTGTTCCTCGTACGCATGTTGAGCACTCAAGCTACGGAAGCGGATTAGGTGTTACCCCGGTAACAGGTTAGTGGGTCTTACCCCTACCATAGGGCCCACCTTGATGATGTGAGTTATGTCCAAGCCGTCCATTCGTTTCTCTTGAGAATTCTAGGACAGTATACCAAAAATTATGCAGATCCCCATACCGCAGGAAACAGTGGTGATTGAGTGCTTTACCATTAAAAATTTGAAAGTCAAGAAAATATGGATGAAGGTAAATTTAAAATATCAGATCGATTCAAAACTTTTGTTACCCACGAAAAGTTTTTAATAATTATTCATCATTGTTTCTATTAGTATGGTTCACCTGAGATTTGGATATTCTTATGATTTTGGATCTCATCCTTAAATGATACGGAAAAACAGATGGACGGTATAGATATATATAAAATACGTCAACATGGGCCGTAAACGGTTAGGGTAACACCCACTAAGGTGTGGGTGTTACCCGGGTAACAGCTAATCCGCTCCCTCAAGCTACCATCTGCCCGAGAAGAGTACACCATCCATTGGACCAAACAATTTCCTTTCCCACCTAAGCATTACCCAAATAAAAAGGGATTTCAAAGGTTTGGCATCTTATCCTGCGTTCCCAGTGGGTCTTGATCTAATACAGGTAATTAATTATCACTAAAACTAGATAGGCTGTCAATGGGATGGGCTGGCCCAATGGGCTTTTGGACCTTTCATGCCTTCAGCTAGGCTTATTCTAGAGTACTATCAGGCTAGAGGGTCAAGTTCAAGCTTAGCATTCACTTCTTTTTCAATTGGCTGGTTTTGGACTGTATACAATAGCCCGTTAGCCCACCCAGCCCATTAGAGTTTTTAGGGTCAACCCCCAACCAATGCCTCGGGCCCATCATAAGCTTATCGAGCCATGCTTAGGCTGGGCTTGGCCTATGTTGGACAATCCATGCCAGGCTCAGACAGAGTTTGGCCTGGTCTTAACCAGCCCCATTTAGCAGACTATGTCTTGTATTCTTATTGCGTGACTTTCTTACCGATTGGGTAGTTACTGATGGTGTTGCTTTCGCTGGCATGGAGGGAATGACTTAACGTGGATGCCATCCATCCCATCCATCAAGTACCCCAGACAGTGTTTTGAACAGGGCCTGAAAATAAGGCTAATCCTACGGTCAGGTGGGCTACACCATGGGAAACAATTAAGAGGAAAAGTCCCACCATTTAAATAGTGTAAAATTGTGTTTGTGTCCACCATCGTGTTCATATACCACACAGAACTCATCCTACCACGTGAATTTAGAATGCATGGATCTCCTAAAATCAGGAGATTCCTGGACTTATGCCAGAATTTAAAATTTAGTCCTGATTTTACATCTAGTTTAGCCGACCAAAGTCTGAATTTGATTGAATTTTAAGATCAGTAAGGAAAATTCGATGAAGCATTTGATGGACGGGTTAATTGATGCATGTTTGTCCCAAGTAGTGATCTGTTTGTACAAGCTGAGGCCTTAAGCGTGCCTATACAAGTTGGGCTATTTAAAGTATATATAGATGAGAGAGAAGAGGAGAGAAGAGAAGGATCCTATTTCTAGATCAGGGGCCCACCTTGATGCCAGCATTATATCCACTCTTTGCATACTTAGGGCTCGTTTGGATACCAGCAAATAAGTTACTTTTTGTACTTACAACAGTAGATAAGTAACTTATTTCAGATAAGTAAGTTAGGTTTATGATTAGTAATAAGCAACTTTTTTACTTAAAAGTATATTCAGCTAATTTTTTTTGCTTTTTAACTTTTCTGGAGAGATAAAAGAGAGGAAAAGCTAGTAAGTATGTTGTTTACCAAAAATACTTATTTTCTTAATAAGTAGAAACTAAGATAAGCTACTTGTAGCATAAGTAACTTATCTTAAGCAACTTATGATCCAAACGGGCCCTTAGTGCACGCTAATGCTGGGAAGTGATCCCAAAAATTATGCATATCTAAAACTCAAGTAGGTCAGACCACAAGGAAAATGTGGAGCTCAATGTTTATAATGAGAAATCGCTTGTTAAAGGGTTCTAAAGCATTTTATAATCACTGTTTACAACG
Source organism: Liriodendron chinense (assembly GCA_003013855.2). Lineage (NCBI taxonomy): Eukaryota > Viridiplantae > Streptophyta > Magnoliopsida > Magnoliales > Magnoliaceae > Liriodendron > Liriodendron chinense. The sequence continues at coordinate 468,339 of PVNU02003981.1, read as the reverse complement.
AGAAATCCACTACTTTATGTTTACAATGAGAAATCCCTTGTTCAATGTCTCTTTGAGCTTTAGATCTGCTTTATTTTGGGCTTATGCCATAAAATGATCTTGCAGAATGGATGGATGGTATAGATATAACACATACATCACAGAGGGGGCCACAGAACTTGATGACTTCAACACACTACTGAGGCGAATGGGGCTGTGGAGTGTGTGGCACACCATGCAATCCACGTCCCGCTAAAGGTCACCGTCCAACAATTTTCTTCTGTTGTAACGCCTCGAAATTTCGGCTCTCGTGGACAACACAATGGGCCGAGTTCTCGGGTGTTATCTGGAATGTGTTAAGGATATATTTCCACACATTCACCTTTATTTTCCAGATTCATGGCATTCATAGCAAAATGACGGAATTTAAGTTCTTATTCAAGTTTTTTTTTTCTACTTTATGTTATCAAGATAATGTCCTTAAATCATACAAATTACATAATTTTCTACTTTCTAATCTCAATGAGAGGCTTATTACAAGTTATATGAAAATAAATCTACTGTACAAAGATAATAAACGTAATCCATTTTCAAGCCACTTGGGTTTCATCATCCGTCATTTGCTGCCACGAGCCTTCGAGCACCTCGTCGTAGTGTTCGATTCTCTTACTGGATCTTCACCTAGATTATCTGAGATGTGGTTGGATAGCGTTAAACGCTATCATAGTAGGGAATATCCCTTTAAAACAATCATGATAATAACGGCACAGAGTAAACGCAAGCAAAATATTCTCATTTAATCAAATAAAAACAATTCAATAAAAAATCTTGATTAATGCAATGCATGAAATGGATGCTCTAGCTAAGGTACCCTGACCAAATGAGACGGGATCACTCCACTCTTCTCACCAGCCACTAGTCACTAGAGGTTCTAGCTAGGACGGGATCACTCCACTCTTCCCATGCACCAAAACCCAACTAGTGAAACTGGCCCATGCATACTTTCACTAGATAGCGAGAGAGAAACGGGCCCATGCACACTTTCTCTAACGCCCGAGGGGCTGACCCACCAAGCCGGGTCCAGTGAATGTATGATTAGTTTCACCTTTAATTAAGTCGGTTTAGCATTCAACCCATTAAATGATGTGCACGTCTAATGATCACTTCTTACCCCAATCAATTCAAGAGTCTTGATATTTATCAATTTCATATTCTAGTGGATCCATCACAGGTAACGAATCAATAAGGATCCCTTGGCACGTAAACAACAATGCGCACACGGTAGTGCCACTTATCATCATGGCATATGCAACCAACAACACATACATGGTAATGCCAATACCTAATTCTCAATGTCGAGGCATATTCATTCAATAAGACACACAGTAATGCCGACTTTCATAATAAGGCATATTCATCCAAAACATTCTCATGGTAATGCCAACGTAACAAGGCCTCGTACGGGTTCTTCTCTTTACATCAACGGTTACATCAATATGGGGCCAAGGAGTTTTCATTAACGTAACATCCATATGCAATATCTCATAGCAAACAATACATCAATCATCATAAGCATGTGACAATGTAAATCGAGCATGGTTTCCATATGAGCATGTACATCATAACAATTCCTTTTCCAACTACTTAAGCATAGTTCATACATCAAAATTCAACATACACAACAAGGAACATCATATAATTTATATTTACGTGGAAACATTTCAACAAGCACGGTTTCAAGAAGTCACGTAACAAAATCTTAATTTCCAAGCATAAATCAACACACAATTTAATATTATCGTAGATGGGCTTAAAGGAAATCCCCACCTTTGAGATTGGATGATTTGAAACGCAATTAGAACCGTGAAACCCTTCTTTAATCCAACTCTAGGAAAGTTAATGACAAATATAAGATTAAGACGTACAGTTGTATAGTTTCTATGGCTATGATCGACTAGGGCTAGATCTATACTTAAAACTAGGGTCTAGATTAGATTTAAGAATTTAATAACATGCTAAAATGGCTTACCTCTCTCATCAACGGCTCATCTCGAGATCTCAGTCGAGTCGACTCACTTGGCCCAACCCAATCCTCTCTCTCTCTTTCCTTCTCTGTCTTCTTCTTCTTCTTTCTCTTTTATGGTAGATGGGACTCACATGATGGCTATAAATAGGATCTGGAACGTCCATGCAAAGTGCATCCTCAGATGATCTGAATCTTGATTTCTATGGTTAAAATCAATGAGTTAGAGTGGGCCACACAACTGACAAAAGATTGCAATATTTGGACGGACCGATTTTTGGTGAGGTACTAACCTGATGGATGGCTTAGATCCAAGAAAGGGGCCCAGCTAGTGGACGGTGTAGAGACATGGGAGCAGCAGCGAATGCTGCTGTCACAGCGGGCAGACGAGGAAGACGGAACATCTCTCTCTCTCTCTCTCTCTCTCTCTCTCTCTCTCTCTCTCATCCTCTCTTCACGATCTCTCTCCTCTCTCTCTCTCTCCCTCTCTCTCACGTTCAGATGACTGAGAAGAGGAGATATGCGGCTAGGGAAGTATGAACTAGGGTTTTTTAAGTCGGCCGAGTGTTGGGTGATTGCGGAACGCGGTTTGAGTTGGAGGAAGAAATGGATCTGATTTCGGAGGTGGTTTGCACATAGGATTCGTTGAAAGGCTAGGTGGGGTCCACATAAAGTTTTGAGAGAATCTTGGACCGTTCATGCAAAGCGATGGGCCCGATCTTGATAAGTCTTCATTTGAACGGTGGTTTGGATCGGATTGCACAAGCGACGGATGACGACAAAACTTTGAATGACTAGGTTTGGGTGGGGCGCTGACCTAATGGACGGGTTGGATTTCGAAGTGGGGTCCATGATGATGGACGGTGTGGAGCTCATGGACCGGCAGCGAACCACGCTATAACAGCGTAACGAAGAAGAAGACTCGTAATGGAGAAGGAAACTTTCTTCCTTAGATAACGTACATCGCACTATCCTCTACTACCCTCATGAGTGGGGTACACTATGGTGGATCTGGACCATTTGCTCCGTCCAATAAGTGGGCAACACAAAAATAACCGCTGACGAGGAAAATGAGGCAGATTCGAGTTAAGGTGGGCCACTCATGGACCGATTTCTGATTAGGGCATTTGTAGGATGATCGGAGGGTTGAAAATCGACGTGTACAGATAAAATGTGTCCAAAAGATCATATACGAAGTTTTGTGTGAAATAGATCGTCAGAAATCATAATCCTTAAAATAGGTACGTTAACTTAAATTTATCTAATGGCATTTTCGTAATTAACTAAAAATAGCGAGATTTTTGAAATCCAGTCTTTCTACAATGTTTATTGGATCATTTTAAGCTACTTTTGTAAAAGCTACCCTATCGAATCTCCTACGGATGGTCCGTTGTTTTCAAAACAAGGTAAACGCTCGATAAAAATCAGAATAAATTTTTTTAAAATTCTGAAATAAACTCGAAAATCCGGGGCGTTACATCTGTGGACCCAGATGTATGTTGGATCACCCTTGATTTTGAGCCTTTGTATAGTGAAAAATGGTGGGCCGGTCGGATTTGTCACAAACCTCACCAAAGTGGGTGCCCCAAAGGTTGGGGCTCATAGTGATGTTTTAGAGTAATCCAATCCGTCCACAAGTTTGGACTGATCATTCTACGTGAGGTTTAAAAAGATGGGGCATATCCATAGCTCAAGTGGGCCACAATGTAAGAAATAGTGAACAGTTAAAAGCCACCACCCACTTTTTCTTGTTGTGGGACCAACCTGTACGTTAGATAAGCATCAATTTTGAGCCACGCCCTAAAATGAGATAGGGAAAATGGTGAATAGTTTGGATTTATCACAAGCCTCATGAAAGTGGGACCCGTCAAGATTGAAGGTTGCATGTGATGCCAATTACATTCTCTGACTACTCGTGAGAGATTAGATTGGAGATGGTTCCGGTAATGGTGGGGCCCATCATGATGGTTGAGAGAAATCCAATATGTCCATAAGTTTTTCCGAGTCAATCTACGTAGGGCAATGCAACATGGGGCATATACAGCGCTCATGTTGACCAAAATTCAAGAAAATGTGGGCCTTTAAAGGCCAAAGTTCATGGACCAAGAGCTACCTACATCATCCGCCCATGCCGATAAGGAAATTTGAACAGTGGTCTTCCGCTTTGATACCACTTGATGCAAGGAATACCGACCAATCCACCAAAAGCTCCAGAGCTGCTGGGGAAGCACTGAAATATCCCTTTATTCAGGCCCTCCTAGGCAAACCGACCAAGATCTCCCTATGGGTTACCCTGCATCTCACAGGTCCCATAATGGAAACCACCTCGTGCCCATTCTGCATCATATAGACCCCACCTCGTGACCATTCTGCATCATATAGACCCCACCTCATAGGCCGCCCCACCCCAGCGTGGAGATGCACTTGCATCATCCAAAAATGTTTGGTTTTGATTAATTCGGGTAGTGAAAATATAGTTGCCAAATAAATGGTGATAAGCTACAATTAAAATGTGAAAAAACATTCTAGCCCTTCCAAAATTTCTTGGTTAAAAAAATGAGGTGAAGTCCCTATCAATGAAAGGTCTTTGGTGAAATTCTCAATTGGTAACTATTGTGATGAACTATGGTCAGATGTCTTACCTATGGATGCTTGCCACATTTTTTGGGCAACCATGAAAATTTGACCAGGATGTATATCATGATGGAAGAAAAAAATGTTTATTCTCTCTCTCAATGGGGTAAAGTATATATTAACTCCTTTAAAATAAATTCTTTCTTGTGTCCCCAAAGAGCATCGAGTTAATCTTTTGTCTCTAAAATGTTTTGAATAGAGTTATAAAAAAATAACCCATGTTTATTAAATCTAAGAGCCACTCGTCGCTAGTCTAATTTGAATATAGTCAATACATCATAATCATCACACTCGTGCTCTATGAATTTCATAGTATTGACCTTCCTAGAAGAATCTTCAAATTTTCCTTGCTTTCAGGTGAAATTCTAACAATTCATCTTCATGTGCCCTATCTGTCCACAAGTCCAGCACTTCGCCTTGTCATTCCCTTTACCCTTAGATTTAGATCTCGATCGCCAGGATCTCTCATCCCGGCTCGCTCAAAACTTCTTCCTCTTATAACAAGTGTCTCTGTAGAAGAAGTCATGTCACTGCTTTTCTTTCTCATCGCCTTCGACTGAAAGGTTGAAATAACAATCTGAACACTTATGGTCTCCCTACCTATGTATAAAAAGTCTTTAAACGACTCATGTGATCCTGTCTCATGTGATCCTGTGAAAGAATTTGATAGAATACATGCTTAATCCTCATCCTTCATCGATTTATCTACATCCAACAATTTGCAAATAAGCCAATTAAAGTTACTGATGTGGCTCTCAACATCGCCCCCCTCTGCCATCTTCAAGTTGAACAACTGGAGCTTCAAATAAAGGCAATTTTCATATACTTTTTTACATAAATATTTTCTCCAACTTTGCCCACGTATCAACTATAGTCTTCTCCCTCATGACACTATAGAGGACGTCATCCATTAGGCACAACTAGATTGAAATATTGGCATTCTGATTTAACTGGCTCTACTCTTTTTCTTTCATAGTCTCTGGTTACTTTCCATGCGTCTTCCAATCCTTATTGAACTAAGAAGCTATTCATATTTAACTTTCATAGTTCAAAGTTGATTTTCTCGAAATACTTCTCTATATCGAATCTCATGTCAGACGCCATTGATACCTTGTTTCAGATTCTATCTGCCTCCCAACATACGTTCTAATATCATACCACTTATTGTGAAACCCACAGAAGCGAAAACACAGAGTAGAATCAAACAAGACAATCACAACAATACCAAGCAAATTAACATACAAGAGTTAATCCGAATTTTACGTAAAAAAATCCTCTGGAAAAAAAAACCACAGCACAAAGCGAACCACTATGAAATCAAAGTCACAAGAGATGAAGAATACTACCCAGATCAAAGCCCTACAAGAGAAACACAAGCTAACACAAGCTTTTTCTCTCACCCTAAAACTCTCTCAATCCCTCTAGGATACACAACCCCTTTGGCATTTACCCTAATCCCACATTACACCCCTTTAAATAGTATAAAACCAAAATTAGAAATATCTTACGCAAAATTGTGTAAACCTGCACAAACCGGCCGGCATGCAATTGGTTGGTTGATCGACATCGCCCAATCACTCTTCAGTTACCTGACGACCACACCTTTAATCACCCAAAACAGTGCAAAATCATTCAAAGAGTTCTATGTGCAAAATCCATTGTCGTGGGTCACCTGACAAGTTTGCTCGATCGCCTGACGGGCGTGAGTCAGCATAGATTTGAGTCATCCAATTCCAACACATATAATTCAACAGCGTTCGGACCCTACTGGAAAGGCTATATGCAGTAAGCTTTGTAAGTTAAAGCTTTACTTAAAGCTTTACCCCCAACGCAGTGTTTGAGGCCCACCATGATGCTTGCACCATATCCAACCCGTCCATCAAGTGTGCCCCTTCATTTTTATGGTAAGCACTTAAAAACCGGGGCAATTCAAAACTCAGGTTTGACACACCAGTTGGAACAGTTGGGATGGGACACCCACCATTAAAAATCTTCTAAATGTTGTGTGGGTGCCACCGTGTTTTGGATGCACATTCAGAAGATAGGCCACAGTACATGGTTCTAAAGGTTTTAGACATGACATTAAATGGCAAGGACAACCTAAGATGGATCGGCCTGATTTATTATCACCAAGGGAAACATGACAGGGAACATATGATGAGCCTCAAATTTGAAATTTTGAATAAGCCCGGCCTGTCAGGCCAAGTCCAAACAATTCAAAATCCAGGCCAAAGCCAACCTCAGGCCCGGCCTGTTGACAGCCCTAACAGTACCGGGGGCTGCATATCACGTTAGCAGGTTAAGCTTACCCTGTAAGTTTTGTAGTCAATTATACACAAGGTTCACGTTCATCTCCACTGTGTATATAGATGCATCGTTTTGCAAATAAATTAAAAAAAAAAATGCATCTAGTGGTTAGCATCCGGTGGATTATGCAAAAATAATGGTTAGTAATGCACAACCAACTAGCTAGGAAAAAATGATATCCATTGATTGCATGACTAGGATTATCTAGGTGGTTGGAATTTGCAGCCATGGACATGGGCACCGTCCATAAAATGCATTTTCTGCAATATCCTCATAGTATATGAAATTATAGATTGCTAAAGGAGCCGGGCACTGAACAGCCTTCGATACATGTCTTAAGTGGAATTTAACATTTAATTCTGCGAAATGATAAAACCAAACATGACGTGTATAAAAAAATGACGTTAAGAAGTTACCTTTCAAACACAACATAAATCATTTTCCAATAGAATTTTCATATGAAACCGAACACTTGGATAGCTTAATCAGACTACAATGAGTCTTTTCAATGTTTGAATTGATGATTAATTGAGTAACTAATGATATATAAGTTTGGGATGTGTAGATGCGCATACATGTCTATGTACACGAGAATAAAGGGATCTTAGATTATGATTCCGACACTAGATTAAGCATATATATAGGTAATGAGTAAGATTAATGGATCCAATTCTCATATGGATTCAAGTACGAGTAGATATGAACATCTTATAGTTTACTTAATATAATAGGGTGGTCTAAAATTAAAGTGGACAATCGGATATCTATATCTAGCTAGTGATATGAATTATTGTTTAAACGGCCTACTTTGATAAACGATAATGTATGTTAAGATATATGAGAGCCCAAAGTTCATTATAATGTATTTGCGTGTTTAAAGGTGTGTATATACACATTCTTCTAAACATCTAAATAAATTTAATGTTAAAATTCACACATTGTTTAAAACCGTGTACCTTTTTCTGCGTGGAAATTTTCAGATTATTACAATTTAATTTTTTATTTTTTATTTTAAATACTGATAAATGAGTAATCCTTAATTACATCAGTAACTAATAGCAGTCAAATTCACATGAGGTTGATTGTTGTGGGCGTTTGATGGCTCCCCACACTAAAATGGAAGAAACAAAAACTATACCCATAAAATATGTGGTATGCACCTTTATGTATGAGTCTGATCCATGTCCATCCGTTTCACCTACTCATTTTAAGGCACGAGCTAAAAGATGAGGCAGATCCAAAGCATAGGTGGACCACACCACAGGAAGCAATGGGAGTCAAATGCTTACCGTAAAAAACTTCTAAGGTACAGAGAGGCTTTGAATCAAGTTGATATCTATGTTTTACCTTCATCAATGTCTATAAGACCTTATGAATAAGTTCCATGATTATACACATTCCTGTGGGCTGTGAGCCATGTTTCCACTTTCAACAATGGACGTTGTTATCTCTCTTGTGTTATTTATTTCTTGAAAAAAAAAATGTGGTCTGACTCATTTGAGCTTACAATCTGCTTCCTTTTGGGTTCATGCCTAAAATAAGCGGTGAAACCAATGCACAATTTGGATAAAACACATATCATATGTTGGGCGCCACATATTAAATTGGAGGGAGTAGGCCCCAGATAGTTAATCATATGCAAGGTGTAATTGAAAAAGTTATTTCCCTATTTTTCAAATGAAGGTAAAATATCATCATTGCATGTTTACTACCATTTACCATCTAAGGAGGGGAATGAAAAAAAAAACATTCTAAAAAATTCAAGTCATCTCTCTCTCTCTCTCTCTCTCTCTCTCTCTGCGCAAGTGTGCAATTTCCAAGTAATGTCTTCTCTTTTCTGCTGGATGTAACTGTTTATCCATGCTGTCCATCCCTTTTCTCATATCATTTTAAGATATGAGCCCAAAACTGACACAGATCCAATGCTTAAGTGGACCATACCTCGCCCATCAGTCACTTGTGCCCCCTCATAATTTTCATAACCACTAAAACCGTGGGGCGACTCAAAACTTAGGTGTGACACGGCAGTTGGAACAGTTGGGATGGGGACACCAACCATTAAAAACCTTCTAGATGTTGTGTGGGTGCCACCTGTTTTGTAGACACCATCCAATCCATTCAGAAGATGGGCCACAAAACATGGTTCTAGAGCTTTTAGGCGTGATATTAAATGGTGCGGCCCACCTAAGATTGGATCGCCTTATTTTTGGCTGCCAAGGAAACACGACAGGGGACATATATATGACACTCACACACACACACACACAACACAGTGGGTAGGGCTATCAATGGGCTGGGCTCGGCACAGACAAAGTTGAAATTTCGAATAGGTTTGGCCATCAGGCACTTAAGCCCAAACAGTTCAAAATCTGGGAGGAAGCCAACCCCAGGCTCGGACCTGTTGACAGCCTAACACTGGGGGCGACACATCAAGTTGGCAGGTTAAGCTACAGCTAATTAGACAAAAGGTTCAAAACGATGTGTCCTCTCATCAATAGGGTTGGAAATTATGTGTGTGAATGTGCCCACTATACATGTGGCTTGAAATGCTGCAATTGGAACTGTCAAATCATGCGTCCTGTACGTTGCACCTAATCATCCGTTCAGTAGACATTTGCTTGCAGAATTTAAACCATTTGCACAAAGGTGGCCCATCAATTATAGGTGCATGGATTTTTTTTTTTTTTTCTTCTAAATTAAATATAATATCTTAAAATGGACTAAGAAACCATATTAATACAAAGGAAGAGAATCCTTGATACACCTGCATGTGCGATGAACACCCATTTAGCTAGTGTTGGGATTAGACGCCTCTACTCTTCACGCATGAAGACCACCGACCGGTCGGTCACGATGGAGCAAGACAGCAGGTTTGTTAGAACTTTTTTGGGCCATCCGGCCGGCCGGCTGGTGGAGGGTCCGACCGGTCAGACGACCGTTTGGCAATTTCCATTTTGGACTAGGTTTCTTGCGCGGTTTTGCGCAAGGAGTTTCTAATTCTGGTTTTCTCCTATTTAAGGAGATGTAATCCGAGATTAGGGTTGCCGCCTATGGGCCAAGGGATTGGGAGAGTTCTAGGGTGAGAGAAAGAGCTAGGAGGAAGCTTGGAGCTCTTTGGGATAAGGGAAAGGGATGAGTTTGTCCTCCTCATGTGAGAATTAGCTTCTGGTAGCTTGGGATTTCTCTTGTGGGCTGTAATCCAGGGTTTTTTTCTATACTCTCTTGTAACTTCTGATATTATAGTAGATTAGTGTCGCTTTGTATCGTGGTCTTTTACCCTTGAGGAGTTTTTCCACGTAAAAATCGAATTACCTTCTTATGTGTGATGATTTGCTTATTGATTGTCATTGTGGTGTGTTCCTCGCCTGCTTTGATTGCTTCCGTTGCGGGGCTCCTAACCCTAACAAGTGGTATCAGAGCTAAAGTTGGGAAGGAGGCAGAGAGAATCTGAAGCGAGGTTGTAACGCCCTAGATTTTCGAGATTTATTTGAAAATTTTTGAAATTTCATTTTTAATTTATTTTTTTTATTAATTATCGTACATTTACCGTTGATTTGCGAATAGCGAGACATCCGCAGGAAATCTAATAGGGGACTCTTTACAAAAGTTGCTTAGAATGATCCCATAAACATTGTAGAAAGATCAGATTTCAAAAATCACGCACTTTTTACATAATTACGAAAATGCCATTAGTTAAACTTAAGTTAAGATGCCATTTTTAAGTATTATAGTTTATGACAATCACTTTCACACAAAACCCTGGATTGAAGCTTTTGGGCACATATTAACCATACACGTCAAATTTCAGCCCTTAAATCATAGTAAAAGTGGTCCAATTATCAAATTAGCACCTTAACCCTTGATTTTCATGTCCATCGAGTGAGGAAAGCAGATGGTTAGTCGTAGTCGAATATTTTTCTTCATATGAGTGACTTGGATCGTCTTTATCATGGACCAATAGTGTGATTTGAGTGCCCCGCCTTGATAAGCATCTTTCTTATGCGCGAAGTAATCCCATTTTAGAAATTAACCAGTTACCAACTCTTTTTAAATCTGAACCTTTCAATTTACCCAATTTTCACCATCAATCGCTTCTCAAATTTGGACCATTTATTATACTCATATGACTACGAGTTTATACAAAATTTGGACCCCGATCTATAATCTTACACCGTTGAACTACAAAGCCAACCCCTTCCTTTTCCGCCAAAAGTTGAAATTTCAGATCTAAGCATTTCTCACCATCAATCAACCACTAAACTTTGTACAATTGTTTGTCTATCATGACTACATATTTTCTCAAAATTTGGGCCCTGATCATCAAGCATAAACCGTTAATTGAGATCTAGCTCATTTTAGCACCAGTCAGGCCATTTTCAAGGATCGACCAATCTAGAATGTAAATCATCAATAAATTTACGTATTCTGACTCTACTCTTCAAGCTTGATAAAATGAACGGATTGAAATTGATCAAAGATCACCCGAATATTGAGATTTGAGAAACCCACCTCAAGAGGTTGTTACACAAGACCTCGCGTGCACATACATCTCCATATTTCTACTACGTACCTCCAAATCCTTCTCCTAACCCTAGCCTCCATGCCATAGAGAGAGAGAGAGAAGAGAGAGAGAGTTCTTTTTCACATTTTTCCAGCGGTTAGGATCTTCTACAACCCTCTTCTTCTAAGTCCATCCTAAGGTGAGGATTTTCCTTCAAACCTTTCATTAATAATATTATGATTATTATAAGTTTCTTTTGTAGCATGTGAAGTTGTTTTGTTTTGAATTGCTGATCCATATAACATGAAGTTTAATGTAGGATTTGTAATGAATATCATTATATAATGATGTGATTCATTGTTTAGATTTTTTACGAAGAAGCATGTGTATTTGTGTTATTTATCTTTGTGAAATCTATGCCCTTATTTCCTTAATCTGTGTTTTACAAGTAACATTGGTTTTCATATTGTGATATGAAATATGTGTATAAGATCATCATATAGACATCCCATTATTGTATTCTCTTTGTCCCTAAGTTGGTAAAATTATTCGATGTAGAGAGATGGAACCCATGAGAGGTGTCTATGATGGAAGAATATCTCTTGACTTAACTGAGAGAATGAAGTGCTTGCTTGTCAATGGATCATTACATGTATATGACGCTTGATTGGATCCATTTACATTACATGGGTATTTTAATGAATTTGGTCATGATGTACAACATTGACTTTTTAGGACATGATGAAATCATAAAACGGGACAATGAGTGGACACTAATGGTATACAAATTCTCATGAGCCGGGGTTGGTGCCATGGACACTAAGCCCGAGCTGTCGACCTATGCTAGGTCACTTGTGACTCCCCATAGTGACCATTGAGTTTTATTTAAATTGGTTGTATGTGAAAACACTTAACTAAAGGTGAAACTAAAGTCATGCATTCACTTGGTTCCATGTGGGTGTACGAAATTGAGAATAGGCTAGAGCATCATACTTCTCCCGTACACTGTCACGTGTAGATTTGGGCTATGAGCGTCCCGTTTCTCATGTGGTCAGGCAAAACTATGGGCTTGTGCGTCCCAGGAACCTCTGGTGACTAGTGGCTAGCATGAAGTCGTAACAGGGAGTCTCCCACTTCATGTATTGTGATTCTAGCCAGGGTGCCTTAGCCAGAGCATGCATTCCATGCATCGCATTAACAAAGATTTTTAGTTGGTTGTTTTGATTCGATTAAATGATAATATACTGCTTGTGTTTACTCTGTACCGTTATTATTATTCTTGATTGTCTTGGAGGAAATATTCCCTACTATGATAGCGTTTAACGCTATCCCAAACACAATTTAGATGATGCAGGTGAAGATCCAGGTATTGAACCCAACTTTTAAGAAAAAGAGTTCGATGATTCGTACAATCAAATGGCGAATGACGATGTTAGAGAAACTTGGTGTTATCATTTATTAAATATTTCTTTTGAGTAGTTGATACATTTATGAAATTGTAATAAGTCTTCAAGAGAAGATATGATTTTGTATTTTAATTAATCAGTATGGATATTGGTTGGTTCCCTTATTTAAACATTGATGATGACGTAGTAAGTTTGATAGAATAAGATGATAATTGTTTTCGCCATTGTGCTTAAATGCTATATTTTATTATTTGACAAATTAGTTATTTCACAAATTACTTGGGAATTCGGCCGTCGTGTTATACACAAGAGTCGAAAATCTCGGGTCGTTACAGAGGTATCAATGTCGTCTTCTGGCATGAGATTTATTGTGGAGAAGGATTCCATGAAAGAAAAATATAGAAAGCGATCAGTATCTATAAAAGAAGTAGAGTTAAAGAAGGTGAATCGGTACGCCAATATCTCAATCAAGTTTGTTGACTGCAATCGGGTTTGATCGGGAGCACTATTCATGGTGGAGCTGCGGGATCGGTAGCGAGATCCACGGTTGCTCGTGTGGCATGCGCAATGGCCACATTGCGAGTGGGTGATGATGGTGCAAGGATGAAGTCGATGAGGCATGAGAAGTGGTGGAGCTATGATGATGACGGAGTAGAGATTAAAGATGGTGCGTGGTAAGGTGTTGCATAAATATTAGAGTCGTGGTGGAGTTTGTTGGGATTGGACACCTCTACTCTTCACGCATGAAGACCACTGACCAGTCGGTCACGATGGAGCAAGACTGCAAGTTTGTTGGAATTTTTCTGGGCCATCCAGCCGGTGGAGGGTCCAACCGGTTGACAATTTCCTTTTTGGACTAGGTTTCTTGCGCGGTTTTACGTAAGGAGTTTCTAATTCCGATTTTCTATTATTTAAGGAGATGCGATCTGAGATTAAGGTTACCGCCTATGGGCCAAGAGATTGGGAGAGTTCTAGGGTGAGAGAAAGAGCTAGGAGGAAGCTTGGAGCTCTTTAGGATGAGGGAAATGGATGGATTTGTCCTCCTCATGTGAGAATTAGCTTTGGGTAGCTTGGGATTTCTCTTGTGGGCTGTGATCCAGGGTTTTTTCTATAATCTCTTGTAACTTCTGATATCATAGTGTATTGGTGTCGCTTTGTGTCATGGTTTTTTACCCTTGAGGGGTTTTTCCACGTAAAAATCGGATTGCCTTCTTATGTGTAATGATTTGCTTGTTGATTGTCATTATGGTGTGTTCTTCGCCTGCTTTGATTGCTTCTGCTGCAGGGCTCCTAACCCCAACAGCTAGATCATTTGGATTGCTAGCCCACCTCATCTCCACCATGTTTATGCATGCATCCTTTTACAAAAAATTGCATCAACTAGTGGCTTGTATAAGGTGGATTACACTAGAGTCCCTACTCATGGCTCAGAGGTAGACTCACAAGACTTTCAACATAGAAGTCATGGCTACGACTACCGGCCCAACAGCCATAACCAACTTCATGAGGCTGATCCGGTCCAACATGTCACCATTTCCTGTTTGATAAGATTCTTGCAAATCAAATATATGTAATTATAAGCTGAAATGAAGATACAAGTCATCTAAACATGTCTACTCTTCATTGCATAGATAATGTGAAAGCTTGGCAAACAAATATGAGCGGAATTTGCATAACCAGGGTAATTTATGAAGAAAAAAAATGGATAAATTAATATATTTCCACACCCTAGAATTGATATTTCCATTTGTATGTAAACCCAAGTCATTTGATCATTATAGGATTCCTATATGAGTCCTTTCAAAAAGGACTGCAATGCAACTAACCTGATCAGGGTCCGAGAGAAATGTTCTTATAGCGGCTACTTCTACCATACAGATGGCAAAGAAGTAATTAAGGTGATTGGAATTTGGGTCCGCTTCTCAAATGGCATACTGGATGAGAAGGAAAAAAAAAAAAAACAAAAAAACAAAAGGGGTCACAATCTAATACAATCAAGTGAATGTGACTTTTGGACTGTTGCCCATCATAGCAGCACCAATAAGATGCACATTTCCAATTTTGAGGCTACCATTGCATGTGGGCCCCATGAGGATTTGAATCGTGGATGAGCGCAAGTCATTGCTCAGGTGCTGAATCAATTGTTACTCCTGGATCACATTGGTTTGGATGATGGGACAATGCATCTGAAAAGCAGGCAACATCAGCTCCACCAATGGTTGACAGAAGATCAATTAATTTGGTGCTCCCATGTACTCCTCAACAGCACTTTTGGAGGGATTACAGACGCCACCTCATCATAAGCACGCATGCATATATCATAACAAAGTGGGAAGTTATTTGATATTCCAGCTGCATATGACTCTAGAGATGCAGCACTTAGAAATGGTACAGTGTATATTAACCCAAATTAAACTGGCTAAATTGTACCTACTGTCTTAACTCTTAAGTTACAGTATAAAAATCAAGTTGGTTGAACATCCTAAACTCTGATTCATGGACACCTGTTTTTGAAAAATACCATTGGATAATTTTCATTTCTTATTGTCCTGTATAGATGGCCAAATATGTGAAATTTTTTGTTCATGATACATCTTAAAGTTGTTCACAGTTCAGTCTGAATTACTCGTATGCCATGTCAGCAAATCCTATCTTCCTGCATTTCATCTCACTGCCTGATTTCTCTAACACATTTTGGTTGGAGAAGAAACTGAAGAACGATATTGAAGAGAGAATTGTTAAACCACAAGAGATTACATTGTGGAAACCGTAACTTAATTCATTTTTTCATTGATAATAACTACTAGAGTAAAAAAAAATGGGGGGGTGGGGAGAACATCCTAATAAAGAAAAAGGAAACATCCTAATGTAGTAAGATTGTCCCGATCTACTCTAACAAGAGTCAAGCTCAGCTCACCTGTATAAGGAAAGAAAAGGCCATCCTTGCTAGTATTTGATGACATGATAATAGAAGGTATGTGTTGAATCCTAAACCAGTTGTCTCCCTCGTTCTCTCTCACCCACGCTTTAAATTTTCACAGCATTTGTTCCTAATGCAATCCTCTGAGGGTAACAAGATGTCACAGCCCATCAGGAATCGTCTTCAGTTTTAAACATGCATCAATCTTTAAACATTAGAAGCAGGCCTTTACAAAATCACCTGTAATAAAATTCTTCTCACTACATAACATCAAGAAGCTTCTTGTACAGAATCTAGAAAAACTACAACATCTGCCATATTGATCTTCTCATACAATATTCCGAAAAGAAAGGACACAAATTAACTCATCTCCTTATTGCAAATACAAAAATCTTCCCTCTAACCAAACAAGAACCCACACTACAACTATAAACAAGACAATGTCCAAATGCTAGTACCAAGAGATCTGTTTTGAGAGTGCTTCTTTTTAGCTCCACAATCATCCAAATGCACTTCAATTGACCTGAATCTTGCAAACCAAAACAATCAATGATTGTAAAGTTATAGCTTACACTAGAACAAGAGAAATTGTCATTCTCATTCAAGATGCATTTATTTTCAAAAATGAAATTTCTTCCAACTGTAAGAAATTCTATCATTCACACTTCATCAGCACCCTCTCAAATACAAGCTCCTAAATCTTCTAACTAAATAAGTTATCTTCATCTATTTGTGTAAACATCAAATTGTGGAAGGCATTTCGATTTTCTACACGCTAAAGATTTTTCCAATTCAAATGATTACATGCAATTCAAGCTAATTCAAATCCGGTTCTGTTTTCTTTCTCTTAATTAGGATTTGAATTCGTTTCATAGTCTCTTAATTCATGGAAGAATACATATCTAGGGACAATTACAAATTTCCATGTCTGCTACTGATAAATTCCAAGTCTCCACTGACCAACATTACCTTTCAATTTGTGGGCTGCAAACAGGTCAGCATTATGACACAGGTCTATATTCAATTGAGAAAGGCCCAAAATTGGTGGCTGGGATCTTCGACTAGACGTTTTTGGTGCATGATGGTCCTTCATTGGCAATTTGGGAGTTAAAATGCTAAAATCCCTTGGTAGGCAAAATCTCCAATTAGGGATTTGTCATAGCAAAGATGGGTCCCAGATAGGGATTTAACATATCAATATTCTCAATTTTTAACCAAATCCCCAAACAGGGAAAATCCACAATTACGTTTCTTGATTCAGAACCATGAATTCAGTGAAGAAAAAAAAAGTGAAGAGGAAAATACCTCCGAAAATTTCGAAACCAGAACGGGTGCTGATTTCACTCACTGTTGCTGTCGCTGCCGCTGCTGCCCCTACAGATAAAAAATAAAAATAAAATAAAATAAAATAAAAAATAAAAAACCCCGGTAAATGGCGAGACAGATGAAGAGAGAGAAGAGAGCGCAAGAGGGAGATTGCGAGAGAGAACGAGAAAGAGGCTGGGCTGAAGACCCACGTGTGGAGACTTTTTAAACGGATAAGAGTATCGGAGAGAGACCCGCTTTTCCTTGTTCCTCAGTTGCAGCCTGTATCTGGACCATCACAGAATCAAAGAGCAATGCAACTCATGTGCGAGACCATATATATATATATATATATATATATATAGAGTGAGAGAGGAATGCTCACGGTTCTCGTGAGAACTCATGAGCACTTTTTTAAGACTCAATCAAGACCAAAATCTAAGCCGTGAAGTTCACGTGATGCAGCACCCAAAAAAACTCCAATAACCCAACTTTCTTACTGATCCAAAACTCTAGTAGATTGTAGGAGAGAGAGAGAGAGGGGAAAATCAAGGGAGTAAACTGTTTACTTATGCGATGGCCCGCTAGAATTCTGGACCAGGTTGAAAGTTGGGCCCTATTAATTGTTTTGGGTGTTTCATCACATGGACAGCTCAAATTTTGGGCTTATGTCACGTGTGATGAGTCTCTCTCTACACACACGTGTATGTGAGAAATGCTCCCCTACTCCGGAACGCTTATAATAAGTTAAAGTGGTCCCACTTGCCATGGCACCCCTAGAATCTCCAATCCATTTATCTAGACTGTTTATTAACTAGGTCCAATATACATTTCATGTACAACCAGACAAGAATTATACTGATCTGACAAATATTAACCATTTGATCAATCATCTTTAATATGGATGGTCGCGATCATTTATAACAAAATAGGTCCAATAAACAATTTAAAATGGATTGCTTGGATAAAGGATGGCTATAGAAAGCAAGCAAAAATGCAATCGGTGTAATTTTTTGCCTTGTAGTGTAAGGTGTATGCCTTGTCGTGTAGTGTAATTTTTTACCTTGTATCAGAGCTGGGCTTGATTTCCTTAAGACTTAGATTTTGGTAGCTCATTGGGAGAATAGATTATCAGTGGCATATTTGTTACTTTCTAAATTTGAACAAAGTTTTTCTACTTTGATATCATGTAAAATCACCACTTTCTCTTGAAGCTAAGCTGGGCTATGTATATTAAGGGACTCTAACAATCGGCACTGAATTAAAAAAAGACAGACTTACAGACAGGAAGATTGAATATTGATCCCACAAAGGCTTAAGAAAAATAATTACGGGTAAAAAAGAAAGAGAGAGAGAGGCCATCCTTACTTTGATGATAAGAGAGGTAACCTGTGGGATCTTAAACCAGTCTTCTCCGTCGTTCTCTCTCACCCTTTTTCTGAAATTTTCCGGCATGCCAGCCAACTTCAATTCTTGAAGGGAGGTGATATGTCGCAGTCCATCTGGAAGCATCTTCAATCCCTGGCAGCCAATTATCTTTAAAGAAGTAAGATTCGGCATTGCTCCTTCCTCCACTTTCCACTCCTCTAATTCTTCCAATCTCCGAATAATCAAAGTGTTGAGCAGCGGAAACCCTCCAGCGGAGAAAACCATTTCCTTCGTCACGTGAACTTCCCCACCATATTCGAGAATCCGAAGGTTGGGCAGCTTCTCCAGCGTTCCCATCGGTTCTCGCTCTAATTGGGACCCACTCAAGTATAACCGGGTGAGGTTAGGCGGGAATTCATGCAGGTCCGGTAATTTCTCTAAGCGTCCCTCCAAATGCATGTAATATAAATGCTGATGATTTGAGAAAGACTCGAAAGCTGGAATCGAGCTTTGAGATTCTTCCTGCAGCCTCAATAATCTGAGGTGGACCGATTTACCAATAGAACGGGGTAAAGCCATATTGAGATGTCCCCATATCTCCAATTCTCTCAAATTGGTCAGTTTCTCCAACTCATCTTCTATCCAGCTGCCACCACCTATGTATCTTAGAGTCTGGAGATTGCTTAAGCGATGCAGTGGTGTACCGTTTCTGAATTGACATCGATGTCTTACGAGTAGGTGCCGTAACTGTCCCATCTTCCAAATATCATCTGGTAGCATCTCGATTCCTGTTATCCTTAGATCGAGAGTCTGTAAATTGGAGAGGCGGGTTATGGTGGATGGTAGACTTCTTAACTGCATGTTCATGAGATATAGGTACCGCAGGTGGATTAGAGACCCAATTTTGTACGGGAGATGTATGTCCCGGAGATGAATGACCCGAAGATATTTGAAATCCAGCCAGAGGCTTTTCGGTATTTGGATCCGTTCTTCCATTTTATGAAAGCACAACAGAGATCGGAGGTGTAGAGTGGAGCGGTTAAGGGAGATGAAGTTAGTGAAGCCACCCGATGTAGTAATTGCGAGCCGGCGTGCCGTGGTTGGTGATGTAGGCTCTATCATTCTGTACACGTCCAGAAATCTCTCCTCTTTGGCTTTTGCTATTGATAGGTCGCGTAGAAGATCATGAATGCGGCATTTCATAGCTGTTCCATTGGAATACCTTTTTGTCACCTGAATCATGCTTCTGTTGATGAGCTCTTCTATGTAATCCTCTGCAACATCCTCCATTTCTTCCTCTCCTCTTCGCTGCACGAACCCTTCAGCTATCCACAACTTAATCAATTGGGTGACAGAGATTTTAGAGTCTTCAGGAAAAGCTCCAAAATAAAGAAAACAAAACTTCAAGTAATAGGGCAAGTCATGGTAGCTCAGGGCCAATATCCCTGAGATAGCATCTTCGCTTTCATTAAGCCACCATTCGAGACTTTGAAGCACTTTGTACCACTCATTCGCTGTCTTCTCTTTCCTTGATAGGACGCCTCCTATTACCGCAATTGCTAAAGGTAAACCTCCACATTTTGCTACGATCTTTCTCCCCCACTCCTCCAGATTTGGAGGGCATGGAGGAGCAAGATTTCCAGGAAGTGCTTTCTTAAGGAACAACGCCCAGCTCTCACTTTCATTAAGAAAATGCATTTTATGGGGTGTGCTCTGTGCATCTGCATACTTAGCTATTTCTTCATTGCGAGTGGTGAGCAGCACCCTGCTGCCCTTTTGCCTATCTGGAAATGCAGAGACCAAACTGTTCCAAGCATCTCTAGTCCATATATCATCAATTACCACCAGATATTTCTTCCCTTCTAAGTGCTCAGAGAGCTTGTTGCGCAGGTCTTCCTCAGTCATTGTCTCCCTTTCATCTCGTTCGAGAGACTTTAGAATGCTCAGTAAAATCTCTCGCACTCGATGTTCTTGAGACACGTACACCCAAGCATGAAAATCGAAATTCTTCTTTATATTGATATTATTGTAAACTTTCTTTGCGAGAGTAGTTTTACCTATTCCTCCCATACCAGTAATCGAAATGACAGCACGCCGCGCATCTCCTTCAATCAGCCGCTCCACCAGTATCTTTGTCTCATCTTCAGCACCAACCACATCAGCTTCCTCGACGATGGGAGCCCTCCTCTCCCTCCACGTCTGGCTTTGATTTGAAGAAGATGAAGCTTCTCCACATCCTGGTATATTGTCAGTGCCATACATTGATCTGTTGGACAAGATCTCGTTGATCCTTCTTTCTATGCCGCCGATCTCCTTTCCAATTTTGTAGACGCCTGGTAAGCCTCTGATGTAACGAACAGGACTTCGTATGGATCCCATGATTCCATCGCTTGTCTCTCTTCGTTTCTTTTCAATGTTAAAGATGTAGGAGTCGATGATGTCCTCGGCATCGTAGGCTACTTCTCTTATTTGGGCCACCAAACGCTTAAATCTTTCATTCTCTTTGCGCTTCCCATCCACGTCTTTGAGAAAGTCACGCATCCATCCAAGTTGGGTTCGAAGCGATTCGACCCGCTCATTTACTCCGACTAACAAATATGCTTCCTGCGTTAGAATATTTTCCAGTTTTTGTATGACAAACTGAACAGCTATCTCAGCCATGCTCTCTCTCTCTCTCTCTCCCTTTCGAACGCTTCTAAGCTCAAAACAATGCTTTCTCTACACAACTTCAATGGGGAAGATAACTCCGTACAAAAGCAAAGGCGCTCAATTATTTCATCTTTTGCTTTAGCCAAAGCGAAGGCGCTCAATTATTTCGTCCTTTGCTTTAGCGTACGCGGTTTGGATAGTGACGCTTACACTAGCCAAGTGGCTAGTGGTGAGTGCTCTGTGGGCCCCACTATGATGTATGTGTTTTATCCGTGCCATCCATCCATTGTTACACATCATTTGAGGGATTGATACCAAAAATAAGGCAGATATAAACCTCAGGTGGACCACACCACAAGAAAGAAATAGTGATTAAATTTCCACCATTAAAAACCTACTAGGGCCTACTGTAATGTTTATTTGACATCCGACCTAATGATTAGGTGATACATACCTGAATGAAGGGAAAAAACAAATAACAGCTTGATCTAAAACTTTGGTGGCCGCAATGAGTTTTTAATGGTGGGCGTTTAATCAACAATGTGTGGCTTACTTGAGATTTGGATCTACCTCATATTTGGGCTCAAATCATGAAATGATATGAAAACATGATGTATGGCATGGATGAAACAAATACATCATGGTGGGCCCGTTAGCCAAGAATGAGTCCGGATCGCCCGCTTGGCATCAATATGATTTTTCTGTTTGCCGACAACAACTGTACCAGTAAAATCCTGCTGAATCCGAGCGACGATCTCGATTCTTTCGGTATTTGATTCCAAGCCTCATGCTTTATGCAGCTTGAAGCAACCCCAATTCCACGGGCGCGGATTGCCTGCGAAAGCCTTTTGCAGGCATCTCCTGCGCAAGAAATCTGGGTGGGGCCCACTGTGAGGTTTGCGAGAAATCTACACCGTCCAACCATTTTGTGAGATCATTTTAGGCGTTGCGACCAAAATTGAACGGGATCCAAGACTTAAGTGAGCCGAAAACATGACGATTGAACTTCCACGGTTGAAATATTCGTGGGGCCACAGAAGTTTCGAATGAGGATAATATTTGTGTTTTCAGTTCATCTAAGTAGGAATGACATTATGAAAGGTATGGATGGTATATAAACATCACCGTAGACCCCATAGAGGTTTCAACGGTAAGAATTTCCCTACACACCTTTTGCTTTAGTGCGGCCCACTTGAGTCTTGGATCCCGTTAATTTTTGGACACAACGTTTAAAATGATCTCGCAAAACAGTTGGACAGTGTAGATTTCTCATAAACCTCACAGTGGGCCCCACCGAGATTCCTTGCGTAGGAGATGCCTGCGAAAGGCTTTCGGCCCCAACTCCACGGGTCAACTGTGCTGTCCGCGGACGCGCGCGGATTTCCTGCGAAAGCCTTGCGCAGGAAGTTCCTGCGATGGAACCAAGGTGGGCCCATAGTAATTTTTTTTATAAATCCACCCCGTCCATCCGTTTTGGGAGCTCATTTTAAGACATGAAAACAAAAATGAACCGGATCCAATACTCAATTGGGCCTCATTAAAGGAAAATGTGGGTAGGTAAATTACTATCGTTGAAACCTCCCTAGGGTCCACAGTGATGTTTATATGACATCCATACCGTTCATAACGTCACTACTACTGGGATGAACTGTAAACATAAATATTATCCTGATGCAAAACTCCTGTGGCTCCACAAATATTTCAATTGTGGACGTTCAATCCTAACGTTTTCGGCCCACTTGAGTCTTTTGTTGTCATGTCCTAAAATTAACTCCCAAAACGGATGGACAGGGTGGATTTATCAAAAAAATCACTGTGGGCCCTACCTTGGTTCCCAGCGCAGGAACTTCTGCCAGGCTTTCGCAGGAAATCCGCACACTCCGCGGACCGCGTTACATGCACTCTGGATTGCGTGCTGAGTGAGTCAGTACACTTCTATCTAAGTGAGTAAACTCTGCTGGCCCACTATAAATGTATGTTGTTTATCCATGCCATCTATTACCATTTTAGTCGTTGAGCCCAAAACTGAGGCATATCGAGGCTCAAGTGAACCATACCTCTGAAACATTAGGAATAATGATTTACACCGTTGAATCCTTCCCACGGCCCAAAATGATATTTATTTGTCATCCAACCTGTTCATAAGATCACATAGACATGGATGAAGTGCAAACACAAATATCAGCTTGATCCAAAACTTTTGTGGCCCCCAATAATTTTTCAATAGTATGTGTTCAATTCACACTATTTCCTATGGTGTGGTAGACTTGAGCTTTGGATATGCTTCAATTTTTTATTTTTTTTTTGCTCAAGACATAAAATTATATGGTAAAATTGATGGACGGAATGAATAAAATACATAAATCCCAGTAGGCCCTAGTGTATACTCAGAAGGCAATCGCTTCCAACCTTAAGTGGATCACACCACAGGAAGTAGCGCGGGATTGATTGCCCACTAATAAAAACATTCAGGGGCCACAAAGTTTTGGATCAAGATGATATGTGTGTATTTCCTTTGTCGATGTCTTTTTAGCCTTATCAATAAGTTGGATGGAAAATAAACATCATAGTGTGTTGTAAGAAGGTATTAATGGTGATTTTCAGTATCACTATTGATTTTGGGTGGTGTGATCAACGTAGATTTCAACTTCTAACTTGTTCTAGTATTTCAGGTAACTCTTTTCCTTGATCTCCATAAGTACTTGCTTAATGAAGGTATTTAGAGGAGTGTACCATTCGAACTTGCAAAATTCGTTTGCATTTCTTTACTTTGGGGGAATTGGGGAATTCATTAGCATTCATGAACAATACAAACAAATACATAAGAGACAGGACGTAAAGAGAATCTTTATTATTTTCAGAGATTCTGAGATCTTGTATATTCCAAACCTTGATCTGGCACAAGTTTTTAATTATATTGAATCATCAATAACCCTTGATTGAAAAGCAAAGACTATTTTATAGGAGTGTATTCGTCATATGTGTATTTTGGATCCTAGAGGATAAGTTTATCCGTTTGTGTAAGTGAACTGTATTGTCGGCGGATCATATGCCTATGTCTCGTGTAATTTCGAGTTTGAGCTGAGAGACTGTTAAGCAATAGTCGAGTGGTAACACCGGGCCTGCTTCCGTCGTAGAGACGGGGACCGCAAGAAAGCCAAACTACGACCGTGAACTCAAGTAGTCTGGCTAGTGATAATCGATTCTAATGAGTAGTACATCGATCGCCAGCAGATAGTAATTTTGGGGCACATCGCCTTGGATCAAGGTCACGGGAGGGTTGTCAAGCCCGCAAAGGAAAAGAGCCATGCTTAACTTCACATCTTTCAGTGCCCTAACAAGAGGCCTACGAACTAATAGGATATTTGGGGCATAATCCGATACAGTTGGATGTCGAGATTTAGCAAGTAAGGCAGCCTAGGTCTAACCTTGCTAATCCCAACGTTTGACGTCTAGGTGATTAGTGAAAACACCAATTTAACCTAAGTTACTAAACATTTGGGGTTTACAGGTTTAAAGGGGGGACTAACCTAGGCGTACGGCTGTTCTGACGTCACTGCCCGAGTATGTGCTCGGGCTTTGGTACGAAAATTTACAGGACTTTACACAAGATATACAAGAAAAGGTTACTAAAAGCAGAAGATCAGCAAAACAATGCCATTCAAAAACATGTTTAAGTACAAAGCCACCTTGGCTGAGCATGAAAAAAAAGAGAGGAAAAACTATGAGGCCTCCCCTCCCTCCTCAGTAGCTACCCAATCTGCAACTATGTCAGTCGTGCCCTCATTCGTCACATCAGTGGCTGGCCTCTCCTTGTGATCTTCCCTTTCCCCTGCCTCAGGAGCCTCCTCTCCGTCTGATTGTGCAAGGGTACTAAGGTCCACCTCAGGATAAAGCTTGAGGACCTCAGCCCGGCAGTCGTCAAATCCGACGAAGTAGAAACCCTCCTTCAGGTCAAAGAACTCCTGGGAAGATGAGAAGGCATCCACCGCCGTGACCTTAGGAGTAGAAATCCTCTCCTCGACACTGGTCAGGGCCGCTTCAGCCTTGGCCTGCGCAGCCTACTCTTTCTCCAGGCTCTTCAAAATATCATCCAATGCATCCTGGTGGTCGTCATGGGCCTTCTCAAGAGCTACAGACAATGTATCTTTCTCAGCCTTCGCAACTTGGAGCTCTTCTAAGTGGTCCTCACGAGCCTTCTTCAACTCCTCGGACAAGGAGTCCTTCTCGCTTGTGGCCATCTCCAAAGAATCGCGGAAGTCGGACAGCTCCCGCTCTTTCATCAAGAGGTTAGCCTTGAGCATGGCCTCAGCCTTTTCAGCCTTCACGACCCTGATCCTTAGCAGCTCAGTGCGTTGGCGAATCAACATTGACGTCACGGCCCCCTACGAGAACAAAATCAATAAAGAGCATCTACAAAAGCCTGCAACGTAAAAGGTACAACGAAACCTTACCTAAAGACTTTAATTGATCATAAAGCCCACCAAATCAGGATGCTGCATGTTGAGGAGGGTGTCCATATCCTCCCTCAGATCCAGAGTCAGGCCGGCGTGAGCCTCTAACGATTGAACCCAATCAATAAAGTGCAGCTCCCTCTTCTCAGAAGGCCACACCTCAGTAGCAACTGAAGATGGCCTCACACCCTCTCCTCTAAGGGTCCCTCCAGCTTGTGAGGTCCCGGCCTCTACCCTCCACGAAGGCCCTACTCCTGTGGGAAGGTCGTCACTTGTGGCTGCCCCCCCCCCCCCCCCCCCGAGCAGGGGCCGGAGCGGTAGTAACAGTAAGCTCGGCAACAACCCCTACCAACGACTTGCCAATACGAGCCTGCTCGGATCCCCAGAAGAAGGTGGATGAACCGACATACTTGAAGGCTAGCTAGCCCATGACTCAAGGAACTGGTTGGTCCTGCACACGAAGTTGCGAGGCAGCTCCGATGTTGTCCTTGGCTCGACCGCCCTTTTCCTTTGAGAAGGCCGAGCATGCGCAACCTGCTGGTCAAGATCAGTGGGAGGTGCCCTTTTTCTTCGACTCACCATCCCGACAACAACAGCAGCGACTCCCAAAACCATGCCAACTCTCCATAGATTATCAGTCGAAAAGAGACGATTGAACGTTCGGTCCTCTGCGGGAATACCTCAGGCCGACCTCACCTGCTAGAGAAGACCCTCAGGTAAAAGAGATTGTGCCTTGAGATGACTTGCAGATATGAATACTTGACGTTAGTTATAACAACCAATTCGACATAACTAAGTATAAGTTCTCGGAAATATATCCGACCTATCGAGGCGAAGGTAGTGGGAACTCGAAACGCTGCCCCTTCCAATTTCAATGCTGGTGCTTCCTAATCACCAGAAGCAAAGAACCAGCGATCTTTACAGTCCTTATTGGAGGACGGATTACCTCTAATCATCGAGTCACCCTTGCCTGACTAGGCCATAAGGTAAAACCACCCGCGGAATGGGCTAAGGCTTAGCTTGACTCAATACAGATAAAAGAGTTCATCCGCTGAGAACTCACTGTTACCAGCGATCTGCCACAACACATGGTTGCTGATCAAGGTCTTACAAGCATTGGGCGACAATTGCCCAGGGGCCACACCAAGACTGTCAAGCACCCTCCTAACTACCGGATGAAAGGGAAGACGAAGACCACATTTGAAGGAAGCGGTGTAAAGAGCGACCTCCCCATCTGGGGGTTGGCTCAGAACCTCATTGGCTCGGGGCAACCGTAGCCCCACTGAGTTCGGGATATGATATTCTAACCTAAGGGCCTCAAGATCGTCGATCGTCTTGGAGGCCGGCCCGACAGGGGAACATTCAGCCTCACGGCCCAGTTCCCCCGGGACTACAATTACAACTTCATGTTCCCCGCAAGCACCTCCACCCAACATGATTAAAAATGGGAATAAGGAATAAAATAGAGAAGAGGAATGGAGAAACAAGAACAAGAGATCGTACCAGTGAAAATGGCATGGTTCAATCAAGACTCGACAATAGACCTGAAAATCCTCCAACCCTCAAACATATTGCAGGAAGCAGAAGTAGGAGGAGAAAGAGAGGAAGAAGGTGCTTATAAACCCTTCCCGAAAACATCATTTGTATGACACCGTGCACCACAATAAATGCACCCCAACAAAGAAGCAACATTCCTTCTAGACCTATTCCACGTGGTTGTGCAGGATTTGCTCGTACCATGCGTGACGCCTCGACACACTGCTACTGCTACCACTTGTCATAATGGGGGACTATTAATAATAAATGTGTCCTCCTGCCTGATGAAGTCACCGCCACACGACGAACACCCATTCGGTCAAGGATTCTGGCGTTTGAAGCATCGTAAAGAAAAATGATGGTGACTTTTCAAATTTCGAACCTGACAAATCTTCCCCAAATCCCACTATTAATGCCAGGATTGCAAACCGCCAAGGCCAGCTCGTTTAAATCACTCTACTCCTGACCCCTCGCATGTTCATCCTCAGAGTAGGGAGAAACTATTATGGGGATATTCCAAGCTACGCTAATACGAGGAAGCCCATTCCATGCGATTTAGCCCATGATCCGCATCGCGGCCCACGCGTCACCAGAAGGCAAAAACCGACCTCTGAGCCTAGTCCTCGGGAGAAGACTGAGGACCAGGAGACATTAGTGGTCGTTAGCTAGTACCCGCATCCAAGGACTTTCCCATAAGTCTCGGATTTCATGGAGCCCATTGACCACATCAGCAAGGCGCCCTTTAGAGCCAACCACCTAGAGGCGGTCTTATCAACAGAGATCTAGAGAACCCATTTGGATAATCCGGAGCTCTCCTTTCTATTCTCGCGCATACCGTCTCGACACAATCGGAAGGCAGAATCTTATTAAAACAAGGACTCTATCAACATATTCTAGCAAGATCCTACTCTCTAAACCGCCTTCAAGCCTTATAAATATAGCTTGGATCCATACCCCAAAGGTACGAAATATCTTAGCCTTCAAACCCTCACATTCCTGGCTCCCGAACTTGACTTAGGCATTGGAGAGTTCCCTACCGCACAACAACACCTCCCCCTACCCTTTTTCTTCTCTTTGCAAGTCTAGTGGGTAAAGGAATTTCTACATGCGAATTGAAGGTTCCACAGCTAATCTAACCATCTAGATTTGTTGTGCACGATCCTGCAACAACAGTATAATTTCACATCATGTATGGTATCACACCCCATGCCTCATGTTGGAACTCTTAGGAGTTCACCACCTAAGCAAGGATAAGAACCTAGATTTGTATCTGCTTTATTTTTTAGCTCATGCCCTGTGATAATCCAGCAAAGTAAATGGCCTGTAAATACATAAATCAAGGCCTCATGGTAAGGGCCACACCATCTTGAGCACAGAGATATCTCTGTGCCCAGGCTGTTTGGGGTCCATAGAGATGTCCGTCACATATCCAATCTGTCCATCTGTTTTGAAACACCACGATAGGACAGGAGCCTGATTTATACAAAACTCAGGAGGGCCACAGCAACAAAACAGTGGGAACAGCAACTTCCACCATTGAAGCATTACTGGAGCTGATCGTAATGGTTATATGCCATCCAAACCGTTCATAGAATTATTACCACTCAGATAAACTGTTGGAACAAATATCATCCTGAAACAAAACTTCTGTCACTGCCAGGCGTTCAATCCCAACTATTTCATGAGGTATGGCCGACATGAGTTGTAGATCTACCTGATTTTTATCATGTGGTCCTATTGTGGTCTTTCAAAACAGATGGATGAAGTGGATTTGTCACCATCATCTCTATGGGCCCCACACAGCTCCGGGCACAGAGATGCCCAGGTCAGAGGCAATCCGCTCTCCAGAAATTGGGATGTGGATTGGGCAGTCAGGCCCGCACCACCTTCGGTAAACTTAAATTGCATGATGTAGCACATAGCACCAGTGTTGGTAGTGTGTGCTCCTGAAAAAGCTCTACGGGCTAGGGAGCTGATTGCCTGTGACCGGATCTGTGTGGGGTCCATAGAGATGTACGTGACAAATCCAATCCGTCCATCTGCTTTGAAAGACTACAATAGAATAGGATTCTAAAAATCAGTAAGATTAAAACAAAAAAAAAAACTCTTGTGGGCCGTACCACACGAAATAGTGAGGACTGAACGCCTGACGGTGACAGAAGTTTTGTATTAGGATGATAATTGTTATTACAGTTTATCTGAATGGTAATAATCCTATGAACCGTTTGGATGTCATATAAACATCATGGTCAGCTCCATTAAAGTTTCAACAGTGGATGCTCCGTTCCCACTGTTTTGTTGGTGTGGCCTACCTGAGTTTTGTATATGAATGATTTTTATAATCCTTTACTAATGTGGTCTTTCAAAGCCGATGGACGGAGTGGATTTATCAAGGACATCACTGTGGACCCCATACAGCCCTGGGCATAGAGATATCCCTATGTATGAGGTCACAGCCTCACAGGCAATCCGCTCTGCGCCATCTAAGCTCGGCCCGCCTCTCTCAACCTATGCCCAAACTCAAGTTGGACCCGTGACGGGCCACAATAGTTTAGCCCAAGCCCCGCCCAAAATACTTATGTAGGATCCGGCCTGAACCCAGCCCTAGCCTGAGTCCGGCCTTTTACACAAAGAAAAAAATTGTCATGTAATCCTACGCTTTTCCATATATAAAAAAATCAGCAACAGTATAGAAATTGAAAGGAATTTTGAGAGATAAATTTTTAGGAAAAATATAAACCTTAAAAGGAGTAATAATATTTAAATTAAAAAATATATTCGGGTCAGCTGGGTTGTCGGACTTTTCAGCTTAGTCCATGCCCGGCCCGTTTGAAAAACAGGGTTATACTTTCAGCCCGAACCCAACCCGTGGACCTGATACTAGTCCAAGGCCGGTCTAATACGGGCCAGGCCCGAAAGCCCGGTCCATTGGCATCTCTACCCTCTATCCATTTATTTTCAGCTTGTTTCATGGCATATCAAGGGAAACAGTGGTGATAGGCCATTAAAAACGTGTTGTGGGCTACAAAAGTTTTAGATGAAGCTTATATATGTATTTTCTCTTCATCTATGTCTTTGTGACCTTATCAACAGGTTGGATGGAAAGTAAACATTAGGTGGGCCCGAACAAGTTTTTAATGGTAAGCATTCAATCACCACTATTCCCTATGGTATGGACCACCTGAGATTTGGATCTGCTTCATTTTTTGGATCATACACTAAAATAATTTTAAAAACAGATGGACGGAGTGGATATACAATAAATAGATCATAGATCAAGGTGGGCCCCACCGTGTTAGGTGAGCCAGGGACGGCGCACCTAATCCGCTCCCTCCCAAAAAGGGCCGAATGCTTACGTTATACGCATTTTCCCCGTTTGGTGGACACTCTTTTCTGGGGTGAAGGAATTCATGCGAGGCCCAGTAGAAGCAGATTTTCTATTCTGATAAGTGGGTCCCATTTTTTGTCCATCCAAATCATTATTTTGTTGTATCCCATCACAGATGGACCATCCATCAAAATTCTCCACCATTTGTAGACTATAGATAGACGGTTAAGAATAGAAATCAAGCAACGGTTCATATTCAACTGAAAATGATCCTATTAACGATCAATGAGATTTTTCTAATCCAGGAATCCATTGGGGGCATTCTCAACATACCAATTGTCTGGATTACTAAGAAGTGGGCCCCACATGCCAATAACAGAAACCTGTGTACCATGTGCAGATATGCAGGCCCGAGTATCATATAATTTCAGGCAGTTTCACAGACCGAAAGTCCCAAAAAATACACCAAACCCAGATCGAAAATCCACCAAAAATACTCTCAGATCCACCCTCCCTTCCCCTCTCTCTCTCTATCATCTTTTCACGGCCGAGCATAAAAAAGGAAGAAGAAGAAGGAAAGGTCGAGTAGCGCAGGATGTGCTGTACGGGCAAGATGTGCAGGATCTGCACGTGTTTGCTCCTGATCGTTATTCTAATCGGGTTTCTGTTCGGATTCGGGGTTTTCAAGCATGGATTTCACAAGCTGAAGGAAACTCTTCATGAGGATATTGGTGGAAACGAGACTTTTTCTTCTTTTCCTGCATCGAGGAGACCCTTCTTGGGTTTTGGTGCGCCCGTTCCTTTGTAAGGATTGTTTTTTTTTTTTTTTTTTTTTTTGGATTTGTATGGATTTTTTTTTTTTTTTTTTTTCCATTTTTTATGGCTTGGGATGTAATGAATGACCATGGGTTCTTGTCCTAATAAATTGTAAGAATATGGTTTTTTTTTTTTTCTTGAGATCTTGATTTTTTTTTTTTTAATGGTATGATAGGTTTCATGTATGCAATGTACATGATCTGCGTATTTGGGTAATACGTTTTTTTTTTTTTTTGAACTCTCACTAGTGGGGGCCTGGGACCATGGTTGGGCAATCGGGACCATTGATCTATTGTGTCCAACGGTAGATAATAAAAATAAAAATAAAAAAAAAAACAAAAAAAAAAACCTCAGTTTGGAAGAAATTTGGAGGGATTATGGGCTCTAAAGGTTTGAAATAGTCTAAACTTAAGGAACTTGAATGCGCCCAATGTTCTAATACCGACTAACATCACAAAAGAAAATTTTCCAATGGATGATTAATAAGCCTAGGCTCCTAAACTTGGCCCTAAAATTTAGGCCCAGTCGGCCGTGCAGTCGATGATTAACGGCTCGGCCGAGCTGTTGTCCTAATCGGATCATTAAGTGGCCATCACTATAATGAGTTGAAGAAAATTATTGATGGTTCCCCATGATGTGATGTATGTTAAGTATTCAACCATTTATATGTAGAATTTATTATGGATGTAGGATATTCACTCTCTCAAAATAAAATTACGAAATTAGACATACTAAAAATTAAATCATCATTTAACTCTTTTTGTTATAGGGCCAGCTTTGCTCTACCCTGCCCATTAGTGGTGGTTGCTCTCCCAAAATGACAACAGGCAACCTGCCATATGCCGATGGGGATTACATCCAGCACACCTGGTGCAATGCAATGAAAAAAAGAGCCATGTGCGTGTGTGCAGGCGGAGACCTATCTCACGACCATTCACGTAGGGAATTTTTACTTTTTTCACGTAGATTCGTGGCCTTTTATGAGGCATGTGTTCAAGCTCTATAAGGCTGATAGTGATGTCCAAATGGAATCCAAACTTTTAATCGCTTGTACCTCATACCTCACCCTTTTACATGTAGATGCAAAAATGGAGCCTTATCTATTAACACAGGTTTCATGGTTAAGATTAATGGACGACCAATGGTTTAATTCAACATATGAGGATTCCCCTGCTTTAACAATGGATCGGCCTGTTTTTTGAGAAACTGCGTATCTTAATGGTGGGGCTTATCCTTTTAGAGGTACTAATTAAAAACACGGCGTGTGTGGGGAAAGATGGCACGTAACGTTGTGTGGGTGATAGCGTGTTGCCCATTGCACATGGCCACAGCTTTGTGGGGCTAGCATGATGTATTTGTTTTACCTTAGAGTTGGGCACAAGTCTATTATGCTAAAAAAACTTGCTCGACTTGCCTCGAAAATGCTCGACTCGGCTTGGAAAAGATTTTGAGCCAAGCACCAAGCAGGCCATGCTTGATTTAACTCAGCTCATTCCTTGACTCGGACTCAGCTTGATTTGACTCTTCTACAAAGTATAAATACCTAAGTAAAAATTTGTTTACCTCTCTTTTTTTTAATCCAACCCCCCCCCCCCCCCCCCCCCCCCCCTTCTCTTTGTCTCTCTCTGTCTCTCTCTGAGCATGACGGCCGACCACCCCCTACTGCCCTATCCATTCCACGTTGACCACCCACTGAGCTACCTACCCCGTTCGCTCGATGTTGGTCACCCCCTATCTCAGCCTGCCCACTGACATCAACCACCCACTGAAATGCCTGCCTTGTCCACTCAACGTCGGTCACCCCATGATCTTAGCCTAATTGCTCGACTCTAGCAAGTTGCCATGTCTACTGCCCTGTCCGCTTGACAGTTGACACCGGTAATCCCTTCCACCCTCCATTTTTTTTTTCATGAAAAACTTGAACTCGGCTCGAACTCAAACTCGAACTTGCTTGGTCTGCTGACTGAGTAGAGCCATGCTCGACTCGATCGAGTCAAGTCGAGTAACGAGCAGGGATTGGGGTGTACGAGTCGAGCACCAAGTAGGGGTAATACTCGGATTCGACTTGACTCATGCCCAGCTCTAGTTTTACCCATGCCGTTCATCCATTTTGCCAGCTCATCATAGGGCATGAACCCAAAACTGATGCAAATGCAAAGCTCAAGTGGACCACACAAAACAATGTAATACTAACATGATCGGGCCAAACTGGTAAATGGAGGGAATTTCTCTTGGACATCACAGTGGACCCCATAAAGCTTTGCCTAGTACTATGTTAGGAATACATAAAAAAAAAATGATTAAATCTAGTGTGCTTTCTCATAATCACCATACATTCCAATGATCAGTCATATCTAAAACTCAAGTGGGACACAGCAAAAAGGGAGAAATATGTAGAGATGTACACGAACCAAGCTAGCTCGAAAAGCTTGCTCGGTTAGGCTTGAAAAAGCTTGGTTTAGGTCTGGTCGTAGGGTTGAACAAGTCAAGCCGAGCTTATTTTATGGGCTCGTTGAAAATTCAAACCAAGCTTGAGCTTGGCCTAAGCTCGATTTAGCTCGGCTCGAACCAGGCTCAGTTCGACTTAGCTCATGTACAGGCTCGATGTGCGTGCATGCGTGTGTATATATATATATTATATAATATAATATATATATATAATAATATATATCTATATATATATATATATATATATATATATATAAAATTATAAAAGTCTAAAAGCTTTCCATTCCCCCTCTCTCACCCACCTCCCTCAAACCCTAGTTGCCCTCACCCGCGGCTGCCTGACCGCCTTCCGACCGTCTGAGCTCCACGAGGACTATGACCCTATGATCTCTCTCTCTCTCTCTCTCTCTCTCTCTCTCTCCTAGCCAGCCAACGCCCAACCATTCCGGCAGACCCTAACCTTGACTTACAGCCGACCGCCCCTATCCAACAGCCGACCTCCCTTCAGCCCTGGCAACGCCCATTCCTACAGTCCTCAACCTTGTCCAGCAATACCCAAGCTTGATAGTGGTTCAGAAGCTTGGCTCAAATTTAGTCTCAAAAGCTTAAAGCTCAAATAGGCTCGAAAGCTCGACCAAATCAAGCCAAGCCTTCCATTTGAGCTCGAAGACCACGCCGAGCCGAGCCAAGCCAGAGCCCAAATCACTTGCTAACCAAACCAAGCAGAACTGTGGGACTTGTGTACACTTGTGTACACTTCTGGAAATATACAATCATGCCTACAACGTTTATATGTGTAAAGGCAATAGGTTTGGGATCTCTCTTCTTATAGGTGGGGAACCTTATGAATGGATTTAACGTCCCCCATTGCTCCCCTTAGTGTGGCCCACCTTAAGTTATGGATCACGTGGCACTGGTAACGAGATCTAACATGAGGTGCCGAATCTAATGGAAGAATTAGATAGCCCTCAAGGTGGGCCCCACACATCTGGGGAATTTAACTGATTCGGAAGTATGTCATCGTTCCCACAGAGAAGTGCGGAGAAAAAAAAGAAAAAAATCACCGCACTCCGGCAGTGTGATGAATAATGCACGCCTGTATCAAGTGTCATCTACAGAGTATCAAATAACAGGAAAAAGGGGTTTCCATCCGGAAGCGGATTGTGTACTGAGTAAACTCTGTGGGGTCCACCGTGATATAGGTATTTTATCCCCTCCGTCCGTCCATTTTGCCAGGTAATTTTAGGGCTTGAGACCAAAAATGAAGCATATACAAAGCTCAAGTGGACCACACCACAGAAAACAGTGTAAATTTAACATCTAGCCATCAAAAAATTCTTGGGGTCCACATAAGTTTTGGATCAAGCTGATATTTGTGTATTCCTTTCATCCATGTCTATGTGATGTTATGAACATGTTGGATGACAAATAAACATCAAAAGTGGGCCCTAGCAAGGTTTCTACAGTGGAAATCGTTATTCCCAATGTTTCCTGTGGTGTGGTCCACTTTGAGCTTTGGATATGCTTCAATTTTGGGGTCAATCCCTAAAATGAGCTGGAAAAACTGATGGCCAGTGTCGGATAAACTACATACATTCACGGTGGGCCAACAGAGTTTACTCAGTACGCAATCCAATTTTGATACATCTGTATCCGCATTGCAAGTGTGGATTAACAACAAATAAAACTTCTCATGTTCTATTATTTCAACACCAAGGGGAACATGAAGGGGCACACATGATAGACGGATTGGACATCATTAAAACACCAAGGTGGGCTCCACAAACTGTTTTGTAGAGCTTTGTAGAGCTTTGTAATGGATCCGGCCTCTTTGCATATGTGCCACTTTGGCTAGTGTCAGGTTTGAAACAAACTAATTCAATTCACACAATCAAAATAAGAAGAAGAAACAAATAAATAAATAAATAAAAGAACTTATGACAGAATTAATTAGGCAGCGGTGTTCAACTACGGTGTTCAACTGCAGCATCCTCCAACTTGAGAGGCGGAGCCATCTCTCCCACCCGATGGGCCCGGGATTCCTCCATACCCAACCTTGATTCCATAGGACTGAGAGAAGAAAAACAAAGAAACAAGTGTCAGAAAAGGTTAAAAGCAAGGCTAGAGGAATGGGTCGGGCAGAGCTGGGCCAAAACATGCCAACTCCAGCCAATGAGCTTGGGTTCTGTCCCAGCCTGACCCATCCAGCCCAGGTCATACTCATGCGAAGATGGTTTCAATACAAATACTCGCACCATCCATAGTTTAAAAAACACAAAACTCAAAACCCAGTTGAGTCGAGTCAACTTAAAGACTCAAACAAGTTTTCTCCAAGAGTTGAGTTGATCTTTTGTCGAGTTGAATGAAGTTTTTCTTGTGTTTTGACCAAGTCAGTTACGAAATCAAGTTCTTTTTCAAGTCCTGCTAAAATCTGGTGGTGTGGATGCAAGCCCATAATATCCAATCCAATTAATTATCTGGGCCAAAAGTTCAAGCCTATATCCAACTGATGGGCCTCTAGACTCGGTTTCCATTTTCTGTGCTGCCCAAACAACAAGCGTGTCAATCAAGTACACCTGGGAGCCCCACCAATTGCAATTCGGCAGTATGCCCAAACACACTCCAGAGACAGCATATGCACCATCTTAAAAACTGAAGTTGGATGCAAACACAAACTTCATTTTTCACATCATCCCAAATAAAACATGCAGAGTTTCAAAAAGCACAAACACATTAGTCTAGAAAACCAGGGCCACTCTTTGAAATCTTGGATGATTGAGATCGTTCAATAATTCCATAAAACATAATCGGAGTTCTTTGTTTCCTTAATGAGACTATGAAAACATAATCCATCCAGCTCATGAAATGAAGAAGTGGGGAAACTAACCTCATTTGATACGTCAAACACCCCATCTTGAATCTTCTTGTAGATTGTCACTGCCGTGCTTATGAATGCCTAGAAAGTTTTTGTAGATGACAAGAGAGAGAAAGCCAAGCTTTAATCAACATAGCATAAGAGCAAAAGATTCCATGTTCCTATTGGAACTCAGGAAATGGTACGCTTCAAAATTTCCGATAGTCCATTGGGCATGAATCTCAATCGCATTCAAAATGGGACACAGACACTACTGGCATTCTGGGAGAAGACGGGACCCCTGTTTGAATGCGGATAGGGATTCTGGCCCACTGCCAATGGATGGTGGAGATTTTCGAACCCGACCCCATATATTCTTGTTGGAATACCAGAGTCCGGCCCTGGAATAATGAATGGGATTCAAACAGAAAACATTCTTGAGCATGGTTAGTTAAAAGGATTGTCACCTCCTCAACATTCTGAGCGGTTTTTGCAGAAGCTTCCATGAATATCAATCCATGCTCTTTTGCAAACTGCTCGCCCTCCTCTGTGCTGACAGCCCTTCTGTGGGCAAGATCACATTTGTTCCCGATTAACATGATCGTCATGTTAGCATTAGCATGCTGCCTCGCATCTTCCAGCCAGCTCGCAAGATGGTTGAACGTTTCTCTCCTGAGATTAACAAAAGACAGTGCAATCACTTGATTGAACTCTCGAAAGAGACTAAGTAGGACCTCAAATCCTACTCCTCCCACCCACATCAACATGGCACATGCACATGAGATCAGGGTCGTTCATTGGGTGGGCTCCAACATGGCTGTGTCATGGCATGAAAATCAGGCCTGTCCAGTCATCAGGTGGACAACATATGCACAGAACAAATGGAGAGTTCAAAGGAACAAAATCATGGTCCACATTCAACGTGCATATTCAACCCACCTAATGACCGTACAGGATGCATTTTTTGTTAGTCACATGAAATACATGTTGAAGCTTGCCTGGTGCACAACCAGGATCCTGCATTGGCATGTGGGGAGTAGCTTTTTTAGTTCATAGTCTAATAGAGCCATAGATGCAGTCTCCTTCCAGATTCATAAAATCTAAACCCTCGATCTTGTCTTTCCGAATGTGGGGAACATGACAAGTACCATCAATGTGCTTCGAATAGGGATAGTACCTCGTAATATCGTAGACAAGAAGTGCACCAGCAGCGCCTCTATAGTAGGACCTTGTGATGGACCGGAAGGATTCTTGGCCCGCCTATCATATGATAGAGATGTCAGCATCATACGCATTAAATACCAATCAGTAGAAATTGAATTCATGGCTTCTTAAATGAATGATTGAAATGTTACACTTACGAAAGGTCACACTTATTAATTAATCTATATGAGCATTAGCCTAATAAACCACAATGATATAGTATTATAATCAATTTCTGATACTAAAATCAAGCAACGTCACGGCTAAATAGCCTTTAATATCTACATACCATGGTCAAAGACTCGTTTGGCCCTGAGTTGAGTTGTGACTCGCCTGAGCAGGGGATGACTCGGGGTGACTCGTGGTACTGAACCGGATTGGGTCCCACTGAGTCTGAGTTGACTAGTTGTTGATCAAAATATGCAACTCGGTGGCTTTACAAAGTCAATTTGAACTTTCATGAAATTGGATACAACCAAATGCACCTTTAAGTAAAACTTGAACTGCTGTAAAGCCATTCCTTCCCCTAAGTAATAGTCCTTAGACCTCTAACAACAAGGAGGCCTCTGTATTACTACAGTCATCAAGCTTATTCAATGATTAGAGCAGTGCTTGGCAAGAAAGATGGTGCTGCATGCAGCCACTTGTAAGCAATTGGTCATCAAGCTTATTCAATGATTAAAACTTCAGGCAGTGCACGGCAAGAAAGATGGTGCTGCATGCAGCCACTTGTAAGCAATCGGTTTTCTACGGGGGGGCGTAACGGCCGTTATGGCATTTTTTATTTTTATGAAAAAACCTGTTTCGGGACCGTTACAGGGCCGTTACATGCTGTTATGGGGCCATTATGGGCGGTTTTTCCCGTAATGGCCGTTACAGCCGTTTCGACCCCATAACGCGTACCGTTTCATAACAGCCGTTACGACTGTAATGTAACTGATTTTGAATACCTTGCTTTCACCCAAGGGCCTGCTTGCTAGCTGTATGTACTTTTACCCAAGGGACAATTGCCCTACATGCTGGCTTTAAGGACTTTCTCCTAAGGGACACGATTGCATGACCTTCTTATATCTTTTAGGGACATCCTCAGGGCAGCCCACCCACATATACTTTGAGGGACATTTTCAGGGCGTAAGGGCCGTTACAGCCCATATCGTAACAGTAATGGTAGTGGCCTTTACAGCCACCGTTACCGTTATAGAACACCTTGGGTGAAAGACCCTAAAACCCATTGGATCCTTTAAAATTTCCTTCGTGTATAAGTGCAAGCATGCATGAGGACATACACTAATGGTACAACTATATCAATAGTCTGATCAACTATTGTATAAATGGGTCCCTCACCACAAGGCACCAACACATGAGTGTTAATACAACGTGGCCATCCACTATGGGTACGGTGTTGCAAAAGATTATGGTTATATATATTATTTTTTTATGAGAATTCATGGAAAGCATTACATTTATAGCATCTTTACTATTTCGGTATTTTAATTCATGTTCCCTTACTCTCTTTACTTCAATTCAAGTATTTTCTTTGTTTATGTAATTTTGATATAATCTAGAAATTTTAAATTTGGATAAGGAAGTGATCCCATTGAACATGTGAAAGCTCACCCCATCTTGGGTAACGTTTCATGTGCAAAGTTGGAGTACTATGAGCAGGCAGGTCTTTAATATTAGATTTTCCTTTCATTCACTAGTACTTGGTTAAAAAAAAATTAAGTTCATAGTGAAATTGAACATTTATTAAAGGAGTGATGACTTGAGTAGTGGATGGTGTGGTGTGAATATTTATTTAGTTGGATTTAATTTAATTTCGATTTAGTAGTGATTATTCATTTAGTTTGAGTGTGGATGTTTTTTTTGAGTTGAATAAAGATATTTAATGTGATGAAAATCTAACAAAATAGATATGTTATCAAAATTCAGGTCTTAAGTAGCCCTACTCGAGTACCCGAATTTTAGGACTTGACAGATTGGTATCAGAGCTTAAGTTATAAATTCTATCAAGGACCTTAGGTATGAGTTACACTAGAGCTTAGGTTTGATTCTTAGACAGAGTTTAAGTAGGGATTATAATAGAGCTTAAGTATACGCTGTAGCAAAGCTTAGTTATGAATGTAGAGAACTTGAGGTTAGGCTTTGATCGCACACACTTAGGCACATTGGAGATAGGGTGCACTTTTGGGTTGATTTTTGTTGAGGGTGCATTCGAATCTCAAGGATGAGATTTCTTTAAGAGGTAGATTGTAATAACCTGAATTCGGATGCTCAGGCATATATACATGCCGGTGCTTTGAATAATGCCTGTAGCATAGCGGTAGCACCTGTAGCGTGACTACAATGCTACGTAGCATTAGGAAATAGCGTAAATCCCCCGTAGCGTACCCTACAAGGGTCATAGCCTGTGTTGCGTATGTAGCGTCATAGTGTATGTAGTGTGCGCATAGCGTATGTAGTGTACGCTATGCCTTTTTTAAATAAATGATAATTATATTTTGTATTTTTTTAAAGGTAATTATATTTTGTACTTAAAACTCTCAACCTGTGGGATTTTAATTTGTTTTCATACTTGTAACTTGTGATTTCAATTAGACATTATTAATTATCGTTTTCTTAAAAAGTTGTTGATGTGATAATAATTTGATTTGGTTTATGTATGTAAATTGGCTTTTGATAAATGATGATTAATAACTTATTGGATCATGCTTATACTTGAAAAAATGAATCATCTTTTAGGCATTTATTAACTTGTGATTAATAACTTGTTTAATCATGCTTATACTTGAAGAAATGAATCATTTTTTAGCCATTTATATATATTTTTCTTTTTTTCCATTTTTAAATTAAAAAGTAAAAGAAGCTACACGCTACAGAGGGTTAAATGCTACACAACCCACTACTACTATTTAAAACACCAATACATGCCTACGCCAATTCGAGTTATTAAAATCTACCCCCTTAAAGGAATCTCGACCTCGAGATTCAAACGTACCCTCAAACAAGCTTCCATCATGCACTCCGATGTGCCTAAGCTTAACACCGCCATAAGAAATAAACATGCACAACATCGCAAGCAACAATAATCAACACAAAAGTGCGCCCTATCTTTAATGTGCCTAAGTGTTTGTGATCAAAGCCTAAACTCAAATTCTCTATAATCATAACTAAGCTATGCTACAACCAGTGTTCGCATTGTCGACTAAATGTCGATATTATCGCCGATAATATCGGTGTCGCTGGACAGGCGACACCGAAACCCCAGATTTTCGTTTCTCTCCCGATTATCGGCGATATCAACGAAATATCGGTGAAATCGTCGATGATTTGGGATTATCGCAGAGAATTTCGACGGTAACCTCTTTTCCCGATAAATAGGTAAAAATCAGAAGAAAAAAAAAATTGGAAAATTACTTGGATTTCGCTGTTTTTGTCAAAAAGTGAAGAGTGATCTCATACCTGGTTGATCGGAACACAAATCTCAGAAGAGGGCCTCGATCAACGGCGTGAACAATACAAAGAGATCTCCCGATTTTTCTGCAAACGCCTGGATCGACAAAGGTAAGAAAAACTCGGCGAAATTACCTTTTCTTTTTTTGATTGGAAGCTCGAAATATCTGCGAAACATCAGGGATTTGGGATTTCGAAGCCCTCCCTTGAAAACCCTCTTTCTTTGGTGAGAATTCCCTCACAAACGAAATTTCAGCGTTTTGTTTCGTTTTTTTGTTTTTTGTTTTTGTTTTTTTTTTTTTAATTGAGGGGACGCGCAGGGCCGGACGCGGATTACCTACTGACAGGTTGAGTAGCGACGTCACCAACTTATGTGGGCCCCAGCGTGATGTATGTGTTGTATCTACACCGTCCATCCATTTGGAGAGATCAT
This sequence comes from Liriodendron chinense, assembly GCA_003013855.2. NCBI lineage: Eukaryota > Viridiplantae > Streptophyta > Magnoliopsida > Magnoliales > Magnoliaceae > Liriodendron > Liriodendron chinense. Next base: position 426,722 of record PVNU02003981.1, on the reverse strand, counting down.
TTTAGGGCATGAAACATAGATCAAGGCAGATCCAAAGCTCAAGTGGACCCCACCAAAGAAAACAGTGGGGACAGTGACACGACCGTTGAAACCTTTCTAAGGCCCACCATGGTGTTTATTTGAGATCCAACCTGTTCATAAGTTCACACAAAGATGTAAGAAGGGAAAACACAAATATCAGCTTAATCGAAAACTTCTGTGGCTCCAAGAAGTTTTTAATGGTAGGAGATCAATTCCCACCGTTTTCTTTGGGGAGATCCACTTGAGATTTGGATTTGCCTCATTCTTTGGATCATGCCCTAAAATGATCTCTCCAACTGGATGGCCATTGTGGATACAACACATACATTACAGTGGGTCCCACAGAAGTTGGTGACGTCACTTCAGTAGCGAGATGGCTACTCAACCTGTCATTATAGCTAATCCGCGTCCTACGGGGCCTTCGAGATCCTTCTCGCGATTTCGCGACTTAAGGTCGCCAAGTTTTGTGGACCCCACCATGATATATCTGCTATATCCATACCGTACATCCATTGGGCGAGATAATTTTATTCCATTAGCCCAAATATGAGGCATAGACAAATCTCAAGTGGACTGGGACAGTGACACCGTTGAAACCTTCCTAGGCCCACCACGTTGTTTATTTGAGATCCAACATGTTCATAAGTTCACACATACATGGATGAAGGGAAAGCCATCAATATCAGCTTGATCGACAACTTATGTGGCCTCGATGAAGCTTTTAATGGTAAGTGTTCAATCCCCACTGTTTTCTGTAGTGGGGTCCAGTTGAGCTTTGGATCTGCCTCATTCTTTGGCTCATGCCATAAAAGGATCTATCCAAATGGATGAACGGTTTAGATATAACACATACATCATGGTGGGGTCCACAGAACTTGTGACGTCCGTCACTTTTTTTCTACTCGTGATTCGTGTACCGAGTAAACTCTCTTGGACCCACCGTGAATGGATTTGACTTATCCACGCCGTCTATCTGTTTTCCAGCTCATTTTAGGGTTAATCCCAAATTTTAAGCATCTCCAAAGCTCAAGTTGACCGCACCAAAGGAAACAGTTAGAATAATGATTCCACCATTGAAAACTTCCTAGGCCCCACAATGATGTTTATTTGTCATCAAAACCGTTCATGACAAGATAAACCCATGGATGAAGGTAAAGCCTAAAAATCAGCTTGATCCAAAACTTCTGTGGTCTCTAGAAATTTTTCAATGGTATATGTTCAATTTAAACTGTTTCTTGTGGTGTGGCCTATTTGAGGTTTGGATATGCTTCGTTTTTTATATAAAGCCCTGAAATTATAGGATAAAATGGATAGATGGAGTGGATAAAGTGCATAAATCATGGTGATGGGCCATATAGAGTTTACTCAGTATCTGTACTGAGTTATTCAGTACGTGAGGTCATGTGTGGGCGACTCGTTTCCATAGCTTGATGCTCTATAGGGCCCACTGTAATGTTTTTCTTCCATCCAATCTCTTGATTAGGCCACACAGACTTGGATGAAGTGAAAACACAATTATCAGCTTGATAAAAAACTTTCATGGCCCATAAAAAGTTTTTAATGGTAGGCTTCAATCACTACTGTTCCCTTTGGTGGGGTCCACTTGAGATTTGAATTTACCTTTTTTTTGGACCTTGTACTAACTTAATGTTCTGAAACGGATGAATGGAGTGGATTTGGCACAACAATAAAATTGGGCCCCACACGGTAAAGAGAACACGATGTTGCTTAGGTAACATTGTCCATCCTGGCCCAAGTTATTAATATTGTTGGCCCTAGCTTATGCTCAACCACTGGTTCATTTTTGCAATTATTGTATAGTCACTGAATTTGCATTATATAAACTCATTTTAGTTACTGTTGAAATGAATTCTTACCGTAACGCATATTTTTTATGCCCAATTAAATGAAAACTTATTATTTAATACATTTTTTTAGTAATTTTTTTATTCCTGAATATGTGAATGTGTGTATTTAGGCATTTCCTAGAGTTTCACTGAAAAATTCTACCGTTTTCCTCATGTTTCCCCCTTTTTCTCTGAATTTCCAGTTATCGGCGATAACGATATTATATCTTTATCTCTGGCCAGCGAAACTTGTAGCGATACCGACAATACGAACACTGGCTACAACCTATACTTAAGCTCCACTATGATCTTTACTTAAACTCTGTCTAAGACTCAAAACCTAAGCTCCAATGTAACCCATACCTAAGGTCCTTGATAGAATCTATAATCTAAGTTCTGATACTAATCTGTCACACGACTCACACCCCAAAATCCAAGGACCCGAGTAAATACCTGAATTCCAAGAACATGATCTATTTGTACACTTTTGATGTAGGATGTGGCACAAATGCATTCTTGGCATGGTTGGACCAAAAGAAGGCCAAATGGAAGCGGAAGTAGCCCTGTCAAATCCAGTCCTAGTCCTACGTAGGGCACGACGTAACTGGGCCCTAGGCACGTCCGGTTCGAAGAAATTCATTCCGGATAGGGAGAAATTGTTGTTCGAAGCATGAACCATAAATTGCTATAACTTTTGATAAGGGTATGGTTACAGGATGCATGATCTATCAACCTTTATCGTAACGGGTCATCCGAGGTCAACCAACCCCCGTAGCGGGTTGTGTTGTTTCATTTCACAAGAAAACGCTTCCTTCCAATTCAAAATCACAATTTTAGGAAAAAATTACTATTTTTAGTAATTTTTATTTCTCCTTCACTTTAGAGTTTGTCTATTCAATCTTCTTAGGAATTGCCTGTAATTATGCTAGGAACCATCCGACATGATTAATTTAGGACTTTCTATTTTTTATAAAATTTATTATTTCAGGTATATTCTATTTTAGTCAAAAGATAGAAAGGGAAATTCGACATTTTACTATTCAATAATCCTCACACTTCCCAATTACATCACTTATAAAAACAAAAAACAAAACTCATAAAAAGGGAAATTCAAAATTTTATTATTCAATAACCCTCAGACTTCCCAATTATATCACTTACAAAGAAAAAACAAAACCTGAAATCTTCATACTTCCTGGTTACATCACTTACAAAGAAAAAACAAAACCCTAATTATGAGTCCTATTTCCACTAACATAGAATTTACTTGAAATAGTAAATTTACCAAAAATACAAAGTCATAAATTAATCATGCCAAATGATTCTTAGCATGATTACAAGCTTCATAAGAAGATTGCATATACTAAAATTCTAAAGCAAAGGAAATACGTTAAAATTAAAACTTACTAAAAATAGTAAGTTTTTCCTAAAATTGCGATTTTGAATTGGAAGGAAGTGTTTTCTTGCGAAACAGACCTAACGCGACCCTACTACAGGGTCGGTTGACCCCGGATAGCCTGTTACAGTAAAGATTGATAAGTCGTGCATCCCCTAACAATACCTGAATCAAAATTATGGCCAATTTACGATTCACGCTTCGAACTGTAATTTCTCCATATCCGAAATGAACTTTCTTCGAACCGAATGCGCTTGGGGCCAAGTTATGTCATGCCCTACATAGGATTGGGACCGAATCTGCTAGACTACTTCCGCTTCCGTTTGGCTTTCTTTTGGTCCATCCATGCTAAGAATGCATCTGTGCCTATTGTTTTAAATAAGCGTGTAGCGTATAGCATAGCGTTTGGCCCTCTATAGCACTGTAGCATAAGTTACACGATACTTAATATTTTTTAATTCAAATAATAGAAAAATATGATAAATTTTATAAAATGCATAATTCCTATGAGCTCTTGACTACAAATCTAGATGATCAACCACATATTTTTATGCAAAATCTCAATGTATCTTTGCCTTAAGACATCTCTAAGTGTGAAATCTTTTTTAATCTATTGAAACATCATAAATTCACAATATGGACCACAATTTGGATGTTCTAGATTGATCGAAGTGCTCTATCCATGATAAGGACCACAATTTGGATTGTCCGGATTGATCTAATGTACTTCCACATGTGATGGGGATAAGTCACCACCATTTTAAAATAGGTGTAAACTAGAATAGAAGAAAAACTAAAAAAAAAAAAAGGAGATTTCAAGTAGCATAGGCTACCTGCACTACACACACTACGCTACGCTACATGTATCGTACGCTACATGCCCCGTAGCTTACGCTACCTGCATACGCTACGTAGCATTTTAGCTACGCTACGAGCGCTACCGAAAACACTGTCTGTGCCATCAGCCATGTCCTACATCAGCTTTTCATAACATCACATACATTCATTCAACTCAAATAAACATCCACATACAAACTAAATGAAAAATCATCACTAAATCATAATTAAACTAAATCTAATTAAATAAATATTCAATCTGCATTGGTTATTTTTCTTGGTGGGGCCCACCTAATGATTGGATCAGCCTGATTTTTTGTTTGTCTAGTCATCATGGCAGGTTGCACCTGTAGGAATTGTTGGATGTCCTACGCACTGCATGGACCCTAGAATAATCAACTCCACCGCTTTTTAGAAAGAAAAGGTAGACAAGGGCATTTTGGTCAATTCAGCCACCGTAAGGCATGTTCTAGTGCTTCTACAAAGTTTGAGAATTTTCTTGTAAAATCAGAATTCCTGAATTCTGCAGTAAATACACCTCTTTGCAAAGCAAGAAAGGGGCATAATAAATTTATCTAGACAAGGAACCACTTAGACATATTAACATAAAGAACAAAAAAGAAAAAGAAAAAAAAAAAAACAGATGTTGATTTACTAACAGTTCAACGAAGCAAGGACGCAAGGACGTTGAATTGAAAATCTATACAAGAAAATACGTTTAAAGATTCATCCTGCAACCATCTTCCAGAAAAGGAGACAAGATTACAGACCGTATCCCATATTTGCAGCTTTATATGCTTGTTGTCAATTGTAATCATTCTGGCTCCAAATTCAACACCAATGGTTAAGTCATGCACTGGTTGGAATCGCTTGTCAGTGAACTGTAGTAGAAGGCATGATTTTCCCACTCCTACGAAATAGAAAATGGAACGCAGCAGTGTCAAGCCAAATGGTAAAACTTAGATGCAACTTTCCTCTTGCACAAGCTTAATCAGATAAAAGGTAAAAAAAAAAAAAAAAAAGTCCAACCCCATAAAATCGAGAGAATTATGATTACAAAGGAGATGACCATGACAAAACAAAATAGAATCATCTGATCAGATAATATTTTGCAAATGTGTTCGAAAAGTGCAATAACAGGTGGCTAAGAAAGAAAGAGAGAAACAAGTGACCATAATAAATGAGCCAAGTATCTTTGCTTGTTCAATTGGGAAGAAGGAAATAAACTTATCAACAAGCAAGCACTGGAAGAAACCAAGAAAAGCAATTTGTCTTAAGACTCAAGCACATGGGTTAAAGTGAGAACTGAGCAGGTGTCAAGAAAGCTTTAGCATTAGCAAAACCGAGGATAATAATTTCTGGAAAAGGATTCTTACCACTTACCCCAAACACCTGGTTTAATTTTAGTCCTAATCAAACAAGGGGCAAAATTCTAGAAACCACACCAGCCACAAACTATTTGGTCAACAAAATGCATTTTTCTTTTTTTCTTTTCATTTTTTGAAAGGTAAAAATAATTGGACAGTAAGAGTTCTTGCATTAGAAAAGAAAAAAAGAAAATATATAGAATTCTCTACGTATTTTGTTGACATTCTCCATCTCTAAAGATCCCACTGGATCTTTACCCAATTTAACTTACATACATGATATTCTCTATCTCTACGCTAGAACAACCCTCAAATAAAGGGTGACCCGCAGCCCATTCCAGAATATAACCTTTTATGTTGTGAAAAATCCACCCCTCCGATTTCACTTTATCATTGAAAGTTCTGTTATTTTAGCAGAAATATCCACTATAATCTCTAACCAGGCAATGATAAAAGCGCAAACAAATTACGAATAAAGAATTCCTAAATCCCTAGGAGAAGTCAGCAACGCCATTCATCAACACAATACAGATACACATTTCCATAGCATATATATCATAAATTTTATTTATAATGAAAACAAAATAAGGGACAACCAAGACATTCCATCAGCCTAAAGTGTGTTTATTACACAGTGGCAACGGTTATGCGCTATTTTCGACTTATGTCTGGAAAATTGCTAAAAACAAATAAACTATTCAGAAAAGCACAAGAACAGTGGGATCACAAGAATAACATTAATTCCCAAACTTCCACAGATTTCAACATGTATCAGAACAGAAAATTCGAAGTACAAGAAAACCTTACAAGATATTGCATCATAAACAACCACTGATTCTAAATTAGAAGTAAACTCAACATGTAATAAACAAATTTCTAAAATAAAGAAGAAAAGTTACACAAAAGAATTGCTAACGTGCTTCAAAGATATGGCTGGATTTCAGTATTTAACCAGAGGAAACATGAGAAGATGGAGAACAAAAGTGAAAACATTGGCAGAACCATGCTCAATCCCTAAACAACCACAAAATTAAAACATACAGTAAATGCTACATTCAAATGCAGGCGCTTGTTAGCTCTGCATCGACCTATACGCGCAGTACATGTGCCAACTTGAAAAGCTTGTGGGACATATTTGTGAAGCATATGCTGGGCCCTGCCGTGAAAAGTGGCCATCTGCAAAGGTCAAGCTGATCCACTCATCAGGTGGTCAACACTATATGTTTGACCTGTCCATTTAGGGGACAGCACAATCTCTGGACAAGATCATCTCCTCTCTGGGGAGGGGGAGGGGGGGGACTTTAATGTTCAACAATGGCTATGCTGGTACATATTCCACATATTGAGGTGTTGTATGTCTACCAAAACAAGAAGAAACTCCAAAAATCTTACAAGGTTTTGCATCACAAACATGATCAGATTCCATGACGCAGGCTCGAACAACATATCACACCACAACTCTTCCTAATATTAAAAACAAAGCCTTCTAAACAATAACCAACCCCAGATTCATATAATATCAGAAATCCCAGTGCACAAAAAAGAAGCTTCAATTCCATGATTGCCCCCAATTCAACAGGTATTGCATAGTAATTAAAAACTTAGAAAACCCACCATGGCTTCCATAGGGGTTGGAAAACACTTGTCTAGATCCCAACATTGCCTTAAAATTCAACACATATACGATGCAAACTTCCATATAATTAATGCAAGAAACAAAAAAAAAACCATAAAACCCATCATGGCCTTGGAGTAAGATAGCATGCTTAGATCTCACAGCTAGGCCAATTCAATAAAATTCTCATTCAAATAAAAAACACAGAAAAACCCACTAATGTTTCCACACTAAAAACACCCCTACATTCATAAACTTCCTTCAAATTCCTAAATTGCAGAGAATTCAACAAACACCAAGAAAATAAATTCTTACCGGAAAAAAAGAAAAAAAAAAAAAACTTCTTGAATTAAAAACAATTCCAGATTCATAATATTGCCAAAGATTAAAATCCCATCAAAACAGACCGATCATTTATTGCATGAAAAACCATCCGATCCCATCGATCCCATCAATTAGAAAACCCAGAAAAAAAAACCCCATCAATTATCTTCATAATAAAAACACAATCCCAGATGCATATACTTCCATTCCATCCAATTCAAAGAAAGAGAACAATACAGAAAACGAAATTCAAAAATAAAACCAATCCACAATTCGAAATAATAAAATAAAAAAACTCACCAGTATCTCCAATGATTATATACTTGAAAAGGTAGGCGTAAGACATAATTTCTCAGATTCAGATCTCCTAATAGAGAGAGAAATGTAAAGAGATTTACAGAGATGAGAAAACAGAGCTTTTTAAAAGAGAAAGAAGAAAATGAGAGAGAGAGAGAGAGAGAGAGAGAGAGAGAGAGAGAGGAGTTTGTTTTTTGAAAGCTAATTCCAGAGAGGCGTGGAGACGCAAGAGCTGTCATCAAACCGACCATGAAAGCACTCTTCAAAAACAATAACAAGGATTTGTAAAATCCTTCTGCGGTCAGAACTTTGACAGTGTCTCTCTACAACTATACTTTCAAATCGACCCATGATTCGATAATCCAGACCGTACATTTTATAGGTCCTATCATGGATTGAAGATTCATTGAAAAAAAATCTAAGATATCGTCTTTTAAATATTAGATCATTGGCCTATGAAGTAGACGGTTGATGATCGATAATGTATGACCGATGTCTGAATAAACTCCCATACCAGTCTATTGGAGGGTCCGGAAAAAAACCACTGAATAGGATGGGTGATATCATCTGATCTAAACATTTTTGGGACCATATGTGTCTATTTATGAGCGATGGTGTATGTGTTGAAGTCGTTGATATACATTGATACACCATCATTTAACGGTTTAAGCTTTTAGAGAAAGTGGTTTTTTTGACATGGTATTAGAGTGAAATGTCCTATGTTCAAATATCTAAAGTAGCAAATATGCCATCGATAAAATATTTTCCCAACTGTGCGTGAAATCGGGCAATGGGGCCCGGACTAGAGAGGGTCCCATGTCTTAGTAGGAACATAGGTGGGGCCTTCGGTGATGTTTGTGAGAAATCCACCCCATCCAACAGTTTTTCCTAGAGCTAGGCTCGGTCACTAAATGTTGAATAGCCTGGCTCATGCTTAGCGTAGCTCAGCCATCAAGGTAGACTTTTATGTTCAGTTGGCTCGATCGAGCTTTGAGCCAAGTTCAAATTCGAGCCTCTCAAGATGGAATCAAGTTAAGAGACTAGCTTGGACACAATTTTTACATGTGTTCAAAAAATTTCAAAACTTACATGTTATATGTACTATTTAATATTTACATAATGTTAAAAAACATATAAAAGAAAATGGACGCTCATTTAAAAGGAAGAGAGTTTTAGGGTTCTAAACTTTTAAGTTTTAAGTTACAAAATATATATATCTTCAAATCAAGATGTGAACAAGCCAAGCTTTGAGCCGAATCAAGCCAATCTTGGGCATGCTCCTATATGGCTCAAACTATGAAATGTGCCATGGAAATACGCTTGGCTCTATTTGAACCCTCCCTCCAAATTAAGCCAAATCAAGTGACCTAACCGATCCAGCTTAGCTCTAGTTTTTCCAACTCATGTAAGGGAATCAACCCAAAAAAAAGGCAGGTCCAAAACCCAAGTGGGCACACAAAAATGCATACTTTTGAACCCTTCTCTAAGTCCATCCTGATGTTTACATGCCATCCAAACCATTCATAAGGTTATTTCACTGGGATAATCTCAAAACATAAAAATATTAGCCTGATCCGAAAATTTTGAAGCCCCCCCCCCCCCCCCCGCCCCCCCGCGTAAATGTTTCAACAGTGGATGTTCAATCCCCTGACTTTTGGGCCCACGACTATATAACGGCTGGAGTGAATATATGTTCGCCCACAGATCACGCTGGTACACTCGTTTGGGTGGACACGCGTGTATGGAGAAAGGACGGTTGGAGTAATTGACCAGCGGTCTTCATTCAATCGTACACGCATCGGTGACATGATGAATGGATAAGCATGTTTAGGGGATAGAATGTTGGTGGGCCCCATGATGAATGGATAAGCAGTAAATCCATGATATCCTCACGCGAATCGCTTTATTTATGCGGATTTGGAGATTTGGCTTCATTCACCCAGTCATACAAAGTGGGCCCATGGTTTAATGATCCAGACCGTTGATCTGATTAGGCACCGTGATCAAGGGGGACAATTCCCATTTTCACCGTACATCTCAAAATTAGGTGGGCCACATGACGGAAACAATGCAAACTAACACCTAGAATCTCTTAAGTTCATGCACTGTGGCCGAATGTGATTTGGATCAAGCTGATCATTTGGATTGCCTATCCATCCTGGTGAGTCGCAACTGATGAACGAATTGGATGGAATAAAATCACCATGATGGGCCCCACAGAAAAATTTATGGTTGGTGTCCTCCTCCATTGTCCCATATGGTGTGGGCCACCTGAGTTAAGGATCAGGGTGATTTTTGGCCCTAGGGCCTAATATAAAGGGACGCACCTGATGGAAGGAATAGATGTTGCACATGCATTTGATCCTGATCAAGGAAGGATACCCATCCAGTAGCATTGAGTCTGTACAAGTGGGGCCATGGTTTAGTGATCTGGACTCGCTGTCTGTGGACCCCACTGTGGATAAACCATTCACCAAACATCTCCCACATTGGAAGATGCTAAAAACCTTCAACTGGGTGCCTGAAAACAGGGTCAAGAAAAAGATTACAGATGCCCAGTTGAGAAAATGCTAGAGGTTGGATGGCCAGGATCTTCCAATCTGATAGTATTTTGCTGCATTGCGTGCATGGTGTATCCATAACGGTGGGCCCACTCACGGTGGTCTGGCTGAGCAAGCATCTGCACAGCAACTTATTCACAGTACACGTAGTTTGTTACTGACCGGTTGCGCTAACAGCTCGAGCTGTTAGGGAACGACCGAACAACATGATATTCTGGGAACCTCAGATGTCCTACTCTGATATTATGTTATTGACCAGTTGCGCTAAAAGCTCGAGCTATTAGGAAACGACAGAACAATGTATATCAGGGGGTTTGTTGTTGCCTCCAACATAGTACACATGTACTTCAATCCAGACCATCAAATGGTGCGCCCCACCACAGACCATAGCCTGAGAATAACACTCATCAAACAACATTCAGCATCTGATTTCCAAATTCCAAGTCCATTCATGCTACATTCTACCAATATTACAATCTCGGTCATATCCAAACAACATTCACCATCTGATTTCCAAATTCCAAGTCTATTCATGCTACATTCTACCAATATTACAATCTCAATCCTATCCAAAAACATGTCCAAATTGACGTGTTTGAAAAGCCCATTCAATGGGCATCATCTTCGAATACCAATTCCATCAAATCGCAATTTGATCAATTTCTGATTTGAAATGCTTTTTCATTTGTCACATTTATTGTAACAAAGATAAATAGGCATGTGAAAATCGCCATGAACAATATGAGACTTGGCCTAAAAAAATCATGCCCTGAAATGAATCACGATTTCCCAGAAATTTGTTTTCTGGGGGACGATCACAGTCAAAAAACAATCCTGATCGTCGAATTCGAATTCAGCTTCTTCTGAATTCACAGTGCAGAAAGCTGGTTTTGTGCTTGAGTATGCTCCGAAACGGCCTGATCCTTTACCTTTGATGTTCAATTGACAGTTGGAAGAATTGCCAGTGAAGTCCATTGATTCAACAGCTCCTCCAGAATTGTACATCTCTGTTAGTCCGATGGGTGCGAACTGGACAGTTTGATTGTAACTCTGTCGACACCATATGAGAAATTATTCAGGAGAGTGGATTATGTCTACTCCAAAAATCTTGCAGGCTCACAGACTCAACTGAAACTCGGCGGACTCAACTTGAGTTGACATGACAAGATTTTTTTTAGCTGAGTCATTGTGAAACTAGGTTGTAAGCCTGACTTGGCTTCAATAACTCAGCATGACTCGCCAAGTCGGTTGACTCAACATGACTCGAAGTGAGTCCATAGTTCTAAAACTCGGTGATCCACTTGAGACTCAGGTGAGTAACTCAACTCAAATTGGCAAGATTTTCGGATGAGTCTTCGTGAAATGTGGTTGTAAGCTTGACTCAGCATGACTTACTGAGTCAACTTGACTTGACTTGACATGACTCGAAGTGAGTCACTCACTTGTGAACCCAAGACCTGAAGCAGGAGCAACGCTCTAATCAACAAGCCAAGCATCATTTTTTGCTTATCCTTCCATTATTTTTATACATAACCATTTATTAGTTTAATTATCAAATATCAAGCAAAGACTCGTTTGAGTCATTGAGTCAACCTGACCCAGCTAGACATCGAGTGGTGTTGAGTTTCAAGTTTTTAAACTATAGTGACAACGGTGTGTGCAGCGTTCATTCAAGAAGTGCATCAAGTGGGCCCCACTAAGTAGATGATCTGACCAGGAAGTAGGACCAATCAACTCATCAGAAGGGTATCTTTGTAGTAACCAAGAATCCAAGACTAGATTTTAGTCTGAAACCCAATCCATTAGTATGTGGGATGGGTCTGAAGCAGGTCCAAGTCCAAGTAAGCTGGCTCTTGGTTGGGTTTGGATTGGATCTTAGACTGTTGGGTAAGGTCTAATTTATAATTCCCTATTTAATGTAGACTTCATGTTAAGCACCAAACTGCATGTTTTTTGGGGAGGTCCTTGCATTCTACTCAATCACCATATTCATCTTAATTGAATGGATTTTAAGAGTGTTCCAAATTAAGTCCAGGTCATGTTTCGTTTCCAGGTGGTCCAAATCCGACCCATTAAAAAGTAGGATCTGAGGAGGGTAGGGTTGGGTCGGGTCAACTTTGAGAGGTTCCATAACTGCCCATTTGATAATCTTGGCAGTTTTTTGGACCAAATGTGATCAAGTAGGTCCAATTTCAGATCTAGACACTATCATTGGGTGGGGTCTTGTTGTGATAGATGTCTTGTATTCTACAGAATAGTGCAGGGAAAGTTATATATAAAGCCCCAATGCGTGACCCGATCCAAAGATCCGACCTGACCGAATAGGGCATTTTGGGTATTTTTATGTCCAAGGTATAAATATTCTCTATAGGAGTCGAATTAAGGTTATGCAAGAGAAGCTTTTCTGGGTTCTTTGGGTGCTAGAAAGTTATAGAGCTAAATCCCTTTTTTTTTTAAAAAAGATAGTGATTTCGATTGTGTCCCATACGTGGAGTAGGTACAATGCCGAACCGCATAAATTTGTAGTGTTTTGTGTGTTGGTTTTTTTTGTTGCATCAGTTCGTTTCTTACAGGTCCAATGACTCACTGGGTCAATCTGATCCATTAAATGTGGACAATCAACAATCTTTTCTAATCCATCCATTTTTTTTGCGCACGTGTGGCCGACTGATAAGATGACTTGCCCCTCCCTGACATACTGATTGGATATCAGCCAAAAGCACCAGCATGGAATGTGCCCACAAATAAGTGCCATCTGAATCCTACTTCCCGAGAGATCCAAGCCAGAAGAAAAAGCTGAGATGATCATCAGCTGAGAAAATGGACATCTAAGAGAGAGAGAGAGAGAGAGAGAGAGAGAGAGATGAACTAACCCTGATAGGAGAAACTGTAAATATTTCACATTCCAAGACCTTTAATGAAACTTTGAACGACCTTTTTCTTGGCAAAGTAGACAAAGATCCTGAAATCAAGTAAAAACAGGGGCAAGATGTTAGAGAACAGATATAATAAACATTGAAAGCCCATCGAAACAGGTAAAGCAAAACGGAATAGCTATCTTAAGCTGTGTTTGGAAACTGATTGGCGAGGCATGCACATGTAATATTTACAATCTGTCTGCACATCATATTTGACCACTTTGCTTCATGTGGGACCCATGCTTAGACAAAAGAATTGAATAAATATCAAACATTGTGGTGGCATGTTCAATCATTTCTTACTTGAGAAAAATTGTTTTCACATTTCAAATGTATCGGGAATTAGAGAGGGGGGGGGGGGGGGGGGGGGGGGGAAGCTAAATCAGCTAGCAAGGCGTGTGCAGTATGCACATAATATGTACAATGTGTTTCCCCCACTATACTTGAGTGGTTAGTTCTCTTCATGTGGGGCCCACATAGGGTGGGCCATGCTCTGAAAATCTCCTCGATGGGATAATATTAACCCTTCAATCCGACTACAAATGGATGATTAAGAGAAGAAGCACAAAAATGGTCCACATTCAACTGAAAATGGTAAAAGATGATACAGTGAGGATCTTCCGATCCAAAAAATTTCAAAGCATGGGTCCACATTTCAACTGAAAATGGTAAAAGATGCTACAGAGAGGATCTTTCGATCCAAAAATTTTCAAGGCATGGTCTAACCAGTGGGGCTCATCAGATCATCAGTCAGATTATTGATCTATGGGCCCCACTTGCATAAACTGAACATGAGGATACTATGCATATCCTTGGCACAATGACTAGATAAATAAATCGTAAATCACATCTGATAAGGACTCCAAAACTGATACATTAGAAAATAAGTTTGGCTAAAACACACGAATTTCAGAGGAAAGAGTAGTTTCAGACCCTGTCTATCTGAAATATTTCATGACTCTGTATCTTGTACACAAATAGGTTTGGTATCCAAAAATTATGTGAGGTATCGGTTAGAATGGGACCCTAGAAAAGCCAGTGAGCTGACACAACCATACAAATATATTTAGGGTTGCATTTGGAAACTGGTGTATGAAACTTTTTTGCAACTTTCATCCAAAATCCTGGTGCCGACCACCATTTAATTGGGATAAGGCTTAGATGATGATGATGATAATTTAAAATTGCATTTTTGGATAAATATATGCATGTAAGTTTTCCAAGCCCATGCAAACACACATGCCAATATGGCATGCGTGAGAAACATGGTTTAGATCTTCTGCCCTGAAGATCAGGCTGCATCACTCCTCAGGTGGGCCAAAGTGTACAAAACAAATGGATGGGTGGATAATTTTGTTTTAGCCATCTGTTTGGTTTGCACAATGTGGAAAACCGGAGGGGTAAAATGGCCTGAATGTTAGGGCATAGGATCTAAACAGTGTGGCCCATGTAATGGAAAACTTGGATTTCACAGAACACGCCATTAAATTTTGGAAAATGCATTTAGAAAAGAAATATGTAAGGACGTATTACCATCAAAGAACTGATCATCTGATGTTTCTATATATTCTAACTTCTAAGCAACAGAATATATAGTGAAGTGGAACATACCACTATTGAAGGAAAAAACTGCACAGGCTCCTGTCCAGTTCTTCCCAGCAACCTCTTCTAGAAACTCGATATCAACAGGACTAACACGTCCTGTGAGGCATGACTCCACAGGATGTGCATTGTTCTGATTCTTCAGAACAGCATCAGTACATGGCCAGGTTCCCGCTCCTTGGCAATTGAAAATGCTTATAACTCCAGTTAATGTGTTCAGGTTCCATATCTTCAGCAGACTGTGGTGAGCAAATCAAATGGTTACGAGAAAAAGAAAAGGAAACTAATGGTGTCTTCGGTTGCACCATGTTAGAGTATATAGTCTTGAATGCACATGTGTTGCAGTATATTTGAGTGTGGGAGTGCAAATATATTCAGTCGTCCTGTGGTCCACCATATCCTTGGAGATAATTGCAGGGATATGGTGCATGGTGCACAACAAGATAGCTGAATGTATTTGCTCCCTCAGCACTCAAATATATTGCAATGTGCATGCATCGAAGAGTGTATACTATAACACACCCACCAAATATCATGAGAAACTAAGGGTGTGTTTGGTTGCACCAAAATGTCATGAAATTTCATGATATTTGGTGCAACTAAATAGACCCTAAGCTAATGCCATGTAGATGAAGTATACCTTTTCCCATCCATAACTGGGTCATTGAATAGACAATCTCGCGTGGGCCGCCCAGGGTACTTAGCTCTGAGGAGTGACCCGTCAGGAAGCACAAGCTTTTTAAGTACTCCAAAATCATGATGACCTGGCTTATCACTGCAAAGCATGATGCCGAGGTGGATATGTGATTATGCTTGGCTAAAATCATTTAGGGCAGGTTTGGATGCACAGGCAACTTGTATAGAATTCAGTTAAAATCAGTGATGTTTCCTAGTAATGCATAATGCAAAAGTAGCCTTGAAATTGCAGTTGTATTCTCTCAAGTCCAACTTACTCCTGATATGATGCTAATCAAGGAAACTACAATTTGGCTATTTCTGCTTCATGAGAATAAAATTGCAATTCTATTTGATTTTTGCATCCAAACAAACCCTTAAGAAACAAAGATTGATTGCAGATGGAACTTACCTAATGTAGACTCCACAACCGCCCACAGCTCGAGCAGCTGCATGAAACTCAGCTGAATCATGGAGGCTCTGAAATTCAGTGAAGTTAAACTAGCATCCCAAAACCAAGTAGAAGATAAAAGGTAGCATTTTTATTACGGATAGAGAGGCTATATCTTACATAGAACATGTCCCAATCCGGGACCATGACTTCTCCAAGAAAGATGCTGTTGAAAGCCACAGCAGCAATATGCAATGTCTGAGATGTTTCATTTTTAGGATAGTAATCATCTGATGCTCTCGTAACGGCACTTATTTTTGAACTGAAACAATGTGCAAGCCAGAAAATTCACAGTTACTAGAGGTATTGCATAATGGATCCTGGCCATTCATTAAGTAGGCCCCATGATGCATACACCATGGCCTGGAAACCAGGCAGTTTAGGCCAGAGTGGTCATCAGGTGGATCACACATGCATGGGAAGAATGGAAAATTGAAAAGATTTAGCAATGGTGCATGTTCAGCATAAGGTGGGGCCCACCAAATGATCCATTAGCCTGACTTTTGGGACACGATACATCCATGGTGGGGCCCATCTGATGAATAACCAAGATCTCATACTCATTCCATGTTGGCATGTGTGAGCAAGTAGGACCCAAAAGAGTACCCTTATGAGTAGGAACTGAGCCATTCATCAGGTGGGCTCCATGAAGTATATGCCATGGCACGGAAACCATGCAATTTAGGCCAGACTGGCCTTCATGTGAATGGAAAGGATGGATGGTTGGAAAGATCTAGCAATTGTCCACATTCTGCATAAGGTGGGGCCCACCGGATGATCTATTAGCCTGACTTTAGGGCCATGATACATACAAGGTGGAGCCCACCTAATGAACTACCCAGATCGCATGCTTATGTCCATGTGGCACGCGAGGGAGAGTAGGATTCAAAATCCTATTCTTATAGTAGCCTCTACATTTCGCTTGACAAATATTTGGGATTTCAGAACCGTTTCTTTACCTGTAAACAGAATCATTGTTATGGGCCATGCAACAGATTATACTGTTGTCTCGAAAATTCCTGGATATGGAGTTTTCGAGTGCTTCATGGAACTGTTGAGTCAATAATACCCGGCCTCCTAAGCCCATCCCAAGAGTTTCCATTACACTCTGCACATCCACCTTAACCCCGTCCACATTCTGAGAATTGAGATATCTGTGTAGATCATCATAAAATTCAAATATTTTAGCCGGATCGATCATACCAACACCATACTTCTCCATGCTGTCCATAGATAGATCCCTCATATTTGTTAGAACTCCTGGAGACTGAACTGGGTACACTAGTTTCGGATTATATTTCTTGGTTCCTGGCGAGTTTGGATGGAGCCCTCCCCAATATCCCATCAACGCGTGCCACATGTATACATACCTGAAAAGGCAGGAAGTTCCAATGATCAAGAACTTGATTGTCGAAGGTGATTATTCGACACATCTTTTTGGGGGACTTGAGGAGGGTGAATTCCTTATGAAAAGCATATAAGAAAAACACCCATCAGGAAAAAGAATTCATACTTCAAGCCAAAAGTCCTTTTAATGGATGTAATGAAATCCTTCAGATCACTAGGTCCATCATCAGCATCCTCTTTTGAAGTTTGTCGAAACTTGTTGTTTTCTTTGATACTAAGTAATCTGCCCCCAAATCTGTAAATTGAAGGAACATAACCATTAGATGGCACTTGATTGTAAACAATCTATGCAATCGTATAGAACACAGCACTTGTGGAAGTTTTGTGATCTCATAATCTCATTGCCAGTCTCAAGCCCAGACAAAGCAGGGTCGCATCGGGTCAGTAGCCAACATCAAACTTTTTCCACAACTTTCATCATGAATCCAGACAATATGACATTCCAAACTCATGCTAGGGCTCTCTACTATTAGCAACCCACTGCATCGATACCTGGATGCAGTGAAAATGGGCAAGGGTTGGCTAGGACGTCCCCAGAAGCGATGCACCACAAAAATGCCTGCTTGCTGTCAGAAGTAGGCAAGTGTTCCTGTGCCATTATGGTCTAACTGAAGTTATGGCCCTTGATAGAGTAGAATGGTGGAAAAGGATTCATGTAGCTGACCCAAATTAGTTGGATTGAGGCTAGACGATGATGATACTTAGATGTGTATGTATAAAAAAATTGTGTAATGTTGATTGGGAACATATAAATGGAGCTCATTTGAAAATGGATGAGACAATTCATGCACAAACTTACTGAGACCCTTCAATGCATGGTTCACCTTCTTTCTGGAACTCATTAGCTGTATCTTGCCAACCATCATCTATTATTAGAAACCTTGCCGGAGTTCCACCTTCATATAAACTATATATTGGCAGAAAACATTCCAGTAAGACAATTTGGAAACTTTTCTGCAATCAACTAGGTATACACTTTTCTTCTCTGCCATATGTTTGTGTGTTCGCAATTCCCAAGGTCGATGGTACCCGCAAGCATCATAACATAGTCAAGATATATAGAAATAGGGAAAGTAATAAGAGGAGAGAATGTATATCTTATCCTTCTCCAGAATCCTTTATTTACAATGATAATCAGCTACAAGAGATAACTCCTCGTTAAATAAAATAAAATCAGAAAAGATACACCATTGTCTGCAAGGATGACTGGATATACTTTAACTCCACACTAAAAAATACCGCAATGTACAAACATCGAAGACTATAAAATCTAACAAGATAAGAAGGGGCCTTCCTGTTCTAGTCTCACTTTTGAGCAGGAAAACACTAGCCCGCTTAATGCATGCTGCGTCTTCCGCCCCAGACACCAAGCATAATAAATCAGCATAGGAGGATCCAAACACTAGTTAAAGTAGGAAAGAGCAAGGGCAAAATATAGAAGAGATAATTAGATGCTTTTGAAAATTGTCTCAAGCATAGCTACTCTGTATTAGATGGAAAGCACAGTGTTTTGAAATTACATAAGAAAAAAATGATAAAATAGCATGGCGAAAAGGATATGTATGAGGGGATGACAGTTCACCTCTTTAGGCCATCTACAATTCCTTGAGGACTAACTTCAGTATAAAAAGCATCCCACGTGCACCAGCCAAACCAATCTAACATTTCAGGCATCTGCTTGAGCAAGCAAAAAAGGCCATGGTTCTCAATATCAGTAACATTTCGCTAATGAATATGACAGAATTGCAAGGCCAAGATACTTTGCCATGGTAGCTCATGGCGATCATTAAAATATTCAAGAAATTGGTGTTAGAAACATCTTATTTAACCATATTCGTTAGATAATTTGCTAGCGAGGCTTGTCAGCTGCCTTTGAGATGGCTTGCTCATATTCAACATCTCCACAGCATGCACAATGACACAATGTTAGCCATTCATAATGGTTGATCCAGTGGGCTAACTTGTTGAGGGACTAAATTGAAAAAAAAAAAAAAATAATACAGTGATTTGATAATCCTAGCCATCCTGCTATGTAGCTTTCAGTCAGCGAAGCTCTACTTATTTTTTAACTTATTTCGTGATCACACTAATATGATGCTAAGATGATCCAATCACTGTGATTTTGAGATAAAACCCTTTTATGAGATGGCCCAACAGATCAAATGATTGAGATTGCACTATTATTCTTCAATTGCGTGGTGAAGATGCTGGGTATGAACTAGCATTCATCTCCAAGGAGGCTAGAGAAGACAGACCTCTTTAGCAAATCTCAAGTTGTTATATTAGTTAACCAAATGCGAGAAATGGGACGCAAGATGCTTTTTCTCTCTCCTTGAATTGGTAAATTGACTTCACATTATAAACAGTCATGACGACCGGTTAATCAAGCATGCAAGTCCCAACTTCTTTTTTTTTTTTTTTTTTAAATGCAAGTCCCAACTTGCCCTTTTGTCTGCACGGTGTGAAAAGCTTCCCTTGTGCTTCTCCAAAATCCTGCAAATGGCTAAAGGTCCATAAAATGGTTGATATAAAGAAAAATTCAAAATTTTGAAAGTTTTGAGAATTTGACAATGCGATCTATTTCATGCCATGAGAAGGAGCCTACTTCATAGATTCCGTCATTAGATTAAACGGATTGTCTCCATAGTTTATAAATACAGCTTCAAGGAATCGGGATGCCGCTACATCAGGATCACCTAAAACCATATCGTAACACATGAGAATCCCTCCCATCACTAGACACTGAAATGCATGAGGTCTGCTAACCTAGCACGCCCACCTACCTCAACATGTGCAAGATCCAAGCCATTCATAGGGAAAGCCCCACCATGACGATGACCTGGCCCAAACAGGCTGGCCATGTATGTTGAATGTAGACCATTTACAATTTTTTAACCATCCATTGCTCTGTACACACATGCCCTGTCTGATTAGTGGACCAGACGGATTTTTCTGCCAAAGAATTTCCACTATGGGGCCCAGTCAAATCACCACTTGATCTAAAAGCTCGAGCTGTTAGAGGATGGCGTATCTATGTATACCAAGGGACTTTAACACTCCCCCGCACGTGCGGGGTGGAATTCCGTACGGGAACATATTGGGCAAGGGTGGAGGGACAATTACAACTCGCACCATAAATACCCTCCCCGTGGGAGAATGTATTCCTGTGGCATATTTGCTACTTCCGGGATTCAAACACTTAACCTTCCATGCTGATACCAAGTCAGATCACCACTTTGCTCTAAAATCTCAGAGCCATTAGAGGATGAAGTATCAATGTATATCAAGGGAATTTAACAGGCCCACCTGATGAATGGCTTATATCTCCTCGGTAGGTGTTCGGTAGGATAGCAAACCTCTGAAATACAGATAGAGATGACTTCGACAAACAAACACAATTTCCTGTGATCAAAACTAAAGAATGACAGATAACATTTTTTTTTTTAACAAGCTCACCACTTTCTATGCAAAACTCAAGCTCATCAGCTGAGTTTCCTTGCAAGCTGCTTCTAAAATCACCATCTAACACTGGTAAAAAGAGAATATAAGAAACGTCATGACTTCCCTCATCAACCGATGAGTCTTCCCTCGCTTCCAACAGCAACATCTGTGTCTCTACAGGAATGTCGCTCCCTGATTTCCCCATTCGGGGTATCATCCAAAATATCTTAAATCTGAACAAGCAGAGTAGTCTATAATCCCTGCATTACGAAACACATACATTAATTGCATTAAGCCTGTCTCTTTCCGTTTGAAATCCAATTTCAAACTTCACTTCAAATGGAAATTACAAAAGAATGTCTATGCATACAAACACATGCCAATCCATGCATCAGGTGGGCCCCATTGTGAAGATTACCTGGTCACACATGTAAAGATAAGCAGAATAAATTAGTCATCACTTGTTCAATGAACATGTACGGCCAGCGTGTTGAGATGACCAGCCCGATTTCTGCGCCAGGTCATCTGTGTGGTTCACCCCACCCGATGCATGGCTCAAGATTTACATCACACATGTAACTAAAGCGCAACTATGATAAACTAGTGCTATTGAAGAACTTATCAAACATGCCAATACAAATCATGTACTTCGTTTGAGAACTGATAACTGGCACCTGCCACTCCTTGTGGGACTGAGTGTTTTCAGCCCTTGGATGTTATAAACATCTGAGGGCTGAAAACACCCTCTATCACAAAGAATGGTGCAAGCACCTGTAGGCGATCAGTTCTCCTTCTATTAACTATAATTGACAATGAATTGTTTATTATGTCATAAGTCAATTAGTTCAATATCAAAATAAAAAATTCAGCCCCCAATAGGAAAATAAGAAACACTGTTTCATACCATTTAATGAGGATTGAAGCATGTCTTGGTTAGCAAAACTCTACTTTGAATTTAATGATGAAAAAGGCATAGCTTTACATGCTGCAAATATCAATCCGAAGCCACCATCTGTTGATACGTGGTGGTTGTCTCCCATCAATGGGCTCTCTTTTCTCCCTTCTCTATGTCTAACATTGCCCATCCCACCATTTAAGTTATTCATCTATTGAATTCTTTAAAATAAATAAATCTCGTTTTCTTACCCAGAATGACAATCTTTAACAACAGTTGTGGTTTTGTTCTAGGAATAATGTGGTCGAGGAAGTGAAGGATTTCATCATGGAGAAATATAACTGGACTATTCAGATAAAAATTCAAAAATACAAATTTCAATCAAAATAAAATTGAAAAAGAAAAAAAAAAAACTAGAAAATAGCTGAACGAAAGAAATCAGCACGCTGCAGCCACCCACTTGAGAAATCACTGAAATTGCTGAATTTATCCTAACTGCCGATAATAGAAAAAATCTCCAAGATGTGCATGCACATGCACATGCACATGCGCACACGCATAAAAGATGGGCTTACTACTAATTTACAGACAAACAGTAACAACTAAAATCAATCCAATAAAATTGATGCATTAAGGCTGCGTTTGGATGCCTTATTGAGTTTAACTGCCACAACTAGTTTAGCAAAGTAGAACCGTGGAATTGCATTCTTTCCTATATATTCATCCTGATGGACTAGGCTCCAAATTGCCAATTTTGTTACTTTTCAAGTTGGCATCAACGGAATGTAACTGCAATTTGAGCACCGGTTCATTGCTACAACACTACAGAAGGCAATTAAAATTTGGCTGTTTCGTTCATATGAACATAATCCACACTGCATCCAAACAGCAGCCTAAAGAATAATACATTTCTAATTTTTCACAATTTCAGAATTTTCTGCTTCACAAAAACAAACAGTCGCTGTATCTTGAAGTGATCATAAATCATAACATAACCCGAATAACAGATGAGGCATCATTTGTATATTCAGTCAACCAACATAACAATTTTTTTATATTAACCCAACAGGTCCTGCCTTTTGGTGATCTGGACCGTTCTTCAGGGCATGACCTATTGTGGGCAGCCCTTGTCACAGAAAGCTCTTCCATCGGATGATCTAACCGTTGATCTGGTAGGTCTATGCAAACTGACACTTTCTCCAATGGTCCACATTCATCGGGAAAAAAAATCCACCGATCATACAGCTAAAATTTGCAGTGGGGGAGAGTTTTGGGGGATGACCAATTCATGATTGGGCACACCTGATGAACGAATGGATCACAGGAACGCAGGTCCCATCTGAACCTAGAGCAAAATAAACAACATTTTGCTCCACAAAACTTCATATACTTGAAAAATCATCAAAATTTTCTGGAAAAATGCATAAATCTCTCTCTCTCTCTCTCTCTCTCTCTCCCAAAAAAAAAAAAAAAAAACTTACTGAAGAACACCGAGCTTGAAAACATGCCGACAACTCTTCTTATCGGAAACGGCACCCAAGAACGCTGACTGTATCCACCAACGGCGTGACCATGACATTCTCCGGCACACCCGTCAGCGCCTCCTTCCCATTAATCCTCAAAACCCCATCACCAACGACAGGATTAACAGTTTTCAGGCTCAAACACATGGAATGCTTCCATATCTTACGAAATCTCAAAGACCCATTTGGAAAAGCAACGTGATTTGGTGGTAAGAAGAGAGAAAATGGGGAATTGAGTTGCAAAGATGGTCTAAAAGATATAGAAATCATGGTGATTTCTCCTCTTTCTTCCTTGAAATCTAAAACAATCCTGTAGATTTTGAATTCTTTTGACCGTTGGTGAGAAGTTCGTTAGAATCTCCCAGGAAAAAAGATGCAGAGATAGGATGTTTTTTCTGTGCCTACAGTTGAGTGACAAATTTCACCTAATCCGCTTCCCACACTTCGTATCCTTGTATTTTATTCTTATTTTTTTATTATTTTATTTTTGGGATTTTGATAGAATGTGAGGGGGCTGACAATGTTAGGTGACTCATCCCCACCGTTGGATTGCACGCATGTGACCGATCTGGGCCATTCATCAGCTATCAAGATATTCCACTCGTTAGGTGAGCCACACCTTTTAACCTCAATCTTACTAGTCTTAGTAAGTGAGCCCCACTCATTGAAAGGTGTTGCCTGGGTAACACGTTAGTGGGTGTTTCCGTGACCGTGGGGCCCACCTTGATGTATGTGTTTTATATCCACTCTGTTCATCAGTTTTACAGATTATTTTGGAGAATTTTATTAAAACATAAACCAGATCCAAGTCTTAGGTGGACCACACCATAGGAAACAGTGGTCATTGAATATTCACCATTGAAACCTTTCTAGGGACTAGACTAATGTTTAATTTCCATCCAAACCGTTGATAAGCTCAAACAGACCTGGATGAAGGGAAAAAATAAATATCAGCTTAATATAAAACTTCTGTGGCCCCAAGAAGATTTGAATGGTAGAAACTCAATCCCTACTGTGTTGTACATTTGAGAATTGAATCTAAATCCGTTTTATATTCATGGTCTAAAATGATATGGAAAAATTGATAGACAGGTGTGGATATAAACTACATACATTAAGGTGGGCCCCACACTGACGGAAACAACCACTAATGCGCATCACCTGGGTAACACCTAATTGGCTCCTCTAATTGGCGTAAGCGGACTGCCGAGGACGCTGATTGGGCATTGCACCCACCACTGGTGGGCGTAAATTTAGAGGTGAGCACGAGCCGAGCTGAGCCGAGCTGAACCATGTTCGAGCTAGGCTCCTGGCTTGTGTTTGGCTTGGTTTGGCCATTGAGCTGGACTTTTATGTTTGAGCTGGCTCCGCCTAGCTTCGAGTTTAAGCTCGAGCTTTTTGAGCTAAATTCAAGCAAAGACACAAACTTGGACACAATTTTTACATGTGTTCAAAAAAATTCAGAGAGAAATAGGGAGATTGAGAGAGAGAAATAGAAAGATTGAGAGATGATCAGACAATGGAGGTCATCGGACGGATCGGAGAGAGAGAGAGAGAGAGTAATAGAGAGGCTAATCGCCCCGCCAGGCGGATTGGAGAGAGAAGTGTTCGGTGGGTGGGTGGTCGAGCAACGATAGCCAGCTGGATAGAGTTAGGGTTTTGGTAAGGGAAGGAAGTTCTTGTTCGAAATGAAGAGGATTTTAGGGTAAGTTTTAAGTTATTAAAAAAAAATATATATATCAAGCCGAATTGAGCTATGAACAAGCCAAGCTTCGAGCCGAGCTTAAGTATGCTCGCGTGCGGCTCGAACTATGAAACGAACTAGCGAAATCTGCTCGGCTCTATTCAAACCCTTCCTCCGAATCAAGCCGAATCGAGCTGGAATGAGCCGAATCGAGCAGGCTAACCAAGCCAGCTCGATTCATGCTCAGCTCTACCCACCATGATGGACGGTCCTTGCAAGGGCTCCGCGGGTTCCACCTTTATTTATTTGTTTGATCCAAGCCATCCATAATTGTTAATAGGTCATTTTGCAGGGGGATATACAGCTCGCTGATCTTGAATGATCTTCTCAGAACATCAATTAAACGGTTAGGATTATTCCGTCGGCTAAATTTTAGGGGAATTCCCCGTCAACGGTTGTGCCAATCAGATCAACGGTCTGGATTACTGAGTGTCACGTGCCTCTAGTTTCTTCAGAGGAGAAAGACAGGGTAGAGCTGGTAGAACCAGAATATGATCATTTTAAACGAGGCGTTAAAAATCAACGGTAGGAAACATCAGGGCCGCAGCGGTTTGATCGGGGATCATATTCTGTGATCCAAACCATTGATCTAAAGAGATTAAATGACAAAGGTGGGTATGATCATCATGAGAAGAATCTTGTAAACGGTTTGGATCAGTAAATATGGCTCTAGATCCAACGGCTATAGTGCTACGTACCATATTTTAATGTGTAGGGATGTATTCAAGCGAATCTCCTTGCAATAGTAGATACCGTAGTTGACAAGATAAGGCTCCCTAACAAAACGTAAAAGACTCTCGAGCAAGATTTCAAATCCTGAGCCATTGCCCACGTTCCGGCAATATCCGAACCGTTAATCCAGATTCCGATGGACCCGATTATCAAAGTGGCCGAAAATTTCAGGGAAAACCACTGATCAGGTCGGTATGGACGGTTAGAATGAAGGGATGACATCCCACGTGCGAATCCGGCTTCCGCTATCTTGGTGGGAAGCGGGTTTGGGGTGAACCCAACACAGT
This sequence comes from Liriodendron chinense, assembly GCA_003013855.2. NCBI lineage: Eukaryota > Viridiplantae > Streptophyta > Magnoliopsida > Magnoliales > Magnoliaceae > Liriodendron > Liriodendron chinense. Next base: position 400,782 of record PVNU02003981.1, on the reverse strand, counting down.
GTTGGGAGGTGTGGGGCCCACCGTGATGTTTATACTTTATCCACGCCGTCCATCTATTTTATCATATCATTTGAGTACATGAGCCCAAGAATCAAGTAGATCCAAAGCTCGAGTAGACCACAGGAAAAAGTGGTGATTGAACGCCCACCATTAAAAACTTATTGGAGGCCACATAAGTTTTGTATTAAGATTGTATTTTTATTTTTCCTATATCCATGTCGATTTGACCTTTTTAACAGTGGATGGAAAATATTCGCTATGGTGGGCCCTACAAAGGTTTCAACGGTGGTTGTCATTATCCCCACTATTTCCTGTTGTGCGGTCCACTTTTGCTTTGTATCTGTTTCGTTTTTTGGATCATGTCCTAAAATAAGATGGAAAAATGGATGGATGGCATGGATATAAAACAAATGCATCACAGTGGGCCCTGCTGTGCTGGAAGTTCTTGTGGTCAGAAGATGTGGGGCCCACAAAGATGCAAGTGACAAATCCACTTCATCCATCAGTTTTGAAAGACCAAGGATTATATAAATCAGGCAGGTCCAAAACTCATGTGGGCCACACTAAAGAAAACAGTGAGAACGGAAACGTCCACCGTTGAAACCTTCCTGAAGCCAAAAATGATGTTTATATGCCATCCAAACCGTTCACAGAGTTACCACCACATAGATGAACTGTAGGCACAAATATCATCCAGATACAAAAACTTCTGTGGCCCCACAAAGTTTCCAATGGTGCGAGTTTAATCCCCGCTGTTTCATGTAGTAGTTCCCACATGAGTTTTGGAACTACCTGATCTTTATGCTCCCACAGGTGGATGGAGTGGATGTCGCACAGTCATCTTGGTGGGCCCATGAAAGTTGCATACAGCTCTCGATTTAAGACTTGCTGTCCACCGCGCGTGCAATATAGCTCATTTACGCACCCTATATTGGCCATCATGGCATGTACGTCCAAGATCCAATCCATCCATCAGAAGGAACTACAATATTTGATGTCCTAGGTTAAGAATTATTTTGATCCATTAGTTAGGTGGGCCACAATTTCGAAAAATAAATGTACGTCTCTAATGCACTTAGCTAGCTGTAATAACATTTACTTCACGCGGACATTTTTACTATTATTATTATTTTTTATGTTATTCATGCAAAGCACGGACCTTGTTAGCTGGAAGCGGATTGCTTACTGAGTAAGCTCTGTGGGGCCCACAGTGATTTATGTATTTTATCCCCTCCGTACGTCCATCTCAAGAGAAAAGTTTAGATATGGCACCAAAAAATGAAGCATATCAATATCTAAAGTGGATCACACCACAAGAAAAGTGTGAACTGAATGTCTACCATTGAAAAATTCTCAAAGGACACAGAAGTTATATTTGTGTTTTCCCTTCATCCATATCCATGTGATCTTTTGAGCAGGTTGGATAACAAATAAACATCACTGTAGGGCCTACGAAGGTTTCAACAGTTGAAATCATTATTCCCCCTGTTTTCTATCGGAATATATAAAGCACATACATTCTAGGTGGCCCAACTGAGTTTACTCCGATAAAAGTGTCAATCCGATTCCCTTGTTCGCTTAACAACACACCTACACGATTAGTCACATCATGCACCCTCGTGCGTCTTCTTAGCAATCGGACCTGGGACTTGCTGATGGAACGCTTAGGCATCTTCCAGGGCTAGCACCCGAGACACAATTGACGTGGGCTACTGCCAAACAGCTTTAGCATGAACATCCTGAAAGCTAGGCTGGGCTACCTTGATTTTTTGTGAGATATCCATCCTCTTCGTCTGTTTTTTCATATCATTTTACGTTACTGGACAAAAAATGAGATAAATTTGAAACTCAAGTGGGCTGCACGAGGGAAAAGAGAATAGTAAAAATTGAACATCCACACCATTGAAGCATTAGATGGGCCACGGTAGTTTTGGGTCAGGCTAATATTTTGTGTTTTCGGTTCATATCAGTAGGAATGACTTTCATGAACCGTATGGATGGCATATAAACATGGACCTAGGGAGGTTTCAATAATAAGCATTTTCCTACTCATTTTTTCATGTCGTGTGGCCCACTTGAGTTTTTGATCTTCTTGGTTTTTGGGACCATGACTTAAAATGATATGGAAAAACGGCCGGACGGAGTGGATAATCACGAACAACACAGTGAGCCCCACCTAGCTTTCTGTCGCAGAAAGTTCGAACAAGCTTTTTGCACGCAAACCGCGACTGCCTCATATCGCTCCCTCACTGGAGTACCAAATACAGCGGGGGGAAACCAACCGGTTTCCTGAGCGTAAGAACTTTGATACTCTGGCAGATCATGATAGATGATACGCAGGAATTTAGATATATCACTTAAAAATTGCACACTTGACTTGTAAGTAGTCAATAGATGATGAACCAAGTATTAAACTCATTTAATTTATCTATCTGACTGATGGACATTCATTGGACCGTTAAGAATGAAAATATCCAACGTCCAATTTCCACGCATCGACAAGTCAACGAATCAGAGGTTAGGTTGCTCAGCCAATCCGATCTTGAGGTTTTGATTTTCCAAAAGTGGGCTCTTAGCCGCTTTTATTTGATTTGATATATGCCACGTGTAAAACTTCCGAGTGCCTGCGTATCAAGCATCGTAAGCAGACCGAGTATTATATTACGGAAGCGGATTGCGTACTGAGTAACTCATTGGGCGCGGATTAGATGAGACCCCGGATCCACCAAGGTGGGTGGGACCCCTAACTATGGGGCTCAAAGTGATGCATCCACACCGTCCAACCATTTTGAAAGCTTATTTTATGGAATGATGTAAAAAATGAAGTTGACTCAAGTCCTAGTTGGACCACACCACACAAAAAGTTGTGATTGAACATCTACCATTGAAAACTTCATGGATTTTCAATGGATTCCACCGGAATGTTTATTTTCCATCCAACCCATTGATAAGGTCACAAACACCTATATGAATAGACCACATAAATATCATAATGATCCAAAGCTTTTGTGGCCCATAGAAAGTTTTTAATGGCCAATCAACATTGTTTTTGTGCTATGGCCTACATTTTTTGGATCATGTCCTAAAATGATCCCTCGATGCGGATGTATGGAGTGGATGTAGTCACATACATCACAGTGGCCCCACAATCAAGGTCCCTCCCATTGGATCAGGGTCTCACCTAATCCGCTCCAATGTGGGGCCATTGTGGTTTACTTATTTTATCCACTCCGTACATCAATTTTACAAGATAATTTTAGGGCTTTAACTTTTGAAACATACCCAAAGCTCAAGTGGACCCCACAACAAGAAACAGTGTGAATTGAATATCTACCATTGAAATTTTTTTTTTTGAGGTGACGGAAGTTTTATATTAATTTGGTATTTATGTTTTCTCTTAATCCATATCCATGTGATCTTATGAAGAGGTTGATGACAAATAAACATCACTGTTGGCTCTTGAAACGTTTCAACGGTGAGAATCATTATTCCCATTGTTTCCTTTGGTGTGGTCCACTTGTCCATTGGATATGCTTCAATTTTTGGATCAACCCTTAAAATGAGATGAAAAAACGGATGAACGGTGTGGCTAAACCACATACATTCAAGTTGGGTCCAACAGAGTTTACTCGGTACGATAAAGCGTACTACCGAGTAACTCAGTACGCAACCCGTTTCTCATAAAACTCCTCTTTCTTGCGCCTTTTCTTCCTCCTACTTTTTCAGCTCTCTTTCCTTCTCTCTCAAGTCAACAAATTGAAGAAATTCCTGAGACAGAAGCTTTCTAAATTCCTCCCAAAACCCTAATTTTCAGAAATCCAATCTAATCGAAGAAGAAGAAGGATGAAGATCACTGTAATGGCAGCCGACGAGCAATTCATCACCTTAGATGTCGATCCTGATGAATTAGTACGGCCTCCAATTCCCATCTCCCACTAGAAAAAAACCCTAACTATAACGGTTCCGATTGTTTGATTTTTCTGATTTTCTTCTTCTCATTGATGATATATGTTGTATATAACAGGTTGAGAATGTAAAAGCACTTCTCGAAGTGGAGGTGAGATTTTCCAGAAAGATTATTTATTTATTTGATAAATCTTGAGAATTTATATTTAGGCCCTTCTTTTTTTTATACATACACCTTCTCTCTACTCTTGGTAATGCAAATAGTACATTTTGTGTTGTCTCTATCACCAGAAGTAGATAAAAAGGGTCTTTCTGTTGGGAAGTATGTGGGCATATGCTGATCCCCTACATTTTTTTGGGTATCTTATGGTTTCCTTGTGCACATCTGGTACACATGTGGTTTAATCTAAGGCGTCCAAATTGCGGGCCCCATGTGGCGGGGTATAACCCGAATGCTGTGATGAATGGATAATCCCAGTCATCCAATCAAATTGTGGACCAGTTTTGGTTTTTGGGTTCTGCTCCATCCACAGCAGGGCCCACAGTTTGGACGGTTTGAATTGAGATGGTGAATGACTGCATGCGTATGGTCCACTACACTGAAAGAGTATCACATAATTCATTGGTTATTTAGCTGTTAATTGCTTGATTTTTACCCTGCGCACAGACTCGTGTATCCCTTCAGCAGCAGCAGTTACTTTTCAATGGCAAGGAGATAAGGAACACCGAGCGTCTGAGTTCTCTGGGTGTTGGGGAAGGAGACTTGTTGATGATGAGCACGGTTTCACCTGCAACTCGGTATTGCACTTTCTCTTCCCTTTTTAAATTCATAAATTTCTTTTTATATTTCAAACTATTTGGAACTCCACAAAAAGTTAGTGAAATAGAGGAAGAGATCTGAGAAGGGGAAATAATATGATTCAATGAAATCAGGCATCTGGGGATTTTAGAAAGAATGCAAATTCGAAGTTTTTATGGATTTTTTTTTTCCTTTTTCCATGGGCCTAATTTCCATCCTTTTAAAGATTCTAACCATGTAAACTTCCACAAAAAGAAAAAAAAAATCAAGTGATATTTCGATGTTTCCGCAGCTGATTTTGTGGAGTTGCATGATGAATCCTATTTGCTCCCATGGACCCACTTTTTGCTTGTTTTCCATTGTAGTTATGTTCTTGTTACTCTTGTGCTGCTGTTTCTCTCATCCTATGTTTTTTAAGATGTTATGCTAGTTATCATTGTATTTTGCCAGGTGCGAGGTAGCTTTTCCTTCTTTAACATCATCTTTAAGTATTTTATACATTTATGCTTGTATGCCATTTTGCATAGACTAAACAAACAGGAAATGCTTCTTGATTCCGACAATTCTTGGCAATGCGGGGCATACATCTCCATGTCCCTCTTCAGGAGAATGGCCTTTGAGAGTTGATGAGTTCTGTTTTTGCTCTGGGCGAAAAGAAAGAATATCAACTTTTGGGCCTCTCAAGGGAAAAAAGAAGAGAATATCAACTTTTGGTGTTTTCTTCTCCACGAAACAATGGAAAAAAGGTTTATGTGGAGCCTGTGAAAACTTGTTGGAGAACACACTCTGCGATTCATTCAATTAATGCAATGAAAAACACAGCCTTGATAGCTTCTTGTCTTGACGTGCATAGTTCTGCTTTTTCATTTAATTTTATTATACATCCTGCTTTTCATGGCTTATTCTTTTGAATTATTCTTCTGCCCATCTGAAGTGGCATTTTGGATTTATTTTGAATTGCTGATTCCTTTCAATCCAATTATTTCAGTGCTTCTACCAATGATTTGAGCTTTAACCCAGATGGTTCTGCTGTGAATCCCGAGGCCTTCCAGCAGCATCTTCGGCGTAATGGAGATATGATTGCACGACTACTTCAGGTAGGCTGGGTCATTTTTATTTATTTATTTATTGACTGCCTTATTTCTACTATCAAGATATACTTATGTTGGGTCGAAGAACACATGCTCTGACCTTACCGCATGGATATGTTTGGATTCTTCTGTTTCTTTCTATTTCTCTAGGAGGGTTGCCAGTTTCCACAGACCTTATCCTATCACTTGAAAAGACAATAAAATTTAGGTGGACTGATTGATAATCTAACCAAAAGATTTTTTTCCTACATAGTCGATACTTTGACTTAAGGTAAGGTGGGTTACCATTCTACATTCAAAATTCGTCAGAACTTACACATAATGAGTGCTCTTCTTTCCATTTGTAAAGATTCCCATAAATTTTAGAGTCTATTATGCTTTTACAGAACTTCTATAAACTTCCATTTGTCTGTTGGTCAATCTGAAGATTTATGCAAGTAGTGGGTTGGTGGCTGGTATCAGGTTTAGCCCTTCTCATTTTCTTTCAAAACTGATTCTGTACTTTTTGGTTCTCTAGAAAAGAGGCAGAATCAGGTTGATAGAAAACAAAAAAGATTAAAAAATGAAAAAGGTTGGGCAATTAGAACCAACAAATTGCTATCCTGGGCAATGATCCATAGTTTATCAGGTTTGGCTTATCCAATCCTAGAGGGGCAGCTTTCTATAGCTTACTCTCAGTCTTCCACTTGTCTGTGTCATATTGTTTGGTTTCATGATGAAAGTTATGGCATAAGTTTGATGCCGGCTGCCAACGCTATGTAACCCTTCTTTATCCAGGCTTTCGACCAGCAAGGAGAGCACAAAACTCCGTAGGCACAATGTAATAGACTATTACATAGGTTGATTAAAATCAAGCACTATCTAATAGTCTATTACATAGGTTAACAATCTGGAGATGTTTCCGGCAAGATCCAGCAATCAGGGAATGGTTTCCAGTGAGATCTGGTGTCGTTGGGATGTTCCTTGTGCACTTCCAACATTAAAAATTAGATCTGGAGGTGTTTTCGGGATGTGGTTGTGATGTAGGACGGCCTAAACTTTCATGCATGTATGTATGAGACATAAAATTCAGCGGAATAAATCAAGCAATCTAAATTAAACATTCAACAACTATTATCATAATCAAGAAAATATAAAGGAAACATGCAATAAAAGGGGTCATCATCACAATCTCACAGTGAGGGTTTCAAATCATGCGTGGATCCATTCCGGCGAGGGATGAAACCTCCCGATCTTGCATGGTTATGATCCAATGCTCAATAAGGTTCACTAGTCGGGGGAATCAAATGATTTCTCGGATTAGGTAATAGAAATCTGAGAGAAATAGGTTTAGGGATCAATTCTCAAATTTTAGGGTTGCGGATAATGGGAGAAAATAAGTTTAGAAGAAAGAGGGAAGAAAATGAATCACCTTAGAAGAAAGTTGGAAGGAGGGAAGAAGAAGGAAGAAGAAGAGTGGGGAAGAAGATGAAGATCCACAGAGAGAAGGAGAGGAAGAGGGAGATAAGCCACCAAAGTTTTTTCTTCTTTTATTAAATCAATAGCATAATGAAAAAGGTTTAGGGCAACACCCTTTTAAAATTCGGAATTAACATAATTACCAAAATACTCCTACTAACAAAATTTCAAAAAAAAGACATTTGCACGAAAAAAAGTGCGCGCACCAACTCAAAACTCAAATAAATAAAAGTGCATAAAATAAGCTCAAATCTAAGATGCCCGATGGGCTGCGATGAGGTGTGATGAAAGTGGGCCACGACGAACCAACGGTCCGATCATATCATCATCGCGATCCAATGGTCCGATCATCTCCTCCAAGCAACTTACACGTCTTCCTAAGGTAGGGTCTTCTTAAATGTCTCGGACTACATGTGTAAGGTCTTCGATGCTCCTCAAGTCGTCACGAACGATCCAGGCCTATCATCATCGAGCCATAAAGAAATAGATGTCACTCGCCTCCTACGTTGATAAACCCTAAATGGCCTGATGTCCGCATTAGGTTGTCTTTTCATTCATGTATTCTTTTCTCGTTTTGTGTTTGCAAGTGGGCCTTTAATACAATTCTCTATGAACCTTCAGAAAAAAAAAAAAAGAGATCTGGAGGTGTTTCCGGCAAGCTACGGCTGCTCTAGGTTGGTTTCTAGCGAGATTTGTTGGGGCTGGAGGCTTCTCTGGTGTGGATTTGAGATCCCTTGTTTGTGGAGGAAATTGCCAGTGGAGAAATCTCTTTTGGACGAGACACTGATGCGTCAGGATTGCATCTGTAGGATGGTGATGGAGGGTTTATCTCATTGTCAACATGTTAGAGGGAGAGGGAAAAAAAAAACTTGCATTTGCTTTCAAAATCAGAGTTTTCTACAGAAAATGGGAAGGAGAAAGAAGAAAGTCTGGAAAAAAATGGATGGATGCTAAATGTTGTGTCTACACGTTGGAACTTTACTATTGATTGAGAAACTTCAACTCTAGGAAATGGATTAAAGACATCTCCTTCATTCTAGTAAAGCTGGTAATAATTGAAGCACACAAATAAAATGTTATTAGATTGATCAAGTAATTCTATAATGACTGTTAGCCTAACCTAACTGTGTTTGACACTCATGTTAGTATGCAAATGATTGAAGTTTCTCAAGTCATAGGAAAGCCATGCAAAAGGCACATTGGGTTACAAACCAAGTTCCATCTTAGTTAGATACATGGTTTGGAATTATGTTCCTATCTTTTTTTTTTTTTCCTGGAGTAATGGTCCTTGTAGGCGTGATGACTGAAATGACTCTTTAAGGTTGGCTTAGACGACTCTTCAACCTCTTGTTTTCATGTGTTTTTGTTTCCTTGATTTGGAAAATTTCATTTACCATTCTGAAAAATGTTAGCCCCTCTTTTCATGCAATTAAGTTGCTATGGATTCTTTTTTGTTATGTAATCTGTCCTGTAATTACCACTGGTAACTAATTTTATCTCTTGGCAGCTTTTCTGCTGCTGCAAAAACCTGTTTTTTATTTCTTTTCTTTTTTTATTGCAATGTACCAAGAAGGAAGTAAATTTATAGAGGTAGATGTTTTACGAGCAGTTATGATTAAGAACAACGGTTTTCCGTATCTCAAATGTTTCAGTAAATCCAGCCTTTTCACTTGTGATATCTCATTCTTGGTATGCCATTACTTTACTTTGAATTCCTATATCTTCATTAGTATTTGTTCAACTTGTAGAATGATCCTCCGTTAGCACAAGCTATTCTTGGGGACAATATTGAGAACCTGCAGAACCTTTTAAGGGAGCGGAATCAGCAAAAAATGGAGTTACAACGACAACAAGAGGAGGAGATTGTAAGTAGTTCATTACATTGTTCACATGTTCTTCCAGCCTGGCTTTCTAGGAAAAAAGTGCTAGCTCTTCAATTTCCAGTGCAAATATTGAAATTAATTGTTAGATGTTTTTTTCCGCAATGCCTCTAGTTGTACAGATGTTTCACAGTTGAAAAATTGTCAAAAGTTTGATCAGATTTAGTTTTAAGTGGAACTGGGCACTGCTTGTTGTGTGGTGGCTTGACATGCTTCTTATATTCACTGCAAGGAATCAAAACTGCAGAATCTGAGTTGACTCTGCTAGAGAATGACTGAGTTGCTTGCCTGAAACTTAGTTTCACTGAGACGAGTGAATCAAAACAGAATGGAAATTGAAACTGAAATGAAAAGAATTTGAATTAGAAATTTATGCATCAGATCTGAAGTAATTGTTTGCAGCAATCCTTCCTATAAACTACAAACAATTGCAGAAGTTCAAAACAGTTAAATGGACTGTTGAATGAAGTTCAAACAGTCTTCTAGGGCATCACACTAGTAGAAAGGATGGAACCTAACACAGCCTGAACACTGAGATGCAAGTTGGGTCAAAGAAAAGAAGAGTATTGATTGCAGGCAAACCCATCAATCCCCTAGTCTAGAATAGAGATCATAAAACCACCCTCTTCTTTTCTTCCAAAGGCAAAAGCACAAAACTCAAAACAACTTTTATTCACGAAGTAACATCATGCTATCACATGTTTAATGTTAGCTCTTGCATAATACAAAGAGATGCCCAAAAACTAATGAAGGGATGAAAATGCTCGCCCTTATAGAGGCTGGGTATTTTAGTCATTATTAAAATTTCATAAAAATGAAATCAAGCAATAGGAAAACCAGTCCTATCAATCATCTGATCAGAATGTCCACAAGTGTGGCCAAGTGATGTGTGATGAAGTGGGCCCCACCTTGAATCCCTTTTTTATTTCATGCATGCAAATGGCCTGGTTGCACAAGAACTAGTGCATTGCACCACTATTTTGGAGAGCATCACATCGCGCCATCTATTTAGAGTGGTATTCAAGTTATGCAAGATGAAGGTTAGATTCTGGGTGCATCTAAGAAGAGGAGAAAATGGCTTTACAGCGTTTCCAGTTCCTATAACCAAATTTGGCATGCTGTGGTTTTTTCTGGAGTCTGTGCTGGTTCTAATGGATATTTGGATGGCAGGCAGCTTGGGGATCCATCTGGACTCAGGAGTTTGATGTGAGGTATGATAGTGCAAGATACATTATGGTCCATCTGGCTAGAGAGAAATAAAACGGTCTTCAGCAGCAAGGGGAAGTTGCTGAGCTTGTTAACAAGCTTGATTTTTAATCCTTTAGTTCTTTGAGTGAGGTGTAATGTGAAATTCAGTGGTTTTTCTTTGTCTATGCTGTCTTCAATCTAGGCTGAGGTTGTTCAGTGCAACTAGCAGAAGGCAAAGTGTGTTGGTGGCTGGAAAGCTCCTCCTCAGGGTTATAATAAGATTGTCTTCGATAGTGTTCTTTGGGTAACCCTGGGCCAGAAGGATGTGGGAGGCAGTGATGTTTGTGTTCTCAGTGCCATTGGTCGTATAGTGACTCCAATTTTTCCAAGGTAGCGCTTCTGTAAGCTGTTAAGTTCACTATGGATTTTGTTTATTTGTGGAAATTTTTGAGGGGATTCTTCAAGTGCCATATCTTGGGTGATCCTTTATGTGGAAGCTTGCAGATTTAATCGAGGAAACAGTGGAACTCTGTGTGAATCAATCAGTCACGTTTGAGCAAGTTCCTAGGGAAGCCAATGCCAAGGCTCGTCTTATCACTCTTGCCAAGGCCATAGCTGTTAGTGTGATCCTCTATCCTTCGAATCTTCAACAATAGAAGAAGCAACCACAACTAAGTTGTTTGTAATTTTTTGTTTGCTTGGGATCCTGTGCATTTATTTTTGCTCATTGCTTGGTTGGGGCTTTCTTTGATGCTGCTAATTGTATCTTCTTTGCTTTCTTTTTGTTTCTAATAAAATTTCTCATTAACCATAAAAAACCCCACAATCTTGATGCAACATGGTTATTGAGTCAATGAGATCTTTACACCCAAATCGTAAAGAAATGGACAAGAGTAGACCTACAAGAATATTTAGAATAGAGAGGGAGAGAACTCATTGATATCAAACTTCTTCTTTTAAAATACTTGAAATACTCACACCTTGAAAAACATTGGAATGATTAATTCGTACACTACCTCCCCTTTTATAGATCCTTAATGGATCTTTAATGAAAATCCCCCCAACTAAGAGATTGATTTAAATCAATCATAATTTATTTCAAATCAATCTAATTTACCTAGAATGTAGGAGCCTAATAAATAGTAAAAGCAAACATAAAAGTAGTCCCAATTATATCTCTAAACCAACCCCATATCTTCAATCACATCAGTCACATCCCTTTCATATATTCAATCACATCAATCACATCTTTAAATCAGCCCTCATGTCTACTAAAAATAGTAAATTGCAATCCTTCTTTTAGTCCTCCCAAATCTATAAATAAACAGTCCAAAAATTAGCACAGTTGGGCCCTATGGTGGGCTATGGGCCTGTCTTGCTGGGCTACAGTGGGCCTAAGTGGGCTGGGCCATACAGTGGGCCTAGATGGGCTATGGGCCTGCATCCAAATCTTCACCCATCACAGGTTAAAAGTAAAGGAGGCTTTTAACTATAATAATAAAAAAAGATAGCTGATCCCCTATCATCATGCAACCCTATTTTTCTTGCTAACATAGGAGTTAGGACATCAGTTCCATTTAAGTGCATCAAGACTCCTTCCCTTGAAAATCAAGCTGATCTACTAATTGGATGGGCACACCTTTGTACAGACCACTGGCCATCCTTTGATTTTGAGGGTGTGGCATGTCTGATGAGTGGCAGCCCGATTTCTTCACTAGGTGATCTTGAAGGTGGGGCCCACAATATAGGGATGCCTCCTAAGTTAGGATACAACTGGGTGTAGATTATCAGCTTTGAGAAAGAAGAAGAAGGAGAAGAAGAAGAAGAAGAAGAATATGGTATTGCACTTTCATAATTTAACTACAACTCCAATTCCTTGCTTGCTAAGCAAGTTTTATACTAAAGAGGAAACTAACTACTAACCAAAAAAAAAAAACCCATTTATGTCTATGGATGAACAGTCTTAACGTATGAACAATGCAGATGTGTGAGCAATGAGTGCATGTGACCAGTACACACAAACAATGCCCACATGTGGGGCCATAATCCAATCTCATCTCCGGTGGGATCCACCAATCTGATCTGAATATCTGTTACATCAAGCGGTCAAGTCATTAATGGTTTTCTTTTTTCTGGTTTGCAGGCACTCATGCATGCAGATCCTTTTGATGTTGAATCACAGAGAAAAATTGAAGCTGCTATTCGACAGGTCAGTACTTTTTTTGTTATCTTTAATTGTAATGTGTTACCTATTAAACTTGTTAGTATCATTACTTATGGTTGTACAAGGATACTTGGCTTATGGTTTAGCTTCTCTCTTTTGGTTTCATTATGCAGTACTGAAAATATGGATTCAATGGAATTAATAGTGAATTTAGTGAGAAGTGGTGAATCAATTTGCAGATTGTAGTAGGTGGTGCGAGTTTGGGACTATGATTTGTATTTTTCTTTTTCCTTGTTCGGGAGGTGGGTCTCTATCATTTGGTGTTTTGATGGTTGAATTTGGCTATCTAGAAATTGAACATTTCATGATAATTGACACTCTTCAGATGTTTTCATAGTATTCCAACTCAATGATGTTTTTCTTCCAGAACTTGATTCTTATGTATTGCCGCATTGCTTTTATTGTTTATTAAAGGTCCTTTGCCAATAATGGTACTATTTAAATTTGGAGAAATTTCTTTTCTTTTTTAAGTAGTTATAATGTGTAGTCTCAGGCAATGCTATTCAAGCCTGATAGATTACTACTGCTCTTCACCCTTGCTAAGGGCATCCTATCTCTCGCATACATTCATGGTGTCACGCCCTGCAATTCAGACACAGAGCGTGCACCCTCAGGCCTGAGTTACGGCGTATGACTTGTACACTTAGTGTACTTATTCAAGAGTCATGCTGTTACTAAGAGGCGGCATATAATGTATCAACTAAGTATTCTAAGTAATCTCATCAATCAATTAAACAATTCTACTCAATTCATTCATTCATCTAAATACTTCCCCAGAATCAATTACTCAGGTCCACCCATTTGGGACCTTATTCCAATGTAATTATCATTCAACCAAAATACTGAAATACTAATAACAAAGAAATAATAACAAAAGCTGACAACGAATATCATAATCTAAACATCTTGATTCAAAGCAGCGAGCTCCTCTTCAGTCAAATAGACCCACTCATCCGGCGGGTCCTTTACCGGTTTGGCTTCATTTTCAGGAACCGTTTTTGGTGGATTAGCTTCCATATAATTTGTTTTATTTTTCATTCACAAACCGTCAGCTAGAAAGCCCAATGAGCAAACCCCTCATAGTTCATACACATAATAGTTACAATAGTAAAACTCAAACGTAATGATGTAATGCAATATTATGCATGATGCATGTATCAATTGGGAAGTTCTTCAACTTGCTTGCGTTGGACTCCATCAATCCACATCAACCCACCTACGGCCGACATCTACCCCTTGGGTAGGGCTTCCCCATATTGTGGGCATCCAGGATGGTCCTGGGCCACTTGGTACTTAAGTACCTACAGGTCATTAAGAGGGTTCCTCCCAGTATTCATCTCGATGCATGAGTATAGTGCATGTAATGCATATGTCCAAGTATCACAGTGTAATCTTGTGTCTCTATATTAGAGATAAACCACATCAGATAGTCCGTCTCTCCACCCGAGAGGTAACCAATACAACTTTGCTCTTCATTTCTCAATTTCTAAATGATATGCGTAATTAACAGTTCATCGATGTTCGTGCATTGCAGATCCACATATATATACAGAGTTCAAATATGCATCTCAGATTTAATCATTCATTCAATCATTAATCAACATAACATAGGTAACACACAAGCTATCTTAACTGAAATGCATAGGAAATATATTGGGATCACTCACCTTTCTCAATGAACACACGTGTTTGGTACTTCTATTATCACAAGTGCGGTTCCTACACCATTTAAATAGTTAGTGTGTATTTGAATGTTATCTTGAGTACATAAAATGACTAAACTTGCACTTAGTTTTAACATGGTTCTAGTATTATTATTTAAAGTCTAATTTAATTTATGACACTACGTTTGATTTAGTTGGATTCTTAACAAGGGTCATAGTATGAGTGTAAATAGGTCGAAAACCATGGTTATAAAGTATAAATGACAAAGTGTAAATAAGATTAAAAGCATGGTTAAAATCATGCATAATATTGCATTACATCATTGTGTTTGAGTTTTACTGTTTTAATTGTTGTGTGTATGAACTATGAGGGGTTCGCTCACTGGGCTTTCCAATCGACGGTTTTTGGATGAAAAATAAAACATATTATGTAGAAGCTAATCTACTAGAAACGGTTCCTGAAAATGAAGTCGAACCGATGGAGGACCTGCGGATAAGTAGCCCTATTTGACTGAAGAGGAGCTCGCTGCTTTGAATCAAAATGTTTAGATCATGATATTCGTTGTCAGCTTTTGTTATAATTTCCTTATTATTAATATTTCAGTAGTTTGGTTGAATGATGATTAAATTGGAATAAGGTCTTGAATGGGTGGACCTGAGTAGTTGATTTTGTCAAAGTTTTTAGATGAATGAATGAATTAAATAGAATTGTTTAATTGGTTGAGGTGATTACTTAGAAAACTTAGTTGATACATTATATGTTGCCTCTTAGTAACAGCATGACTCTTGAATAAGTACACTAAGTGTAGAAGTCATATGTTGTAACTCAGGCCTGAGGGTTCATACTCTGTGTCTGAATTGCGGGGCATGACACATGGGCGTGGGCATGTCCGTGTGAATGCTCACACATTTCTCCTCCCCTTCACCATTTTTTGAGTTCTTCAATTATGTTGATACAATTTACATTATATTTTGGCATTTGTCTATAGATGATCCTTATTGGAAGATTGCTATTCTCTCTTCCAGTATTGCTAGGACATGAGTTGCTTACTTTATCTCCTTGAGTGATTGCCTCTTTGCTTTTGGGTGAGCTTATACAAGCCTGATATATATTTTCATGTTTCTGCTCTGAATTTACCAACTGAATTTTGGAAAGGAAGAAGTTTAAGTGTCAAAACCTTCTGCCAATAATCTGAAGAAGTTTGTGATTGATCTTCT
Source organism: Liriodendron chinense (assembly GCA_003013855.2). NCBI lineage: Eukaryota > Viridiplantae > Streptophyta > Magnoliopsida > Magnoliales > Magnoliaceae > Liriodendron > Liriodendron chinense. Next base: position 385,354 of record PVNU02003981.1, on the reverse strand, counting down.
AAGCCATGTAATGGTCTTTTGTATGTCGATATTGAGAGGGAACATCGGGTCACTAGATAACATTACTCCTTTTCCTTTTTTCTGTTGAAAAGTATCTTGGCATTATCAGAGTATTGTATCATATCTTCTTAAGAAAGTTCTGGTCTTGTTTTCACAACTTTGATTCTTGTTGCCATTCCTGTGGATTGCAGAAAGGAATTGATGAGAACTGGGCTGCTGCACTAGAGTACAATCCTGAAGCTTTTGCACGGGTGGTATGAGCCATCTCCTACTGACTGTGTGATCTCTAGTTTTTCTATGTCTAGGCTTAATTTTGTGTTTTTTCAGGTCATGTTATATGTGGATATGGAAGTCAACGGAGTACCTTTGAAGGTCAAGGCACTATATCTTATTTTCCTTTCTTTGGTCTAGGCACAATAGATCTCACTACCATTTCCCTTTCTGTTTAAATTCTTTGCATGACATGTAAGATTTGTAGTGGTTTCTGTATACCTCTTTTTCTGGTGGTAATATGTGAGAGTAATTTGGCTGAGCACACTTGAACAGCTGTACTGTACAACCCAAGAATTCTACCAATGTCATACTGATGTGGGTATGAATGTTGGTGTTTTCATTAACATGCGATTTGGCTCATATAATATTTGACTTTATCCTTTTTATTAGTTATTTATTGTTTATGTCATTATAATGGATGTGTTTCTCTACTCTGTATGCTATTTGCACTATTCCTAATATGATAGACACACGCACAGTGAATTTTTTTATGTTAATACAAAGGTAATAACCAGATGGACCTAGTTATGGGCTCGTTCATGGAGGTCTGTTTAACATCTTGCATCTGTTTCCGACACTGACACACGTCTAGCTATGATTTTTTTTTTCCTTCTTTTTTGGGATTGGCACGTCTATATATATAAGTTAGCTATGATTGTTGTTGATTGGTTGGTTCAATCAAATATAGAAGTATTGACAAAATTTATGGAGGTCATCATCATCATCTGAGCCTTATCCCAACTAATTGGGTTTTGCTACATGAATCTGGAAAAAGTGTATCCCATTTATGGGTCCAGTAGCAGTTAGGTGCTCAGACTAGTCACGTTTTCTCCTAGGGTCGTGATTGTTGGTAGGACGTCCTTGGGAAGCTTGACTGGAACATCAATAGTGCTATGTTTTTCTTTTTTTCCTGCTGATCTGTAGTGTGTCTCCTTTGGCCTCTGCTCGTGGCAGGACTCATTTGTTTGTTGTTTTCTGTGCTAATAGTTTGGTTTTGAGTTGTCAAACCTCTTATAAAGTACTCTATGCATTTTGAGTGACTATGCACTGACGGCTTCTCTCACATAAAGAAGGATTTTGCAAGAATCTGCATGCATCTTATATTTTATATTATCATATATCGGCAGTCTTTTATTTCCTTTCTTTTTTTGGGTGCTTCAGATTAATAAAATTCAGTTTATGTTGGTAAATACGGGGGATGGAAGTGCATACTATGCTAAAATACTTGAAATCTTTGCTCCAACATTTTACTCTTCCACTACTATAGCTCAATATGATCATTTAAATGGTTCTTTCCAATTGTTAGCATATTTAAAGTCTTCACAGGATGTTGCCCTCTTATTACCCTAAGATTACAAAGGGAAGCTTCAAAGATGAGCTTCTACCCCAGATTTGTTGCATGCAGATGCACATCAAAATTTTGCTTTCACCTTGATCATGGTGTGCCGTTATGAGGCCATAAAGGCCGTTATGTAAAGGTAACGGCGGCAACTGTTACACTTTACAGGGTTTTAATAGCCGTAACAACCATTATGGAAAAAATGACTTATAACTGCCGTTAACGGCCCGTTACGTCCTCTGTAAAAGCCGTAAGTCCCATAATGGTTTGTTATGGGGAAGATATAAGTTTTTCGGAATTGTTTTTTCAATGTTATGTGGCAAATACAGGTTTTTTGAGTTTTTCTTTTCAATTAAAAAAGAGACCGTAATGGCTGTTACCGGGGCCGTAATTGCCATTATGACCTGTATTGTAAAGGTAATGGTGGTGGCTGTTATGGCCACCGTTACCATTACGGAATACCTTGCATCTGATGCTACTAGATTTTTCTTGCTGACATCACCTGTTTGTGCATTGACATATGCCCATGATGGCTGGGTGGGGAATAGGTTTTGTTAACGAGTGTGGGTTGTACCACTATACAGCCCACGTATTTTCATTTTATTATATTTTCTATCATTAGAGGTTTGGTACATAGTAGGCATGTTTGCTTTTGTTATTAAATGGTATAGGTGGTATTTTTGCTTTTGTTATGTAAAGGACGTATTCATCATTATTCATAAAGTTTAATATAAAAAGGAGGGGTGGGAACGTTTGATGTATTCCAAACCCTAACCCTTCTCTTTTTCTTCTTCTATTTTCTCTCTCTGTCTCTCCTCTCCTCTTCTTCTTGTCAATTAAGTTTGCAGGTTTAAAACTCTGAGGATTATGATCTATAGTTGCCTTTTTTTTTTTTTTTTTTTTTTAAATTTTTAAATTTCCCAGTGGCCTCAGCATGCTTCTTATCTATTAGTTGCTTTACTGTGGTTGTCTTGCCATACCAGCTCCAGTGGAGAAGTTTGAGAATTATGGCATCCCTAATCCCTATTGTCCACCGGGTCTGACATGCTTTGCAAAATATGAACTTCAAGTCATGCATCAAGTATAGCTTAGGAGACTACTTTGTCTACTATTAAGCAATACACAATAATGCAGAGTTATGATAAACATTCAAATAATGTCCTTTGCTGCTAGTTTAAGCTAAATTATTGAAACCCTGGAAGGGAATTATTCTTTTAGTAATTAAATTGTATACTGTTGATGTGTGGCTTACTCCAACATCAATGAATATCACTCTGAAAACACTCTCTTCTGTAACTGAACTTCTGAAAATTTGGCTTTTGTCGAACAATTGTGTGCTGATACTTGTGATTATCGGCCGGATATTTATTTCAGTTCTTTCTATTAAGTATGTTTACTTCATTTGTTTAATTCCAGTTAGTAGTCTGAAAAAAACACATCTTATGCCCTTTTTTATTGATTTTTTTTATTGATTTTTTTATATTATTTCATAGTTTTCTATTTCCTGTCTGCACTGAGATTCTAATTTGTTCAGTTGTAAAGAATTGGATTTTCCTTGTTCTTTAGCACAGGGCATGAGAATCTGTCTTTTCACTGGCATTATCTGTTTTCACTGTTTTAGGCATTCGTGGATAGTGGAGCACAGTCTACAATAATATCAAAAAGTTGCGCTGAGCGTTGTGGGTATGCCATTTTATGTTCCTTCTTTTACATGGTTGACTAATAATTGTCATGTCTAAAGTTGCTTTGTCATAGATCAGATAGGATATCAAAGCAACTCAAAGAAAGTATAACTAGATATGCAACTGGAAGGAATATGCAACTAGATTGATCATATGCTTGATCTAGAAGGCCGGTTCAGTTACTTCCAGCCATGGCAAGATTACTGTAAATTTGTCTTGCATTTTGCTGGCACTATCAATGATCACCCTAGCAACTTAAATCCTGTATTAAATATCTCATTGTTCTGAAAATGCAGATGTATTGAGAGCTCTCTTATGGAGAAACCATTTTATGAAATTTCCATTGTTGTATAGGTTACGGAATTTATTACAGAAATGTCTGCTTGGCAGTCAAGAATTTAGATCTTCAATCTCGCTCTAGCAATTTTGAGTTTTGCAAATCCTGAAAGGAAAACAGTAAGACAATCAAAGAAACACAATGAATGTCATTTTTTAGACACGCAGAGCACTCTCTGTTACTTAATGGAGGCTGTTCTGATACTAATTGTTCGGAGCTAAAGATTTTGTTTCATTTATGGCCAAGCTTTGGAGATTAGCAAGCATCATTAGATGAGATGTTTGATTTGATTAGTGTCTTGGAGGCTTCTTTTTGTCATATTCCTTGAGCAGCTATTAGATAATCTTGCTAGGAAAGATGGTTTTGGGTTGTCTCCTTGCATTAGGGATCTCTATGCTTCTTTCCTGTTCTTTCTTATCAACAATAGTTGCTGTCTCTTAAAAAGTCATCATGAGAATAAGAGAGTAGACAAAATTTATATCCAATAGACTGTAATAGAAGCTGGACCTTGGATGTGATTTGCACAAGTGGAACTTTGTGTCCATTACCAATAGATTAGAGAACTATGGGGTTATTTGAGTAGAAACTGATACCTTTCTCCACAAGCATGCTTTTGGTTTTTGTCCTAAATGAAAGGATCAAATTCATCTGATCTTTCTGTCAATGATAGAAATCAAGCTACTTGAGAGAGGAACGTTGGTTGAAATCAGTATTAGAAGAGAACTTTCATGAGCCTGTCATGTTGGTGTTGGTTTTACTGTGTTAGTTGTTCTCTACTTGCCTACTTTAAAGGTAAGATACCTGCGCCTATGTTATGTTGCTCTCTTCCCTGACCGAGGAACTTCAATCAATGTTCCCATGTGGAAGTTTGTATGTGAAACCCCATGATCAAGACTCCTGCAACTCCTATGATGAGGTTTGTGAGATGGAAGGTAGGCTAGCATTGATGCATTGAAAATGGAAACTTTTATTGTTCCAACTCTTCTATTACAAAGATATCATCACGTTCTTCTCCATGTTGATGTGATGTCAAGCACACGAGATTTCCACCTTGAGAAAAGAGTCCAACGTGCAAGCAACGTGCAAGGTATTGACATATTGATAGACCTCTGAATCTTGATAGAACTGATTGATCATTCTGCAACACGTTTTAAGTATTGTTCTGGTTCACTGGTTCTGCAATGTTTTCTAGAAACATGAGCAAATTTGAACCGATGATGTTATATCTTCATCATTTAGATTTACTTTAATCAGTTTATTACCACTATAGTTCCTTTAATTCAGAATTGATGGGGGTGAACATTTGCCATTAACTATATCTGCATGTGGGAGGTTCACCTACCCACAGCTGAGTCTTACTAGTTTCTTTTGGCACAGCTGTTCACTGATCCCTGGATTTACTTGGCAATGCTTTTCTAGGTTATTGAGACTCTTAGATCAACGATATAAGGGGATTGCTCATGGAGTTGGTCAAACAGAGATACTGGGGCGAATCCATGTTGCTCCAATTAAGGTTATTTGTTTACCAGTCATCGATTAAAGCAATATGTATAGCAGATTTATCATTCTTGTTGTACTCCTGTACCTGTATTGCATCATCTGCATGCTATGGAGCATTACCTTTAATAGGTAATGAAACTCATGCATCTATTCTTTTCTTATATTCATGCATGTTTACCTATATCTTCCTTCTAATAATTCATTCAAGCGGCACACATTCACACATATGTCAATATCATGTTGTGCAAGATTTGTAGAATACTTAGATATCTACAAGTATTACTTAAAAATGTATGTTGTCATCATATTGAAAACATCTATATCTCATTTATTTATAGGAATTAGAACTATTGGACAAATCATTTGATCTGTTCTCTGATGCAGGGGCATGCGATGACCTAACCCTAGATGCAAGTATATTCAGTTGGAAGATATTCAAATAATAAAATTACGAAACTAACTACTTTCAATCAGAGGAAACTAACAAATCTCAACACAGAGATGAGGATCTGTCCGTTCGGATCATGCCTGATGTGGACATCAAGTGGTGTACCTTTTAGAGTGTACCAGAGGAGGCGACGTCGCAAATCGAGTGTTGGAGTAAACGAGCTGATGTGGATGGACGCCGGGCCCATTGGATCCATTTTTTGACGCGTTACGAGTACGCAAGCTGCAGGATCGCGTAGGAGCATCATGACCGCTGGATCATGGAGCGGATTTACTTTTAGGCGTTTTTCTGTTTATTTTCTTATTTCTAGGCATTTTAGTGTCGTTATTTAGTTTAAGCGTTTTTATGTTTTTTTTTAATTTTCAGGCACTTTAGTGCACTTTTTATTTTCTTAGCTTATATATTCTATGAGAAACCCTATTTCGAATATTGAATGAATAGAAAATTCATGTGCTTTTTCCTCTTTATTTGAGAGATTAGGGTTTCAGGATTCCACCTCAGAGTTCCCGTTTTTTCTTCTCTATTTCTTCAAGGTGCGAGGAAAGGTAAGATTCTTTTTTATTTATAATTCGTGCTTCATGAGAACCCATTGTTTTTCGATATCCTTTGTCCTTTTCTGAATCCCACCCCCTTTTGCTACGATCGAAAAAGAGGGATGCCTAACCATGAGAACAGGATCCAAACTTGATTGTGGACTAGTCTATGCTAGATCTGAGATATCCCCATATCCTCAGATCCCCCCAGTTTTACGATTTTATGTGGTTTTATGCTAAGGGGCATGAACCGGACGGACGGATCCCATCTCTATGTTGAAATTTGTTAGTTTCCTCTGATTGAAAGTAATTAGTTTTGTAATTTTATTATATGAATATCTTCCAACTGAATATACACGCATCTAGGGTTAGGTCATCGCATGCCCCTGCATCAATGCCTCTTAGCATAAAAACCACGTAAAACAGGGAGGATATAGGGATATGAGGATATCCCAGATCTAGCATAGACCAGTCCATAATCAAGTTTGGATCCGGTTCTTATGGCTAGGCATCCCTCTTTTCCGATTGTACCGAAAAATGGATTTGGGGGGGGGGGGGGGGGGGGGGGGGAATCAGAAAATGACGAAAGAGGTAGAGAAAACAATGGGTTGACAGGAAACACGGATTATGAAGCAAAAGAATCTTAACTTCCACGCACCTTAAAGAAATAGAGAAGAGAAAACGGGAACTTCGGGGTGAATCCTCAACACCCGAGGGCCAATCCTGAAACCCTAATTTCTCAAATAAAGATGAAGAAACACACAAATTTTATATTCATTCAATAATTTAAAATAAGGTTTTTCACAGTATATATAAGCCATGAAAAAAAAAAGTGCACTAAAGTACCTGAAAACAAAAAAACATAAAAATGCCTAAACTAAATAACAACACTAAAACGCCTAGAAATAAGAAAATAAATAAAAAAACGCTTAAAAGTAAATCCGTTCCATGGTCCTGCAGTCATGATGCTCTTGCGCAATCCTGCAACCCGCATACTCGTACGCGTCAGAAAATGGGTCCAATGGGCCCGGTGTCCATACACATCAGCTCATTTGCTCCAACACTCGATTTGCGACGTCGCCTCCTCTGGTACACTCTAAATGGTGCACCACTGATGTCCGCATCATTCTCTCATTTATTTGCAGTACTTACAACTATCTTAAACATCATTTGATGTACAAGAAACCTACAAGAACTTGTAATTCATTAATATTTCATTGCTACTCTGATTCATACCATCAAAATGGTGTTGAGAAGCTTTGAATTAGAATATTTAACAAGTGTTTTAAAACCTTCCAATGACCCCATATCATTTAAACTGTCATTAGAATATTTAACTGCAAAGATGGTCCCCTAATTACCCTTATCATTTAAACTGTCATCATGGATTAGGAGGTTCATGTAACTTGGGAAATTTATTATTATTATTATTATTTGGAGAATAGACTTGTTGTTGTTGTTGTTGAGAAAGCAAACAGAAAAAAACAACAAAAGCCTGATGCCAGTGACCCTCTCGTCCCTCAAGGGGTCCTGCTGAACAACCAACAAGAAACAAATACAGGCATAAGAGGTGGCCAGACATCTTACACGGATAAAACCTATAAAACAGCTAGAGATCTTCCCAACTTCACAGTACCTTCGGCAGAAACTCCCTGGAATTGCTGATGATGCAGCCCTCGGTTAATGATCATGCAATTCTTTTGATTTCCTAAGTCAATGACTCCTTACCATAAAAAAGTCTGCTATTCCTCTCCTTCCACACACCACAAAGCACTCTAAAGAATGACGTCATTCACAAGATCTCCTAGTGTCCTTTTAAAAGACTTCCCAACCACTCCAACAGTGAAGTCTTCAATAGAATTGTTGACCGTCCACAGGACCCAAATGAGAGAGGATAGATGCCCACACCGTTTTTGCAGCCAATCAGTGAAAGAAGATGTGGTTCACAGATTCATCCTTCCTTTTACACATGATGCACATGCTGGGGAATGACAAGTGCTTCTTTAAGTTGTCTAGAGTAAGAATTTATTAGCCGTAGCCAGCCAAACAGAGGACTCTACTCTTTTGGGGCAGGTGCTTTCCATGCATTAGCGCATGGAGCTATGGCACTCTCACACTTGATAAGTTCCTTAAGAACGAGCTGGTTGAAATGTCTCCATTTGCAACCATTTCCAAACGCTCCTCTCTTCAATCGAGCTATTGATGACCACATTACCCAACTTTAGCAAGTTAGTGAAGAGCATAGATTTCTCTCCAAAAGGTTCATTCGTAGCATAATTTTCCATGCTGTACCACCTCCATGATCTTGTAACAATCCTCCATTGTTTCTTCTTTATCTATCGCAAGCTCATAGAGATCCAGAAAAGCACATTTGAAGGCTTTGTCTTCCATCCAAGCAACCCTCCAAAAACACACTCTCATTTTTCCGAACTATGAACTGATTGCCACTACTGAAAATCTTTCCAACTCTGCTCCACAGTTTCCCACTTGGGCTTCTGCTGGTCAGATCTAAGCATGCTTCATATTAGATGTATAAATCACCTCGAAACCCTTTCCATATACCTTCATTAAAAAGAGCTGCCTTGGCATGATCCTTAAGGTGTTTTGCTTTGCACTGCAAGATTTAGGCAGTGAGGTATTTCTCTGGCATTCTTCAAACCATGTTCCTTTGCAATGGGCTCCTATTTATGGCCATCTCTGATTACTATTTCTTTTCGTTATTTGGAGGTGAAAATGTTCATTTCAACTCCTTCCGTCCCTTTTTTCACATTGCATTACTTGGTAGAACTGTCTCAATAGGAAAGAAAGAACAATATTTTTATTATGCAAATGATTGGAGTTTACTGGTTCAGCAATATTTTTGTACGTGCAGCCAAAAATTTTAAACACAGATTGCTTTCTTTGGTTTTACTTGGATATTCTTTTGTTGGTGCATGCTAAAGCCTTGCATATTTCAAGTTTAAGCGTTTAACCTTTATCTCTTAGTGCTGTTTTACATGTGGCAGATTGGTAACGTATTTTACCCTTGCTCCTTCATGGTATTGGATTCCCCCAACATGGAGTTCCTGTTTGGGCTAGACATGCTTCGAAAGCATCAGGTAACCTGGTTAATGGGTCAGATTTCTTGTTTATGATCATACATGGAAATGATTTTCTAATGATGTAAGTTTGTGCAGTGCATAATAGATTTAAAGGACAATGTCTTAAGAGTAGGGGGAGGAGAGGTTTCAGTGCCATTTTTGCAAGGTTTACATTTGTTTCCCTGCTCTATTGTTGGTTATTGCATATCTTGTATGGTAGAAACTAATCAATACTAATTGTTAACTACCTGATAGTAGGAGGAAAAAAAAAACTACCTGATAGTTTCTGCTCTGTAATGCGTCGTTGTGCTCTTTACTTTGCAAATGGTTGTCAATCATCTTTTAGAGTGTGCAATGCTCCATACATAGTTTCACCATTTATTTAACACCTTTGTTGGAAGACTCTACTGAGAGTGATTACCATTTTTCAGAGAAGGACATTCCATCACGTTTTCTTGATGAAGAAAGATACTCTAGAGGCGCAGGATCAACACCAGTAAGTTTTCAGAAACCATTTGTTTTGATTATGACCATAGCTTCTATACAATCTTGTGCATCATTTAGTAGTTTGGTTGCACTCTTACATTTTTTGTTTCAACAATATTTTTCTGATAAGTTTCCCATCTTAATTTACTCTTATGTGCTAATTTGTTGGCTATAATGTAGCTTTCTATCTCTCTTAAAATGGTTTTCAGAAAAACAGGAAATGGAAATTACCTTCTAACTAGGGCATTTTATGTAACATGTAATGCTCTGATGGCTTTTGTATTTTATTTAATTATTGAGAAAGTTCTCTAGCAATTTTGAGGTATATTGTCTATCTTCCCTGATGTTTAGGTATGCAGGCACATCAAAATCTGTCCTGTTATTATTTTTATCAAAATCAGAGCTGAGAATCTGCATCAGTCTAGAAATTACAGCTTGGACCTGCATAGTGCTAAATTGCTGTAATCTTTGAAGGGGCGTGCTCCAGTGGTATTGGTACCACCATAAGCTACAGCACTACCGGGCAGATATTGGGCCCACATGATGTGTTTATGAAATCCAACTTGTCCATCAGATGCATCAGAAAATATTACCCGTTAGATTCTGAAAATCAGGGTGACATGTCAATCATGTGGGGGTAAAAGTTGGAAGGGAACACCCACCTTTGTTTTTCGTGGAGGGCTCACCATGTTGTGTACATGGAATCTAGGCTTTTCTGACCCTTCATCTGGCCTGGATGAAGGGTCAGATCGAACTCAGGCTGTTATTCAATTCAGGTGGGCCCTGTGAAAATCAATGGTGCATGTCCTGTCTCACATTTTTCTGTGTTGTAGTGCACCTTAGTGTTGTATCATGCGTATTTTTGGCAATTTCCGATAATATGATGTGACACATTTGATGGACAGCTTATATGGCCTGAATACATCACGTGGGTCCCACACATGCCCGTTACTGCTGGAGCATGCCTAATCTTTGATAGTGAAGCTACTTTTTTAAATTAGTATTTGTTAGCAAATTTAGTTTGGGTCTTTTTTAATCATGCACACTACCACATGTTTTCCAGCTATGCTACTAATATTCCAGTCGATCAATTTGTTTGGCTTACTATATCTGATGATGGCTTTTAGCATGATTCTTTCGTTAATGTTATTGGTTGGTTTCCTGTGATTTTTTTTTTTCTTCTTTTCTTTTTTGAAGATTTGCCTGTGATTTTTCAGGAGTCATCAGGAACAAAAGAGAAGAAAGAAAATTTGCCTGCAGGAGCTGGCAGTTCTGGTTAGCTTAAAAAATTTCTCAAACTTTGCATGCTTTCTATGCTATTTTTGAAACATTTTCAACTTGCATGAGTTCCTTGCCTTCTTTCCTAGGATCTCGTCTTTGCTTCCTTTTATTGATTTAATTTCAAGACAAGGTTTGAACTTGGTTTTGGAGTGCAACTTTTCCTTGTACTGGACCCTGCGATATGACTGGCCCGATACAAGACGAGTTTGCCTAGATGAAAAAAAAGAAGACCTGTTTGACTTGGTCCATATTGGTCCTGACTGGTCCCAAGTTTGTTCTGCTTGTCTCGATTCATAATGAGAGACCGAGTCGGGACCAAGTCACCCGATTTTAACATGGAGGTGGTCTGACTCGAACTGGCTCCCACCAAAACCAATATGGCTCGGGTGACTACCCACACCTTTGGGACAGTAGGACTGAGTGAAGATAACCTCATTTCAACACTGAGGTCCTGGTATCGATTCCCAACGTGGTGGTGGCTAACATTGAAGTGTGAGTAACAGTGTGGGTGTGTGTACTAACAGTGGGATGTGCCTACTAACCCAAAAAAAAAAAAAGGGTCAGGTGACACTGAGTTTTATCAAATGATTTAAAACTGTGATCTTCAAGGTGCATCATTCTATTTTATTCTTCTAATAATTTTCCATCTTGATTGACTACTGGTAATGGTTCTTTCTTCATGCTTGCAGGAACCACTCGCGGTGGTCCAACACAGGTAAAAATTAACGACTCTTAGAAGTAGTTTTTTCAGTTCTCTAAATTTCATAGTAGAAAATTCAGTTACTTCATCCCATTATTATGGGGTTATCCATTCAGCGCACTGTGCACATGGAGCTCCCACCAAAATTGTACGCGTGAAACATATTCCATGATCCTGACAATTCATATGCTGGATACTACTCTGGACCATCCACGATGGAAAAATCTCACTGAAAGGATGATCTTAACTGTTTGGTTAATGATGTATGAGTATTGGTAATGGTCAATATTGAACGGGGTATGTCCACTACTCGGATGGGTGGAATTGTCCACCTGTGTTTTGTGGACATTGGTCCACTCGCTGGACCTGCCCCATGAATTCTCAGGTGATAAAGTTGATTTTTAAGCATTATTATCGATCTGCATCTGTTTTCATACTCAAACCATCAATAAGATCAGTGTACGAGAATACACCTCATGCTTGACAGGTGCTCTATGAGATCATATTTTGATGAAAAATGTGTAGTCCTTACATATAGCTATTTGCATGGAGATGTATGTGTTCTCAGTTACCCACGAGGCCAATTACTTCAGTGATGAGTGCATGAATGCATGCCTCCATGGTAATCATAAATGCAGGATAACAGACTGGTCCATACAATTAGAGCTGCACACAAGCCGAGCTCAAGCCGAGCTTGACAAAGCTTGAGCTTGGCTTGTTCAGTGGCCCACTGAGCTCGAGCTTCGCTTGGCTTGAGCATCGAGCTCAAAACAGTTGCTGGAGCTCGGCTTGCTGGTCGACCCGATCGAGCTTTGATCGAGCCAAGCTGAGTTGTCTTTTTAATTTATTTATTTACTTAGAGCAGCTAGAGACCCCAACTGACCCAACCCACTGACCCGACCTGACCCAACCAGCTGATCTGACCCTAATCTTTCGACCCAAAAAACCCCAAAAACTAGGGTATTTTCTATTTCAAACAAAATAAATTAAAAATAAGAAAAAGAAAAAAAAAAACATAAAAACCTACCTGGTTGTGGTGGATGCTTGGGCATTCGCTTGAAGGTGCGGTGTGGGGAGGAAGCCGGAACGGAGAGACGAGAGAGAGAGATTTGAAAGAAATGGAGGGAGAGAGAGGGAGAGGGGCAGCCGGGCTGGATGGGGACGGGTGGGAATTGGGAGTGAAAATGAAAGAAAAAGAAAAGAAAAAGGGTCGGGTGAGGTCTCGGTTAGGGTTAGGGTTTATATATATATATATATATATATATATATATATATATATATATATATAGAGAGAGAGAGAGAGAGAGAGAGAGAGAGAGGAATGCTCACCTACGAACCATCTCTCATGAAACTCGTGAGAGAATTTTGAGGACTCATCATACGTGATGTGTCCCTAAAATCTGAGCCGTCCACGCGATGCAGCACCCCGAAAAACCCCTAGGGGCCAACTTTTAACCTGGTTCACAAGTCTAGTGGGCCGTGGAAAAAGGAAATAGTGTCCTCCCTTGATTCGCCTCTCACTCTCTTCTATGGCCCACAAGAGTTCTGGCTAAGGTTGAAAGTTGGGCCCTGGGGGTTTTTCGAGGTGCTGCATCACATGGATGGCTCAGATTTTAGGGACACATTACGTATGATGAGTCCTCAAAATTCTCTCACGAGTTCTCGTGAGAGATGGTTCATAGGTGAGCATTCCTCTCTCTCTCTCTCTCTCTCTCTCTCTCTCTCTCTCTCTCTCTCTATATATATATATATATATATATATATATATATATATATATATATATATATATATATTGAGCTCAAGCTGAGCTGAGTTCAAGCGAGTCGAGCTTTATTCGAGATTCAAGCCAAGCCAAGCCAAGCTCCCTCATGCTTGAGCTTGGCTCGTTTTCAAACGAGCTTCCTAAATCAAGCTTGAGCTTGATCGAATTGGCTTACGAGCCAAGCTGAGCGAGCTTTTCGAGCTAGCTTGGCTCGTGTGCAGCTCTACATACAATCAATCCATGCTGGCACTCATCCCATTCTCATGCTCTGCATCTGTTCAGTTTTATGTGCATTAGACATCATAGTCAAATGAAGGTTTGAAGCCCAATGCAGACTGGGTTACCTCCATTGGCATATGTACACCTCAATCCAAACTATCGAAATAGTGGGGCCCATTGGAGATGGGATATAGACAAAAATTAGATTGTTTGGATGATCCTAACCTCTGTGTGGGCTTTGTGCGTTGCATTTGGACCATTGATTAGTGTTCATTTTGACTGATCCATTTGATGGTTGGGGATTGGACAGTTACGAATACCCATTGAGATTTGAGAGTGACTTAGTTCCATCCATCTAAAGCAGATTCCTGATTTTCCCGGTTTATATTAAGGTCCATGTATGCCATGTGTACGGTGGCTGTATGCATGCATATGAATTGTCACTCTACCCGAGTATCAAGTGATTCAATAATGATACGTTGCTTTTTATTTATTTTTTTTCCTTCCTAGTTTGATCATAATGAATTGCCTTAAAGGGCATGTTTGGTTTTCTCCGTTAAATGAAAACAATATCAACAAAATCCTTTTTGGTGCCATTTGTGAGATGAATTCATTACATTCTTTTGCATATGACATGGGTTTTTCCTTATGCAGGGACCGGACTTTGAAGCCAAAGTTGCAAAGCTTGTTGAGCTTGGGTTCGGGCGGGAACAAGTGATCCAAGCCCTTAATTTCTTCAATGGTAATGAAGAGCAGGCTGCTGGTTTTTTATTTGGAGGTTGATGTCGTGCAACTTATTAAACATTCCATGGTTTTTCATTTTGGAAACCGGGCCTGCCATACCAATTTTTAACTGTCCATTACACCAATTCAACAGTCAGGTCCAATAAGAAGCACAACAGTTTTTTTTTTTTTTTTTTTTTGATGTGATATTTTGTTGTCGTCCACAGATGGGTGCTGTGATTTAAACAATGCCTTCCCAGTTTGGGCTACTGCTGTTGTTTTATAATCCTCTGGTTTCAGTGTTTGCTGCTGCAGACTCCAACATCAATTAATTCACACACAACTAGTTGGGGCGCGACTTAGGTGAGACCCCGGAACCAGCAAAGTCGGTGGGATCCTGACGTGGCGGAGCCCCATTGGTCCACCAAGCGGCATATATGCTAGGCATTTACACGTGAGAGACGGCATCGTTTAACGACCGTTTTCTTCGTCTTCTCTCTCCATGCGTCTCTTCCTCTCCCTCGCGAAGGAAGCGGATTGTGTACGAACTCAATACCCTTGCATTAAACTAGATGTGGTCCACCGTGATTTATCTATTTTATCTAATCTGTTCATCCCCTTTAACAGATAATTTTATAGCTTGAGACAAAAAATGAAGCATTTAAATTTCTTAAGCAGACCACACCATAGGAAAAAGTGTGAATTGAATGTGTACCATTGAAAAATTCTTGAGGGCCACGGAAGTTTTGGATCCAGCTGATATTTGTTTTTTGCCATCATCAATGTTTCCGTGATCTTGTGAACAGATTGGATGACAAAGAAACATCACTACGGGCCCTCAAAAGGTTTCAATGGTGGGAATCATTATACCCACTGTTTCCTGTGATATGGTCCACCTGAAATTTCGATATGCTTGAATTTTGGTTTCAACTCCTTATATGAGCTGGAAAAACAGATGGACGGTGTAGATAAACCACATGCATTTACAGTGGGCCCAGTTAATCTGAAAAAAAAAATAAAAACTGAGTTGGGGTGCTCCCGCTGCCATTATTGGAGAGAGAGAGGACAAGATGGACGCGGATTAGCTACTGACACGTTGAGTTCAGTAGCTATCCGGCTACTGAAGTGACGTCACCAACTACTGTGGGGCCCACCATGATGTATGTGTTGTATCCACACCGTCCATTCATTTGGAGAGATCATTTTAGGGCATGAGCTAAAGAATGAGACAGATCCAAAGCTCAAGTGAACCCCACTAAAGAAAACTGTGGGGACAGTACACGACCGTTGAAACCTTCCTAGGGCCCACCATGATGTTTATTTGAGATCTAGCCTGTTCAAAAGTTCACACAGACATTGAAGAAGGGAAAACATAAATATCAGCTTGATCGAAAACTTGTGTCCCCAAGAAGATTTTAATGGTAGGAGATCAAGCCCCACTGTTTTCTTTGGTGGGGTCCACTTGAGTGTTGGATCTGACTAATTCTTTATCTCATGTCATAAAATAAACTCTCCAAATGTATGGATGGTGTGGATACAACATATACATCATGGTGGGCTCACATAAGTTGGTGACTTCACTTCAGTAGCTAGATCGCTACTCAACCTGTCAGTAGCTAATCCGCGTCCGGACAGGATCTCTCCACTCTCACGAGAGGTACGTGGAGAGCGAGAGGAAGAGGCGGCCAACGAGCGGAGAGAGAAATAAGAGGGAGAGGCGGAGCCAGGTAACGGCCGTTAATTGATGCCGTCTCTCACGTGTGGCTCTCTCACACGCGGCCGCCCAAGTGGACCAATCCTAATACGCCACGTCAGGGTCCCACCCACTTCGCTGGTTTCGGGGTCTCACCTAAGTCGCGCCCAACTAGTTGTAGAGGAGAAAACCGTGCAATTAATTGCATGTGGGGCCTGCGGAGTTGTTTTTATGAAATCCAAACCACATGTAAGGGGTCAATCCACCGTGAGATCAGGCCCATCTAATAGTCAGGTGTGCTCCCATGTAAATTTCGATGTTTTGTCTGTTTGTTTTCTATGGTGTGGTCCACTTGATGATTGCTGGATCAACCTGGTTTTTGAGGAATCTCAATTTTCATGATTTGGCGACTCTGCTGGATGGTTGGATAATCGACCATGGACACGAGTGGGAGTCCTTTGTTATACAGTTGGTGTACCATACGGATGGGATGCATGGTGGTCTCACACACAGATGGTTTCATGATCAAAATCCTCCATTTACTGGATGATATGCTATGTTGGCCACCTTAAGAAAGTTGCAAAGTCGGGACTTGGGATCTTCCTTGATGCTGAGATTATTGGACCATAGCTTATGGTAGCAATGAGTAGATGGACGGTCTCATTCATACGACCATCTCTGCATGTCTCCTGGGCGAGGCAGAGAAGAGTAATGCCGTGGATCTGCTGATCAGAGAGATCCCTGATGAGATATGTATGATTCAATGGCTCAGATCAGAGATATTCTCCAATACAATGTCAGAACCATGCAAGAAAAATCAGATTTTGTAGAGAAGATATATTTTATTCAATTGGATTGGTATATATAAATGTACAGGGGTTGTGAGAAATCCACCCCGTCCATCCATTTGCCAGCAAATGTTAGGACATGAGTAAAAAAAAAAAAAGTACATTCGAAACTCAGGTGGGCCACACAACAGGAAAACCCACCATAAGGCTAATATTTGTGTTTTCAGTTCAACTCAGTGAGAATGACCTTGTGAACGGTTTGGATGGCATATAAACAGTCGTTCCAATCCCACTTGGCCTGGCCTGGATGGGATGGATTTCTCACAAGCATTGCTGTGCCCCCAACTCGCATTTATGAAATCTTCTTCTTCTTCTTCTTCTCCTCCTTTTTTTTAAATATTTGTACACACCCCCACTGGGTTATGAAATCTAAAAAGATACACATGCATACATATACATGATCTGTATGTATCCTTAGAACAAGGAGTAGACTCATTAGTTAATGTATGGACAGAATCTTGTGTGTCGGAACTGTCATTCACCTTGTGTGGCCACCTGTGCCAGATTGTAAACTCTTGTCAGCCAGGTCAAAGTATCTAAATCCCCAGGTGGATCTGATTATCAGGTGGAGGCATGTGTACCAACAAAGGAAAAAAAAAAACACCAACGGTCGAAGTTGCTTAAACACGCGATAGCATGTGCTACGAGTAGACCACAAAAAAAAACATAGAAATAAAAAGAAAGATAAGATTATTTTATTTCTACACTTTCATTGACCACGCAAAAGCATGCACCTCTCATGAATGCAATGGCTAGTCGCATGTGCATGGAGAGAGCTCGTGGTACAGTTGTGACATCAAGGCCACTCATCAGGTGGGACCCACTCTGAATATGTTCTTCTGGGAAAAAAAAAATCAGGTCAGTCCACTCATCATCTTCATCTGGGCAATGCAGTTACATTAAATATGGACCACCAACGATCTCTTAACGTCCTTGTGGCCCACATTATGCCTGGAAGAGATGCTTCTTTTGATCAAGGACCCAACGGCATGGATACCAGATAAACGTTGTGGATTTTGTCAATGTTTTAAACTATGCCTGATATTTTTGAATATTTTCTAAGGCTTCAATTTATATTGAAACAATCCATCGGGGCTGCCAATGCGTGTTTGGATCCGTGCGGGACCCAAACCGTCTACAACCCCTGTTTTACGCAGGCTTGTTAAACATCCAGGCGCGAATTAGGTGCTACCCCAGGAACAGCTTAGTGGGTGTTACCCCTACCGTATGGCCCACATGGATGATATTTTGTATATCCATACCGTACATCCGTTTCTCCAGCCCATTTTAGTATGGATTTCCAAAACTTATGTATATCTAAATCTCAAGTGGACCATACCATTGGAAACAGTGTGATTCGGTGCCCCACCATAAAAAATTCC
Organism: Liriodendron chinense; assembly: GCA_003013855.2. Lineage (NCBI taxonomy): Eukaryota > Viridiplantae > Streptophyta > Magnoliopsida > Magnoliales > Magnoliaceae > Liriodendron > Liriodendron chinense. The sequence goes on along the minus strand of PVNU02003981.1, from coordinate 367,067 downwards.
AAAGAGCCCATCGTAAGGTTTTGGTAATGTTTGTTTTCCATCCAAGCTGTTGATAATGTCAAGAAGTTCTTGTTGAAGGGGTAAAATATAAAGATCAGATTGATCCAAAATGTTTGTCCCCCATAAAAATATTTTAATGGTTATTCATCACTGTTTCTAGTTTTATGGTCCACTTGAGACTTGGATCTTCTTAGGGCTTTGGATATTCCAAGCTCCACCATTCTATATATACGTAAAATCCACTCCATCCATCCGGTGGCAACCCTTATATTCCCTGTACATAAAAAATATGAGCCTGATTAAAAAAAAATGTAAAATTGCTCCTAAAATCTAAGTCCATGTGGTGGGGCCCACATGAGTTTTGGATCAGGATGATTTTGGCATCTTCTCTTCATGCAGGTGGATTACAGTTATTAACGGGTTTGATGAAGCATATATACACACAGGCGGCCCCGCAAAAAAATAGTTGTCACCCCATCTGAGTTGTAGATCTGGCTAATTTTAAAGGCGAAATTTGAAGGTTTTAGGATGATTGTCCATTATTTTCTATGCTGCGACCCTCCATGCTGTGCATATGCCATCCGAACCGTGCATTACATGAGCCCCACCATAATGATGAGATTCCCAAAAGATCAGGACCATGCAATCATTAGATGCACCACACCATAGAAAGCAATGTGCTACGCTACAAAAACCTTCAGATTCACGCGGTGGTCAACATGATGGTTAGATGGGTCTAATTTTTTTGGGTTTTAAATTTCATAGTAGGATTATCCTTTTGGAAAGGTTGGATGCCGTATATTCACTTTTTTGACAGAACGTTGTTATTCTCTTTCAGGTGTTTTTAGGAAATGGTTGCTTTGGATGAGCTCATACGAGCATCGTTTTTTCTCCAATAATCTTCCTTCCATCATCTCTGGATGTACGAAACCTTCTGGAGAAGAATGTGGGAAACTTTCTGACTTCTATTTCCCTATTGAAAAGGAACCTCAGGACACTAGAAAATGTGAAGGGGGCGTTAGGCAAATCTATTAATAAGAGCTTATTTGCTTATTCTAAAAAAATAAACTCTTATTATGAAATTAGACCATTTAGTAAAGCTTTCATTTTAGAGCTTATATTTTTAGAAAACTAGCAAAAAAGCTCCTAAATAATAAATGATAAGGATGTCACTTTTTCTTTAAGAGATTATTTAGCTTAAGTGGATAGACATTTTCAATTAATTTTTGGACAAGTTTGTCCTTAAACTTTTAAGCAATTCCCATCTTGCCTTCTTCTTGTCTTTAGAATATCTCTAAGGTGGGCCCACATGATGAACAACTCATATTGAGGTGGGTTTCCACATCAAGGTGGGCCCCACATGATGAACACCTACGTTAAATTAAAGGTGGGACCTACATGATGGATGGGGGACATTGAAAATGGGATCACATGATGGAAGGTTGACATCAAAGGTAGGCCCACATGATGAACAACCCATATTGAAGGTTGGGCTCCTACATGACTGACGGTGAACGCCAAAGGTGGGTCCCACATGATGGATGACCCACATTAAAATGTGGCCTCGCATGATGGATGGACTATCCACATCAGGTGGGCCCCATATGATGGACGGTTCATAGAAAAGGTGGGACCCATATGATGGATGGTGGACATTGAATGTGGGACCACATGAGATGAAAGATTGACATTAAATGTGGGACCATATGATGAATGACCCATATTGAAGGTTGGGCCCCACATGATGGATGGTCCACAGCAAAGGTGGGACCTACATGATGGATGGTGGACATCAAAGGTGGGTCCCACATGATGGACTATCCACATCAAGTGGGGCCCACATGATAGTGGTCCACAACGAAGGTGGGACCCACATGGTGGATGGTCCACATCAAAGGTAGGATCCAAGTGATGGATGGTGGATATTGAATATGGGACCACATGATGGAAGGTTGACATTAAAGGTAGGCCTACATGATGAATGACCCATATTGAAGGGTGGACCCTACAAGATGGATAGTCCAAAGCCAAGGTGGGACCTACATGATGGATGGTGGACATCAAATGGGTTCCACATGATAGACTACCTACTTGATGTGAATGTGGTTCACAACAAAGGTAGGACCCACATGATGGATGGTAGACATCAAAGATGGGCCTCACTCAAGGTGGGCCCATGTAATGAAAGGTTCACATCAAAGATAGGCCCCACATGATAGACGGCCCACATCAAAGTGTGGTGCGACATGACGGAACATGCACATCAAGTAGGTCCCATTTAAATGGCAATCCACATCAAAAGTGGGATCCACATGATGGATGATAGTCATTGAAGGTGGGCCCACATGATGGTCAATATAGATCAAAGATGGGCTCACATGATGAACGGTCCATAATGAAGGTGGGGCCCCACACAAAGAATGGTCCACATCAAGGTGGGCCCACATAATGGACAGAGTGGGCTTCACATGATGGATGGCTCTCGTAAAAATGTGGCCCCTCATAATTGATAGTTGACATCAAGTGGGCCCCACCTAATGGACGGTCCACATCCAAGGTCTCTTGTGATGGATGACCCATATCCAAAGTGGGCCATTTGATGGATGATTCACATAGAAGGTGCACCTTACATGATAAATGATATATCAAAACTAGGGCCCCCACATGATGGACAATACACTTCAAAGGTAGGGCCCACACTATGGACACATCAAATGTAGAGTCCACGTGATAGTGATGGGTAGTGGACATTGATGGGCCCCACATAAAGGACAATTAGCATTGATACTGGGCCCCACATGATGGACAGTTCACCCAAACAATCATTTGGATTGCTCTTATATTTAAGTTGTTGTAATCTTTAAAAATGACATCAACTACCCCTAAAAAAGCTCTTATTTGAAAGTTTTACTAAACATGCTTATTTTAAATGAGAGCTGTTTTTTGAAGATTTTGCTAAATGGGCTTATATAAAACAATAAGCTAGAACAAAAAGAGCTTATTGAAGTAGCTCTTATTCAAAAAACTCTTATTGTATTAGAGTAGAGATGCCAAACGCCCCCTTAGTTCCTTTTGGGGTGCATGCATTTGGCTGCAGCAAATATCATGAATTATCATGGTGTGTTTGGCTGCCCAAGTGTCATGTCATAAGCATTACTATTAATTTGAGACAGGGAAATTTACCTGTTTGATGATTATAATTTCCATGTAAAATCAATTTGGAATTGCTCACATATATTTGAAGGTGCATATATGGCCAGCTATACACAATTATGTGTGTTTAAGATAGCCACAGTAGGTAGATTATGGATATCTGTAAAATATACTCAAATATAGTAATCCTTATGTAGATATAAATTTTGGTTTTCTAATGCAATAGATATATGAGTTTCCAATATAATCTTCTAAATTAATAGTAAGTACCATGTATTCAAGTAGTGTTGCATTAGGAGTCTAAGGCTTACAAGCCAATACCATTTACAATGTAGAGAGAACATTACATTCTTCTCAATCTTATTTTAGATGATTTTTGTTTCTTTTCTATTTTTCGTTGTGAATTCAACACTCATATTTATAGATGAAGAAGATGGTGATCTTCTCCTTCTCTTTCTCCACACTTTTTCTATGTACGATTTTCCTCCTATTGATTTTATGGACAGTGGTCCACCACCAAACCTGCCATATGAATGCTCGGATCATGGACCATTTAGTTCTATGTTCTGAATTTGAGTGCCACTCACCAATGGCAATTGTGCTTTTCTCAGATTGGATCACCCATTGAATTTCTTGGATGAGAAGATGATTTTTATGCATTATTTATCTGCACCAATTTTCATACCCAACTAGTTTATAAGATCATGGAAAAACACTTCCATACTTGAGTTATGCTTTATGATATTATATTGTGATGAAAACCATGTCATCCATACATATAGCCATTTCAATGGAGCTGCATGTGTTTTCTGTTGTTCATGAGTCCATTGAAAAGTGATTTCTACATTAATGCATGCCTCGATTATTATCTTAAATGTAGAACATAGACTGGGAAATACGTTCTCAGTCCACACTGTCATTCATCCCATCTCATGCCTTTTGCCCATTCAGAATCTTTGCTGCTTGATATTTCTAACAGGTGCTGATCCCATTTCAAATTGCGTTTTAGACTCGATCCTACCTTGATGCAGTTTGCGAAAAGAAAAAGAAAGCAATGGATGGAATCCATTTTCCATTTTTGGGTATTTAATGAAAGATAGGGAAATCAATGTCACCAAAATAAATTGATAAATCGACTTCCAACTTCTGAAAGGAAATATAATTACCATTTGTTGACTTTTATAAATTTCTACAAGAATTCACTGACAAAGACGCTACAAGCCAAACGCGTAACTTTCCCTAAGGAATATATAACCCCAGTTTTCATGTCTATTTGTCATATCCACGAAATGGTTTCAACAAAAAACAAATTGTGGTTGGATTCTTATGTCTATCTTTCCTCAAATTTGAATTTAATGGTTGTTGCAATAATACAGTGAATTAAGTTCAAGTCCTAAATGTATAAGAAAGAAAAAAGAAAAAAAGAAAAAAGAACACAATTCTACATATCTAGAGATGAAATCTTGGATTCTTGTGCTTGTGTAGGGACCAGACCTTGAAACCAAAATTGCAAACCTTATCGAGATTGGGCTTCATCAGGAAGAGGCCATCCAAGCCCTTTTTAATGGTAGCAAAGAGCAGGTCATTGAGTATTTTATTTAGAGATTAACATTGAATAGCTTATTTAACCGGGACACCCCTTGCTAATTTAATTATCCATTTCGCTGATTTAAGCATTAGATCCAATAAGAACAGAACAACTAATTTTGGCATCTCATTTTGCAGTCGTCCAAAGATAGTTGTTGTGATTTAAACAATGCCTTTGCAGTTTGGCTTCTTCTTTTGTTTTAATTGTCGAAGACAGATTCTAAACAATGCCTTTGCAGTTTCACTTCTGTTGTTTCAATAGTCTCAGACTTTCAATCCTGATTAACTAGATGACGTCTCACAAACAACAAGTTGTAGAGGAGAAGATCATGCAAAACTATGTATTTGTACAAAACAAAACCCCCTATAATTAATATAGGGCTTATTTGTTTCACCAATTATTATTATTATTTTTCTTTTGGGTTAGTACACCTACACCCTTACTGTTGTTAGTCACACCACAATGTTAGCCACCCTTGACGGGAATTGATACCAAGACCTCAGTGTTGAAACGAGGTTATTTTCACTCAGTCTACCACTACCACTGAATCTATGGATCGGGGTGTCTATTTGTTTCACCAATTACCATGTGAATGTAAAGGAAATATCCAATGATTATAAATTACTTTGCTGGTCTCCTCACTACCAGAAAGAAAGGACTTTCCCAAAGGCCTAAAGCCGTTTCCGACGGCTTCTGGCCGTCGGGAAAGAGAGCGTCACCTTTTCTTTCCGACGGTTATGGACCGTCAGAATTTCCGACGGCTATAAGCCGTCGTTCTACCGTCGGCAATTCCGACGGTGATGAGCCGGCGAAATTTTCGACGGCGATTAGCCGTCGAAATTTCCGACGGTTTATGACCGTCGGCGTTGCTTTAGCATATAAAAAAGCCAACATGGCCACAACAGCAAATAGTTGGCCATCTCTTCTGGATTGACTGTTGACATTAGAAGCAAAATGTGCTTCAAAAAATGAATAGCAATCATTTTTCCTCATCTCCTAACATAAACAACCGATTCATAAGAGACTCTGTGCCAGCCATCTGCTGCTGTGGCCGTTAAGCTCAAACACCGACGGCTCAGCTGTTGAAAACCTGCAGGAGAGTGAAAATAAATGAACATCATATAAAAGTGAATTTAGAAAGAGATGAAAATAAATTTCTAAGCAATAAAAGATCCATTTTATAGGATAAACAATCTGTAACCACCATTATTTTGCCCTCGATGACAATTAAGAAAGATTAATTTATATCCTACTTGTGACCACCACCATAAAAAATACAAAAACAGTTCACAATCAAAATCAAAAATCACTACCAGAAAAATGACTTTCCCCGACGGCCAAAAGCCGTAGATGAATCCATTTTACAGGATAATCAATCTGGAACCACCATTATTTTGCCCTTGATCATGACAATTAAGAAAGATTAAATTACAGGATAAACAATCTGTAACCACCATTTCATGACTTGATTAGGTTGAAATCAAACAAATATTGGATATAGGAATGGTAGATAAAAAGTAGGATTGATCCAGGTTTAGAAATTTCAGTTGCATCTTAAATTCCAAACTGTGATAAAAAAATAGGCCATAACAATTCTAAAAATGGGATGTTATGGCAGATTTGATTGAATGAGAAATTTCTGTATTACAAAAGAAAAAAAATTAATAAAACAGAAACAAGCACATGACTGAATGAGGAAAAAATAATTAAGTAAAAACAAGGTTCTTCAAGATAATATTCTCAGTATTTGACACTGAGAAAGACACTAAGGCAGCAATAGATTGCAATCAGGCAGAAGATGGCTGTAAACCAGAGATAGTGTTCTCTATTGTGTCAAATGAGAGCGGGCCATCATCTTCATTGTGTGGTGAAAGATCTCAAGGAGGAGATGGGCCATCATCATTTGCCGATAAAAAAACGCAGTTAATTACATGAAGGGGGAGAAAGTGATGGTGATGGATTGTTAGCTAATTAATCTGTACAATTATAAGGTTGAATGGACTGTTATCAAGGAAAATGGACTGCAAGTTAGTGAGTTAGCTAGTTAGCTAGAAATCTGGACAGTTTGGTGGCCTATGGGTTGCATGTGTATGAAGTGCACTGCTTGGATAACTACAAGTTGTGTTGGAACAACATTTATGTGAAATGGGCAACACCTATCTGTAATGGGCAACACCATTATGTAATGGACAACTAGTATTGTGTATAGCAATTTGGTTTGGATGGCACCTGGGCCACGATTTGGACAGAAAACAGGCCACAATCTGGACAACAAAATGGCCTACAATCTAGGACAAAAGATGAGCCACAATCTGAGCAGCAAGAAGGCCTGGACATGCAACCGTGATGTTAAATGCATAGCAGAGACAACAAATGGCCAGCAAGGTAGCTACATCAACATATTATTAATCTGATCTTAAAGGGACAACAACTTGCTATGATATGGACATGAAATAGCAGAGAACAAATGGCCAGCAATGTAGCAATTTCATGCAATGTGCATGAAACAGGCCATGAAATGGACATGAAATGTACATAGAACAGCCATGCAATGGACTGCAGATGGGCCACGTAAATTGATCCTAAAATGGGTAGTGATCTGATCATGATCTCAGCCAAGGAATGGGCCATGATCTGCACGTGATCTGGACCAAGGAATGGGCCATGATCTGGACGTGCTCTAGAGCTTATTAAGATCTACTGTAAACTCAGCTGGACATCTGCTATGAAAGAAGCTCAAATCGGCTCATGTAAGTAGCTAGAAATCGTCCATGAATGAGTGCAGAAATCAGCTCATGAATGAGCAAAGAAATCAGCTATGAATTGGGTGCGGATCTGGTCATTAACTGGGCTGTAATCTGGTTGTGAAATGAAGTTTAAGAACAGCTATAAAGTGCTATAAGTTTAAGATCTGATAAAACTGTCTCGAATTCAATATGAATTAGAGTTCAGATCTACCTTTAACGGAGAAGAAATCAGAACTTCAATGGGGCTAAAATCGGAGCTCTAATGGAGCTGTGATCGGAGCTTCAATGGAGCTGTGATCAGTGCTTCAAGTTGAGGTGCAGATCTGACCTTTGAGCTGAGTTGGAGATTTCAGATTTGCTGTGGTTTGAACTTTAGATCAGTTGTAATTTTAGGCCAGATCATGATCTAATATAAACTAAAGAAGAAGAAGCTAAAATTGTGGATGAAGAAGAAGACGCATAAATTGTAAAAGAAGACGATATTGCAAGAAAAAAAAAAAAACACAAGAAGGTGCTTAGGTAGATGAGCTTTCCTTGTCTGACCTTCCTTCTTACATCTGTTATCCCATACATGAGCTTGCCAGTAATTGAAGAACTGATTTATTACCAGGCCCCTGCTTTCCTTGTCTGACCTTCCTTCTTACATCCGATTTATGCGTAACATAGGTTCATACAGCCTACCTTAATGTTTATTTGTCATCCAACTTATTGATAAGGTCACACAGACCTGGATGAAGGGAAAATACAAATATCAGCTTGATCCAAAACTTTTGTGGGCCTCAGGAAGTTTTTAATGATGGCATTCAATCCCACTATGTACTCAATTGGAGATTTGGATATGCTTAGTTTTGGACCATAAACTAAAATGAGTTGGAAAAACTTATGGACAGCTTGGATATACAACACATACATCAACGTAAATGCCAAGGTTAGGGTGCTACGATCAAGGTAAAAATAAGTAAAAGAAAAAGAAAAGAGATGAAGAGAAAATATACCGACAGTGGTAGATGGAGAGAGACGCGTCCTTGATAGTGACGATAGACGGAGAAAGAGAAAGGGACGGAGATCGGATAGGGAGAAAGAGAGGGAGAGCACCGCGTCCTCGGTAGTGGCAGAGACGGATAGGCGGGAGATGGGTTTGGGAAAAAACCCTTTTTTAGATAGGGAGAGGCAGGAGATGGGTTTGGGAAAAAAAACCATTTTTCGCATTTGCAAAGGGACGCGGATTGCTTGGGAAAGCCTTTTGCAGGCATCTCCTGCGCTCGACATCTGTGGGGCCCACCGTGATGTTTGTGAGAAATCTACACCGCCCAGCTGTTTTGTGAGCTCATTTTAGGCGTTTAGACAAAAAGTGAATGGGATCCAAGACTCGAGTGGGCCGCACAAAAGCAAAAGAGTGGGTAGGGAAATTCCTACCATTGAAACCTCTATGGGGTCCATAGTGATGTTTATATGCCATCCATACCGTTCATAATGTCATTCCTACTGAGATGAACTGAAAACACAAATATTATCCTGATTTGAAACTTCTGTTGCCCCACGAATATTTCAACCGTGGAAGTTCAATCGTCACGTTTTCGGCCCACTTGAGTCTTGGATCTCGTTCATTTTTTGTCACAATGCCTAAAATGAGCTCACAAAATGGTTGGATGGTGTAGATTTCTCACAAACACCTCAGTGGGCCCCACCTAGATTCCGAGTGTCGCAGGCAATCCGCGTCCCTTTGCAAAAGCAAAGAGGGTTGACTTTAATTCACCAATGTGCATTTTCCACCAAATATGTAGTAAAACGCATCATCAGCTGTATAATTCATGGCCCACTTATTTGATGGTTAAGATTGTCTTACATGCACAATTATTAACCTATACAAGTGGACCCACTATTTGGATGGTCTAGATAACCCTACATCATCAATGCCACAAGTGATATGAAAGAGTCACCACCATTTAACATTATATCCAAAACTAACGTATTAATTTCTCTTGGTTTGGCTAGTGCCCTGCGGGCCCCACCATGATGTTTGTGTTTTATCCATGTCGTCCATTAATTTCTACTTATTAATTTCTACTTATCATTTCAGGGCTTTATCTAAAAAATGAGGTAGATCTAAATCTCAAGCAGACCACACCATGAGAAAATAGTAGTGATTGAATGTCCACCAATGTTTATTTGACATCCAACCTCTTGATTAGGTCATACATTCATGGATGCAAGGAAAAAGCAAATATCAGCTTGATCCAAAACTTTGATGGCCTCCAAGAAGCTTAATGGTGGGCATTCAATTACATTGTTTCTTGTGCTGTGGTCCAGTTGAGATTTGGATCTACCATTACAATACATACTGTTCATAACATATCAGTCCTATTGGGATGAACATGAAAAAACAAATATTAGCCTGATTGAAAACTTCTATGGTCCCACAAATATTTCAACCGTGGGCGTTCAATCCTCATGTTTTCAGCCCACATGAGTTTTGGATCCAGCTCATTTTTTTGTCTTATGCACATCCTAAAATGGGGCTCACAAAACGGATGGACGGGTGGGTTTCTCACAAACATCACAGTAGGGCGCCCCTCTTAGCTAGGTTCCCAGCAATTTGGCTATTGACATTGGTCAAGTGGTGGGGCTCTGTTGACCCAATGATTATTGTGCTTAATCCATGTTGTCCATTCATTTCTCAAGATTAATTATTTTAGGGCTTGATCCTACAAATGAGCCATATCTAAATCTCAGGTGGACCACACCACAAGAAAATAGTAGTGATTGAAAGTCCACCATTAAAAACGTCGTATGACCCTGTAATTTTTAAGGCATATTTAATGGATAAAACTCATAAATCACAGTGGGCCCCACAAGCACAGACCAGTACCTGCTATAGTAGTGGCAGGGTCAAAGACAATGTGCAAATCATCGCATAAGATATTCAACAATGTGTTTTAATGGCACATTCTATTAATTAGTGAATGCCATTAAACTGGATCTTTATAAACAATGCTAGATTGGTGCACGCCGTAAAAAAAGGTCATTGGTGGCGTTCTAATGTTGCGCCGTTAATACCTACAATTTTGTTGTAGTTGAATTAGAGGGTAACAGCTTAGTAGGTGTTACCTCTACCGTATAGGGCTTACCTTGATTTTTTTTTTTCCTGTATATCCATCCATCCATCTGTTTTTTCATCTTATTTTAGAAAGCAATCTAAAATTATAAGAAGATCCAAATCTCAGGTGGACCATACCAATTGAAAGAGTGATTAACCATTAAAAACATTGTTACGGGCCACAAAAGCTTTGGATCAATATTATCTAATTTTCCATCATACAGATCTTGTTAACATTATCAACAAGTTGGATTACAAATAAACATTAAGAAAATGTTACAATGGGCCCTTTGGAAATTTTAATGGTGAGGCACTCAATCAACGTTGTTTCATGTGGTGTGATCCACCTGAGATTTCTCTCTCTAAATTTTGGTATCACATCTTAAAATAATGGTCCATAGAAAACGGATGGACGATGTGGATATATAGAAAATCATCAATGCGGGCCCCATGGTAGGGGTAACACCAAGCTGTTACCTGGGTAACACCTAATTCGCACCCCAACTCGAGTGACGATTGGGGCGCTAGAGACCGACGATCCAGATAGGGGATCATGGGGCCCACTGCATGTGTTGTTTGTGGTTCATCCCCTTCGTCCATCTGTTTTTAAATATCATTTTAGGGCATGATCCAAAAATGAGGCAGATTGAAGGTTAAGTGTACAACACTAAAATCAACAATGGACAACATGGATCTAGCTCCTTATGGTGTGGTCCACTTGAGCTTTTGATCTAACTCTTTCTTTGGCTTAAAACCCTAAAATCAGCTTTTAAAATCAATGGGTGGCATGGATATACATTAAATCATGAAGGTGGGCCCCAAGGTAAGGATAACAGGGTGCTAACTGTTTTTACTTATTTTCATTTGCCGACGGTTTTAGACCGTCGGATACTCCAACGGCTAAAAGCCGTCGGAAAAAAAGGCGGGGCCGTCGGGAAGGTGTTTTGGTGGTTTTTCCCGACGGCCTATTGAGAATCTCCGACGGTTTTCGACCGTCGAAAAGGCCGACGGCTTATAGCCGTCAGGGAAAGTCTTCTTTTGGTAGTGCCCATCTTGTAACAACATTTGTATTTGACCAACGAATCTGATTTAATAGAAATAAAATTGTAATGACGACATTTTTACATTATATTAATGTCACCAAATCACATTGATGTTGCTGTTTGGATATGAATTTTTTACAGTAATTCCATGAAAGGTGCAATGATTATAAATTCCTTTACTCAGAAGATATATTTGCTTTGTTGTTGGAAGAGCCTTCAAACGGGTCCCTGGACTGTTCACCGACAGGTCTGCCAGTGTTGAGGCAAACATGTTTATAGTACAATTCTCCCCTGGATTGTTTTTTGGGTCAGTCTGACCGGTCAGCCAGTTACACGGTGTCTTGCGTAGCAAACAGTTTCTTATGCTATTGCGCGGATTTGCATAAGACGTTTGTAATTCAGGGTTGCTTGCTATATATATGGCATGAATTCAGGATTAAGAGTAATCTTAAGGTGTCCAAGGTTTCCTAAGTGGGTTAGGAAGATGTGATAGTATTTTGAGAGGGAGAGAGCTTGAGTTTTCTCTATTTTCTTTGCTTGTGGGCTGTCAATCTTTGTAATCTTTGGAATCATAGTGGATCGCTTTGTATCGTGGTTTTTTACCCATTGAGGGGTTTTTTCACGTAAAATCGGATTGTTTATTATGGTTGAATGCTTGCGTGGATTGCTTTCATTGTGTTTCTCGTTTGATCTTATATACTGCTGTGGTGTTGTTTGGCTTTCACTTCCGCTGCTGATGTCCCTATTCCCAACATTTGCCTCGTATTTTGTTGATTTGGTAGCTGGAAAATCATAATAATAACACGTTTGCTTTACATTACTGAGATAATTGGGAAGCAATTTAAAAAATAAAAATTAATGGTTGTCACCTGTTGATAAAATTAAGTAGGTGAAATTTTTTAATAGAGATGGATTGATTTTGTACAACGATTACTTGAAAGGGAGGATTTGGGAGTGCAAAGAACACCATTCAACTATCTATATAGATTGTTGTTCATACATATGGAATTTCTATTTATTTTAATTAAAATATCTAATTTTAAACTTATTTATATGTAATACACAAATAAATGCTCCAATATTCTTAGAGCACTATAAAATTACAGTGCTCCTAGTTGCATCGGTTCACTTAAACTGTCCACTAAATCTATAACACACTTTATTCACTCTTGTGCAAAAGTTGCATAGATATGATCCAATCCATCCTTGATTTGGCCTTTTTTCTATGGCTATTGTTTTTCCAAACTATGGAGGGCATATTTATTATATTGCCTAGCAAAGCTGAATCTTGGGAACCATAAGTAATCCATCATGGCCCATAAGAGGTAGATGGATCAAATTGCTGATTGGGCCTATTTATGTAAATGATCTTGACCGTCAATGTTAATGCCCATTGATCAAATGGTTAATATTTGTCGAATATATGTGATGTTTTCATGGTTGCCCATGAAATGTTTCTTTGACTTAATGAACAGTCCAGATCAATGGATTAGCCTGTCTAAGTGTTTCAATGCAATTAAAAGCACTATATAAGTGCATTGGAGCATTACTCATGCATACATTGATTGTCCATTTTTTTAACTCCTGTTTTTTAATCTAAACTGAACTTTTATTCTTTGGATATTTAGTATTTCCTTTTTCTTTTTTTCTTTTTTTTATTTTTGATTTTTATTTTATTTTTATATTTTTTTTAATTTTTATTAACGGTGGAGATCGAATTAACTCGATGCGATTGGGTGGTAACCCCAGTACCACCCAGTTAGGTGGTATTGGGCGCTCTGAGGTCCATGATGTATGTGTTTTATCCATGCCGTCCATCCGCTCTACAGCTTATTTTAGAGCATGGACCCAAAACTGAAGCAGATCAGAAAGCTCAAGTGGGCCACACCACAGGAAATAGTGGTGATTGAACACACACCATTAAAATTTCTTGGGGGACACAAAAGTTTTGTATCAAGCTGATATTTATGATTTTCTTTTATCCAGGTCTATGTGACCTTATGAACAGGTTGGATGGAAAATAAACATCACGGTGGGCCCTAGGAAGGTTTCAACGGTGGGATTCATTGTCACCACTGCATCCTCTGGTGTGGTCCATTCGATTCTTCAATCTGCCTCCTTTTTGGACTCGTGGACTAAAATAATCTGTCAAAAATGGATGGATGGCTTGGATAAAACATATATATATCACAGTGGGCCCCACAGAGCCCCTGACAGGACCCTCCATCTTTAGCTATGTCCTGGTGGGGGCAGTACCCAATCCGATGCCGAATTGACCCGAACGTTTTCTGTACCCCTTTTCTGCCGTCAATGTCTATCCAAGGACGAGCCCTCCATATTACCGGTTTGACTTAAAGAGTCATGGGCCCCACTTGTACAAACGGAAAACCCCCCAAGGTAACGTATGGGATACAAACCTCGGATTGAAAGTTGGACAATCCTAACCGTTGATTTTGGAGAAAAAATATGAACGCTCAGGAAAAGTTTGACTACCGAGTTCACGTTCAATGTACAACAAGTGGATCATGCATTGGCTCAACCTTGATGAGCATAACACCAAGATCACATTCACTGGATGATCTTGACCGTCCGATGACTAGTGGGCCTTTGCCCAGCGAACGTGGACCGTTGCACTTTCCTTTTGACCATCCATTTGTCAACCGATGGTCAATTAGTTAGGATTTTTTTTTTTTTTTCATCAGAGCACCCTGGGTTATGGCATCTACGTGGTGGGCCTCATCAAATGAACGGCCTAGATCTCTTGTTCGTATGCTACATTCATCTATGCTCATGATCTGCTTACCCAAATTGTTGAAGCGGTGGGGCTGATGCTGGTGCAGAATGCCCCCAACAATCTCTAACTCTTAAAGATGCTAAGCTATCTGAGTGGGTGAATCGCTGACCTTAGGGCCTACCTTATGTATCTGTTGTATATCCACGCCATCCATCCGTTTTGCCAGCTCATTTTACAAAATGGGTAGAAAAATAAAGTAAATATAAATCTCAAGTGGACCACACCACAAGAAAAAGTGGTCATTGAACGGCCACCACTAAAATCTTCGTAAGGGTCCACCATAATGTTGATTTTCCATCCAAACTTTTGATAACGTCACAAAGATCTGGATGAGGGGAAAACATAAATATCAGCTTGATACAAAACTTTTGTGGCCCACAAAAAGTTTTTAATGGTCAATCACCATTGTTCCCTATGGTGTGGTCCATCTAATATTTGGAACTGCTTCATTTTTCATCCCATGCTATAAAATAAGAGTCTAAAACGGATGGACGGCGTGGATATACAACATATACATCAAGGTGGGCCCCAAGGTCAGGGACTCGCCCACTAAACCACTGCCTGTTCTCACCTAATCGGCACCTCTGATGTTTGGCCTTTTTCTACGTGGAATGTGAACTGCTGTTGCACTTACTCGCAGCTGTTTATTTTTGACCGTTGATCAAACTGTTAGGATCTTTGAATTTGCAGATTTTCCGGCCATCTGCCATCCAAGTAGGGCCCAACAGATCAACGAATGTCGTAAATGGCGGGAAAGACACTTCTTCAAGGATAGGTTACGGAATATGATGTTTCATACTCATGGACTCATGGGACCCACTTTAGATGGACCACTAAACAAAATTTACATTGGACGGTTGTGATGCAAAGCTAAAATAATAAGTGGTCCAAGTTCAACCAACAAAACGTCTATTAATCAACGGTTCTGATCGTACAATAAGTGGGTGCCACTATTTGAACGGTTTAATTTGAGTTAAATGTAGAATCGTTTAGTGGTGCATGCGTATGAACTATCAGACACTGCCAGTGTATCAATGTTGTGCATTTATTCGCCAACGCCAGGCACGAAAATCGCAATGGTAGGATGATAATCGTAACCGTTCAATAGGTGGTCTTTGGATTGACGGTTGAAAACAATGAAAATTTGGCCGGTGGAATCGAACGGCTGGTATTATCCATCATTCTGATCTGTGTCCACTGGTCCATCCACAGTGGGGCCGACTGTTTGGACTGTCGAGCTTGAGGTAAATGTACGGTGGATAAGTGGTGGCAAGCACAGACCTAAGGCCATCAATGAAGTTGTCGTTTCTAAGTACCAAACAAGTGCTAGCCAACGTTGGTTATTGGCTGAACGGTGTGGCCCACCACATCAGGTGTGGCCAACAGTCCGACCGTTGACCACCAAATGGAAGTCTGATAAGGTATTGAGAAAGAAGCAACACTCGAGTCCACCCAAACAGTGAGTATCGTACAACAGTGCTTTAGGCTGTGGCCTCTCTGCAGTGCGACCCACTAGATGGGTGGTCTAGATTACACATGGGTCTCATGGATATGTAAGGTGTCTAATGGGCCCAATGGCTCGGGTCAGGTCTGAAACTTTGGGCCTGATTAGAAATGGGTCAGGCTCAGGTCAAGCTCAATGAATGTTGAGTTACGCCAATTGGGCCAGGCCCGATTGGTACTGGCCCATTGGCATTCCGTGGACGTGTCTCATTGGATGATCTTAGTTGAACACCGTCGAAGCCAGCTTGGTTAACTTGCTTTTGAAAGCTAGGTTGGAGCTGAGCCAAGCTATTTTTTGAGCTCGAAATAATTTTGAGTTAGCGTGAGCTTGATTGGACTGGAAGCTCGAACTTAGTCTACTCAGCTCGGCTCAACTCAACCCGGTTTTAAATAACTTGAATACATATAATATACCTATAATATCGATTGAATTTGACCGCCCTAATCTCTATTCTTAAAAACACAAAAAAAATAAAAAAATAAAAATAAAAATAAAAATAAAAATAAAAATAAAAATTGGCCAAGCTTTTTTTTAAAAATTTTTTATATTTATTTTTTTATTTTTTCTTCCTAACTTATCCTAACTTACTTTGAAAGCTCAAACTCAAACTTGGCTCGAGCTTGACTTGAGCTGGCTCGAGCTGCTGACCGAACAAAGCCAAGCTGCGCTAGTCAAGCTCAAGGACCGAGCCAAGCTGAACTTGAGCTGGGTAGGTTGATGGCTGAACCAAGCCGAGCTGCACAAAGCTTGACTCAGTTCAACTTGTGTACAGCTCTAGCTGCATATGGTGGGGGTGGGCTTAGCCCAGCTTGGACCAGGTCCATATTAAGCCAGGCTTGCGTGGGCCAAGCTTGGTGTTCATTTTTGGGTGGAAAATTAGATGGCGTGGGCAAGGCTTAGATTTAATAAAGGCAGGATGAACCCAAATGCAGACCTGTATATATCTTTCATGCAGGGCTAGGCTTTGACCATGGTTTTCGGACTCACCAGCTCATCATTCAGGTATGAGTCGAGTCTCGACTCGCTTGAGTCAGGGGGGAGCTGGTTCGTGGTGTCGAAACTGGTTGATTACTACTAAGTCCGAGTCAATGGACAAGTCGCATTGACTTGTCTAAGTCATCAATCCATGGGTCTACATTTTAGGCTCGCATGCCATGGCTAGGCTAAGCCATTTGGGGCATCACCCATTCCCATGGTGTGATGGGCGATGTGTACAAGGCCCTTTGGCATGGCCCGTCAGGCATTACCAGCTATTCTGACTACATGGAGGCGACTTCCAGCCTGCAATCCAAACTAAGGTGGGACTTTGGAGTTGGTTCACACCGGCAGGATTGTGACCTTTTTTGTCACCCAGGGCATAAGAGACCGACATAACTTGATGTCATCCTCACCTTTGGTATCACCCACTGATCAATGGTCAAGATCTTGGATCTGGGAGATTATTGGTATCTGCAATGGTGCTCATCTAACCAATGATCTTCATCACCAGACTACGGGCCAAAGCAATTGCCCCATCTAAGATTACCCAATTGAGAATTTTTTTAAGTCATGGTCCATCTATAATTGGACAAAACAGATAAATGGTCTGGATTAGAGAACTATGGCCCATTTGTCAGAATTGAGAACCAGTGTGTATTGTGCAACGATGCATTTCACTTATATAACTGCATTTCACTTAAAAGCTGTAAACCGCCCGTTTCCATATTTTTCCCTTTCTGATCTACTCTAAATTAAAAATTTAAAAAAAAAAAAAAAAAAAATGAAAAATTGAGAAAAACCCAATACTCTCTCTCTCTCTCTCTCTCTGCTAACTCTATTTTAGGAACAGAGCCATTCCATCTTTCAAAAAAGCGGAGCTTTTGAACAGGAAAAGGCTTTCCCACTACTTTCCGTTATTAAAGAAGGAAAGGAAACAGAGGAATAAGAGAGAGAGAGAGAGAGAGAGAGAGAGCTTTGAGAAACGAGAGAAAGGAGAAACGATGAAGATTGAAGGGATTTCTCTTTTCCTTCTTTTGATCTTGCTTGTCTTCTCAATCTTGCAAAGACCCACCTTTGCTGGCAAAAAGGTAAGCATTATCTTTGCGTTTTATGTATGAGAGATATCAGTAGTGCAATAATGGTGGAGATTTTTCTTTTCTATTTTTTTAATGATTTTTAGTACAAATCTGATCTGGGTTTTCTTCTTTTCAGTCTTTTATTTGATAATCTGATTTGGGTTTGTCTTGTTTTTTGGTTTCGATCTGAATTTTTTATGGTTTTGTTTTCTCTCTGTTTTTCAGTCTTATGTTGTGTACTTCGGAGGGCATTCTCATGGTTTTTCAGCTTCTTCAATTGATTACCAGCGAGTGAGGGATTCTCATTATGAGTTTCTGGGTTCTTTTCTGGGAAGGTGAGGAATTATAGTAATCATTTTCTCATTTCTATCCTTTCTATTTTACTTTTGAATTCCATTGAAGAATGTACTTTCTTATAAATGTTTTTGATTTTTCATCTCTTTCACAGTAAAGAAAATGCTAAAGGTGCCATCTTTTACTCCTATACGAGACATATCAATGGTTTTGCTGCAAATCTCGAAGACGAAGAAGCAACAGAGATATCAAGTTCGAAACAATCTCTTCATCTTCATTCCTCTGTTTTCCCCCATTTTTTTTTTCTTTTGCCTTTTATTTATGTTCTTCTTTAATTTTGTTCTTCATAGAACGCCCGGAAGTCTTATCGGTTTTCTTAAACCAAGGAAGGAAATTACACACCACTCGGTCATGGAATTTCCTTGGACTAGAGAGAGACGGTGTAATTCCCGCCAAATCGATATGGCGAAAAGCAAGATTCGGAGAAGATACAATCATCGGGAATCTCGACACTGGTAATCTTCAGCTTATATGCTTTAAATTCTCTTTTACTTTTCAATTTTCCATTTGAATCCAAGGCCATCACATCAATAGCAATCAATTAATTCACCTCCAAAAGATCAAAATCACCCAAAAAAAAAAAATTTCATGCAGTAAAGATTAAAAACTCCCATTTTTCAAAACTGTTTGTTATTTTTTATATATATTTCACGAATCGAATTTTGATTTTCTCATGGTTGCAATTGTTATCTTCCTAAAAAAGAACGAAAAAAAAAAAGAGATTTAGACAGGCTTAACTGGAAAATTCATAAAAAATGTACTATTTTATTATGATCTCGTGTTTGAGAAAAAAGAGAAGAATTCATCTCAATGGTGTCCTAGTCATTGAATGTTTAGTCAATTTTCCACAGTTTCATACTTTTGGGCATTCAAATTGATGTTGAGAGGTTTTGTTTCATTCAATGCCCATCTGATTTATGGTTTGACAGTTTCATGCATTTGGGCACTTGATTTGAGTGGCCCATGTGAAACATCTCTACATTTTTCTCCAGAATGCTCAGTATTTGGTTTTGATTAGGATATCTCACTTACTCGGAGAATCCTGTGAGATATCCCATTCACTATCTCAATCAGATAGGCTGTCGCAGAGATATGGGATATCTTTGATTGGAGAATGATGTGAGAGAGATCATTCATTAAGCTCCAGTGGGTTAGGTAGCCTGTCTGGTCTTTAGACCTCTCTGCCTGGCCCAGACCATATGGGTCAAGCTCTGGCCAGGGCTTCTAGGCTTTGGTCCTAAATGGCAATAAGACCACCTAGGGGCTTAGGTCAATCTTATTAAGTACATAGTACATATCAAGTGAGGCTGAGAAAACTTGGCTTCTTCTGACTTGGCCTTGTATTTTTGGGTCAGGCTCCTTACGATCTAGACCCAGCCCAGGCCCGGCCCATTGACACCCTTGATTTCTATTGGTATCACGATTGAGAAAGAGAGCAAACCTGTGATTTGTATTGGAGACTTTCACCTCAACCTATCTTTTTGGGTAATGATCATACACTTTCAACCTTTGTAATCACATCGTAAGTTCGCTACTGTGTGGTGCCTTTTTCTGATGTATATGCCAAACCATGAAGTTGAGAAGGCTTTATATGTTCTTCATACACTCTACGAATCACCTCGAGCGAGTGGCGGACACTATAGGGAGCAATGCATAATCATGCCTAAAACCTATATATTCACTTTTTGTGGTCCATCCCAAATTTGGAATTGCTTGAGTTTTGGTATGTCCTTTGACCTTGATAGGGCGCACCTGATGAGGAGGACATGCACACAACATGGTGGATCCCACATTCCATCCCAAAGTTTCCAAGGGAGAAGTTCCCTCCCCAGTGTCCCCAATTGTTCCCTTTGGTGTAATCTACCTGAGTAATTATGGATTAAGCTGTTTTTCGTAATTGAATCCCAATATGAGGGGAGCCAAATCTACTTAGGTTGGATGGTACTCGCACATCATAGGTGGGCCCCACACAGCGCGAACATATGGTAGTTTACCAGAAAATTTCGAAC
The DNA here is from genome assembly GCA_003013855.2 of Liriodendron chinense. Taxonomy (NCBI): domain Eukaryota; kingdom Viridiplantae; phylum Streptophyta; class Magnoliopsida; order Magnoliales; family Magnoliaceae; genus Liriodendron; species Liriodendron chinense. The sequence continues at coordinate 346,724 of PVNU02003981.1, read as the reverse complement.
ATGCGTGATGTGATCATTTCCCATTTTAAAATCATGTTTCAAATGAACTGCTACGTTGTTGATTAAAAATTGGGCTATTGTCTTCACCATATGCTCTAGTGTTTGAATTTGGATTATTTAATAGTTCTTTGAATTTGGGTATTTGATTTTTATAAAACCCATAAAAGATTCCTCTTATTTCTTTTAATTATGTCATAATTATACTTCTAGATTCAGATAATGTTGCATGTTATAAAAAAGCGCCTACTGTGGTCAAACCAGGCCACAGGTGGGGTCCGCCACTTACACAATCCAATAGAAGTGCGTGTCGGCAACCAGTCTCATCTTGCGCTCATGTATCATTGTCATTTTCCTACATAAACTCTACCCTAAAAATGTTTTCCTACCAATTAAAGCCTCCCTAAGTGATAGAAGTTTGACTACCTAACATTTTCTTTTCAATTTGGACCTTTGTTTTTTTTTTTTTTTTTGGCCCACATGATATTGCCCCCCATTAATTAGATTGTAAAAAAAGTATGAATTGTCCACTACTTAAATGGGGTTTGAATGAAATGAACAATACCATTAGCTACTTACAGTAGTATCAATATAATATATACCCAAAGTGGTTTGATTTTGATCCCTCTAACGTTTGATTGATTTGGGCGGCTTGAAATTGATTGGCCCACCTCATATTTTCCACCATTAGGTTTTCAAAAAGGTGTATAGTGTGAAGTAATTAAATGGGGGTTGAATGAACAAAGTACCATTGACTAATTATAATAATATATAACTGTTTCATTGTCAATCCCTATCATGTTTGACATTTTTCTTTTTGTGGGGTTGTGTCAATGGCCAGGAGTGTGGCCAGAATCAGAGAGCTTTAACGATGATGGAATGGGACCAATTCCATCAAGATGGAAAGGAATCTGTCAGAATGACACCCAAGTTGGAGTTCGTTGTAACAGGTCTGTTTTTCTACCACCTTTATATATATGCCTTCCCTTTTACAAAGAAGAAAAAGAGAAAAAAAATAAAATAAAAAAAAGGATCCAACTGACTTGTCTGAGTCATCTTGGATTCATTATTATCCAATTCGGCTCGATACCATGAGTCACCCCCAATTCACCCCCAACTCAGGCGAGTCATGATTTGACTCGAGACTGAGCGAGTCAATCCGAGTTACGAGCCTAAAAGCCATGGAAATAACCCCCATTTTAGCTTTTGAAAATGGGCTTGATATATCACATGAGTGAAATGCTCAAGACCTCTCGGAGCACTATAAGTTATAGTGCTCCTAGCTGCATTGGGTCACTTACACAATCTAATTCATTGATCTAGACCGTCCATTAAGAATAGATCACGTTTGATGGGGCCCATCATGCACAATCACGCACAACATCCATTTAACATAAAAATAGGTCCACTCAACTATTTAATCCAACTATCCATAAGTTTCTATCATGAATTGCTTATGATTTAAACAATCACTTTTATTAGGCAATCGTAACCATCCCATCCACGTATTGCAAAAAGGATGGCTACAGAAAAAAAGGCCAAGCCAAGAGCAGATTGGATAATCTGATCAGAGTGATTTTTTGCACGCTGTCCCATCAAATGTCGCTTGGACTTGATGGACAGTTCAGATTGATTGATTGACTGTCCAAACCTATACAATTAGGAACATTATAACTTTCTAGTGCTAGAGAGTAGTGGAGCTAGAGAGTAAGTGGAGTATTTCTCATCACGGTTTGTAGCCATTGCTAAGGAAATTGGTTGGTGCATGTGATACTGTCTCAAGAAAAACAAACCTACTATATTTTGTTGTAAGAAACCAAAATAAGTCATCTAAAGTGGAGGTTCATCTAAATTTAGTAGGCCCTTCAAAAAAAAAAAAACAACTTTATAAATAAAGTTCCAAAGTAATGAAGAAAGGAAAGTGACATCTGCACCCACCTTTTGATACATGAAACCTTTGTTTCTACATTTGGTATCTGAATAATAAGCTTTTATACTTATCCTATACCAAAGTTAAAGTGAAAAGGTGTAGGTATAAAATAAAAAGAGAGATGCTCATGTCCTACTTGGTGGACCACTTATTTGTCGTCCAACTGGCTGATAATTTCTATCACCTTACGTCAGTGCAACGTCTAGCCTGTCTAAAAAATTAAGAGAAAACACTTGTGTACCTTGTGCTAGATTCCTAGTAGGGTTACTTTCTCTAACGTGGGGAAATGACTTAACGTGCATAAAATCAACACCGTCCATCAGGTGTACCACTCCTTGTCTAAAACCTTTAAATTTACATGGTATGTTCCATGCATACATCGTGCTAGCTAGCTACCTATTAAGGTTATTTTCTCTAACATGGAGAAATGACTTTACGTGCATGAAATCTACACCACTCCTTTTTGGGCCTTTATCCAAAAAATAAGGCTGATCCTACACTCAGGTGGGCCACCAGATCACCCCAATCCATAGCTAAAGTGGTAGATTGATTGAAGATATAGCCTCATTTCAACACCGAGGTCTTGGTATCGATTCCCAAGTAGGGGTGGCTAACATTGCAGTGTGACTGTGGGGGGTGGGTGTACTAACAGTGAGGTGTGTGGTGTGTGTAGTAACAATAAAGAAAAAAAAGGAGGCCCATCATAAAAAAAAAAATACCTAAAACTTTTAAATCTATGTGATATGGTCTTCCTAAGCTTTAGAATAATGTGATTTTTGGGTTGAGGCACATAAGGTGAATAGATTGGATGGCATATGAATATCATGATGGGCCTATACGAATCCATCCCAACTCTTTCTATGATATGCCCTACCTGTGTTTTGGATCATCATACCTAATGGATTATCTTACCTGTGTTTTTGGGATCGGTGGTTATTAACACAAGGCATAATACTTAGTGGACAGGATGGATCTCATGAAAACACCATCCACGTGGCTCTTTATTTCTCTACTTAGTGAGAGGTGCGACGAGCACCGTTCATTTGAAATTGTCCACATCATCAAATTTGTACATGTTTGTGGTGGTTGAGCTCTGAGGGTGCAAATGGGGTCGGGTTTCTTTGAGTCAGTGGAAAAATCATCCAAATCCACCCTAATTCATGTGTCCCACACATGTATTATTTATTTATTATGCAAGAGGCTATTCATCATTTTCTATGGTGTGGCCCACCTGTTGAGTGGATCTGGCTTTTTCCTGCACTAGGTGACACTCATGATAGGGCTAGTTTTGGCAGATTAGACGTGGCGCATCTATGATTTGTTGGTACTTATGATTGCTTTGATGGTAACATATTTGCCGACCGCTTATGCATTAGCATTTCTCACAAGAATATGAATTTGATTGCCTTTTGTTAAATAATAATAATAATAATAAGTATTGGAGGATACCTCCATGTACCATAGTTCTAAAACTCATTGGGTCGACTCGCAACTCAGCCGAGTCGATTCGGTGAGATATCTAGCCTTGTGGTGACTCAAATTGAGTCACAAGGCGAGTAGTAAAGTAGGAGGAAGCTCTGCTGCATGGAGAGATGAACTTAACTGCCGCATCATTTAATGTTTCCTTTTGTATTTTATATTACTTATACTATTTTAAAATTTATAATTATTAAATATCCACTCGAGTTGGGTGTAGTCTTCGAGTCAACCCAACCTGGTTGAACATCGAGTTGAGTCGAGTTTCCGGGTTTTGGAACTACGCTATGGCACCCTTTTTTGAAACATGGACCATAGAATAATACCATGTTTGTAGTATTCTAATATTAAACAGTAGAAAGGAAGGGGTGCATGGGTCATGTATCAAAATCATCTCTCTTTTTGTAGACTAGGTTTTGTTAAAAAATAAAAGGAACAAAGGAAAAAAAAAAAAAAAAAAAAAAAACCTAAAAACATGCTGCTAAAATGGCAGATACTATACCTTATTTTGGTGGGGTCCATCCACTTTATAAAATAAAGTAAAAAATTCCATCCACTTTTTGTAGTGAGGAGGATCATTGACATCAGCCAACTGCAAAAAGGCCATCCATACATAATAGAAATCCTGTACAAAGTTCGTGGAATCCTACCTGGGAATTGACATTTAGAGCCACGTTTTGATACACATACCCCATTTTTTCATCTACTTTTTTGCACCAGTGGATCACCTAAACATAGAAAAGAAGGTTTTGTTAAATAGTGAATTAAAAAAGGTGTGTATTGAAAAGCGCAGGTACAGACTCTTTTTTATGTGTTGGGTCATTTGAGAGAGATCACACGTCATGCATGCATGACTAGGGTTGTTGTATGTCGGGGCACAAATGTACCTGTATGCGCTCTCTCGACCAAGGGAATCTAACTAGGGTCATGTCATGTTCAGATGTGGACCACCATATATGTAAGATGGTCAACTGGGCAGGCACAGATACACATGTAAAATAGAGTTTCTATAATTTTATTATAAAACATTAGGGCTATCAATGTGCCGGGCTGGCCGTCGGGCCTTTAGGCATGATCCGCTTTGGGTCGGGCTTGGGTTGGAGTATTAAGTACGAGGGTCAGGCTTGAGCTTAAAGCTCGAAGGCTTGTTTCTCAATCGAGCTTAGGTTTGGATTCACAGGGGACAATTTTGTAACATGCACGCACTATATAAAAAATGGTCGTTTACTCATGCCACTGCTACAGCCCATGCTCACATTTCTCTCTCTCTCTCTCTCTCTCTCTCTCTATGCGTGCTCCAACTAGATTGATCCTTGGGCTTGGGTTCGAGCTTTGGTCCATCTTAAACATTTCCAGTTGAAGCTCAAACTGAACTATTTTGGCTTGTCAGGAGCTCAGTCCTATGTTGAAAAATGTAGACTAAGCGTGGCTAGAGCTTGGTTTGGTCCTAAGTAGAATTGCACACGGAGCCAAACTGAATCGGGCCTAGCTCAACTCGCTCGACTGGCAGACAACCTGGCTTGAGTTCAGCTTGGCCTTCGAGTTGGAATGGCATGCTCGGCTTGGTTTTGTTGAGCTTTCGAGCCAAGTTCCAGCTTTGAAAGAACTAAAATTTGAAAAGGCCCAAAACTCCAACATAAAATAGTTCAAAATTCGAGCCCGAAGGTAACCCTAGGCCCATTGACACCCCTAACTACTATTCCAATAGCTTTTATAGACAATTTTTCCTCTTATTCATTTGCTCTCTTCCAATGTGGAATTAAACAACTTCCCTTTCCAACCAGCGGAGTCAAGTCAAACTCAAACTGAATTAATACAAACCGAGCTTCAAGTCGAGCCGAATTGAGCCAGGTTAGCTCGAGCTTGGCTTGAAAATCTTCGAGTTGAAAAAAATTGGCTCTAACTCAATTCAAACCCAACGTCCTAATCAAGTCGAACTGAGTTGGGTCGATAATCGAGCTAGCTTGACTCATGTATAGCTCTAGTCCTAAGCCTGTTGACACCCTATTAAGAACAGGTAACCTTGAAATTCTAAAAAGACTTTTTAGGAAAATTTGTTAAACTTTTTTATATTTTCATTTACTTATTTTATAATAAAATATTTAATTAAAATCCACAACATTACAAATTGGTATAATTACTGTTTTATTAATAGAGAATAAGTAAATATTTAAAATATTGTACCACCTTAGAAAGGTTGTCTCTTTTAAAATATTTAAAATACTGTAAAATATTTAAATACTGCACAGTAAATAAATAAGTTTACATATATTAAATAATTTAAATAAGTTTTGAAAGAATTTAAATTTAAATAATTTCAAAATATTACATACTAAATATTTAATTAGGGAAGTTTAATTGTAAAAAAACAAATGCTTATTTTGCAAATTCGTGGGTGGGCACGATGAGATGTGTGTATGAAGTCCACTTCGTCCATCATATGAAACCCCAGTCCAAAAGTTAGTTGGGTCACACCATGTAAAATTAACGTTTAAAAATTCTAAAGTCCATGGTGTGACCTAAGTTTGGAATATCCTGACTTTTGGGTTGTCCATTCATCTTTGTGGGAAGCATAAATGGATCATACGCCATATAAAAAATTCGATAGGCCTGGCCCACGATCTAAAAGGTTTTAATGTTGGACGTTTTCATCCCAAATGGCTCCCTGTGGTGGGACCTGCCTGTGTTGGATTGATCTGAGCGTTGGTTTGATGATTGAATTTGAAAGGACACACCTTATTGATGGAGTAGATGTGGGCCCTACATCATGATTAGCACACACACGAAAGTGGTATCTACAATGAAAGTAAGATGCTCCAAAAATTAGATCAATCTAACCATTAGATGGAAAACATGAACATGATGTTTTCGAGTGTTTGTTCATTATCTTTTACGATATTGTTTTTTATGGTGTTGTGTAAGTGATTTTTGGGCACCCCATTTTCATGGTGAGACTACCTTGTTATGCAAGTTGAATGTTATGGTGGGCCCATGCAAAACTAGTTGTGTTTGAACGTGTATTGGGTACTGGCCCTGCCGTTTCCTAGCTAGGGATGGACAGGCGCTCTGAGGGGCCACCATGATGTATGGGTTTTATCCATACCGTCCATTCATCTTTTTCAGATCATTTTAGGGTACCAGTCTAAAAATAAGGTAGATCCAAGGTTCAAGCGGACCACACCACAGGAAGCATGGGTGATAATTACACCTATAATTGAAAGCTTCCTACCAAATGATTAATTGCCGTCCAATCAGTTAATAAGGTTAAATAGACATGGATGAAGGAAAAGACACAAGAGTGTAGTGGTAGACTCACAGGAGTTTCAACACTAAGGTCATGGGTTGGTGTGTGTGTGCCTAATAAAAAAAATGTGAAAAAAAAAAGACACAATCAGCTTGATCAAAACTTCTTGTGTGGTCCACTTAAATGAATGGCCTATGTGATTTTTGGAATATCTGATTTTCATGGTGGAATAACGTTACTAAACGGGTTGGATGTGATGTAAACACAATGATGACCCCACTTACAAATAGCTGTGTTTGAGCATTTCTTATGATAGAATATATTATCTTCCTTCTATTTTTCTAATGACCCTGTTTTTCTACGCCATTCATGACAGATATAAGTCGTTTTAACCAACCAAGATAGGATATGTTGCGTGTTGAAACGGCACATGTTATTGCCGTGTTTAAGCAACTTCAACCGTCCATTTTTTGATCCAAAATCAGGCTGATTTCATTATCATTTGAGCCACACATGAACGTTGTCTGTTGACCGTTCATTTCTTTTTGTACTCATGCCCCTCATCTGATGAATCCACCTGATTTTTTTTTTAATTTCTTGGAAAAAGGAATCTAGACAGTTGGACCTAGCTGATGAGGGTTTTGGATCTGGAACAGGTGGGCCCCACAAGTCAAGTGACAGTTTCAACACACGATTGTGTTGTGTGGCCACTTATTATAATCCTTCTCAAGTCCAACCAGTTGGAGTATATGTGAAATCCAACACTTAAAATAGGTAGGTCCCACCATAAGGATCACCTAAAATAAAAACTAGCCTTATCTACAGATCAGGTGGGCCACACCATAAAAACTGTGCGTAGCCATTGAGAAATAGAAAAATATAATTGTGGTCCAATAAATAAGTAAATATAGTGGAATTTTTTCACAAGTTGATCCTCATGATGGGGCCAACTCATTGAATGGGTTGGATGCCCCACATACATGAAAGGTTGGAAGTTATCCACTTGGATGAACGTAACTTATTATAATATATACTCATTAATGTAGATGTAACTTCCATCTTTTTCAAGCGTCCACTAATTGCATTTTTCTAAGATTTTATATTTTAAAAAAGTCAGCTGTTTCTCGTAGCTTTGACGAGATGTGGTCAGGTCCACGAGAAAATCACACCAATCAGATGATTCTAGCTGTGGATTTGAGGATATCCACTCAATCAAGATCAACGGTTGGCTGGTGAGCCATCCACGGTGAGGCCCAGTACATGAAAGGTCCAGATCTTGAAAAAATGCAGAACATGTTTGGATATTGAATGCATGATGACAAACTTATATAATAATTTAATAACACTAGATTCTCTTTATTATTTTATTATTAACACATTATCACAAACAATAGGATTAGATAATGGCATAGTAGACGGTGCACCTATAGTGTAGGTCGTAGGACACTAGGACTATGTATTGATCAGGGCCGTCCATTTAGTTGTCTGTACTGTGGCTGGAAAATGGTTGTAAATCCGTATGGATCAGATAATTCTGGCCATCTGTTTGGAGGATCTTGAAGTAACGGTGAAAGATTTGAAGGAAATTGAAGGAGTGTGATGGATTGGATTGTCTAATAGGTGTGATTTTTGAAATATTAGGCATCTGTGATATGGTCCAGCAGATGGATGGACCCGATTGATAAATAACTTACTACATATACTTGGGGAGAGATGACTATATCATACGGCAGACTATAAATGTTTCTGTGCGCCCGCGTGGTGCACTCTCGTGGTGGAACCAGTTTTCTATGGGGTCTACGTCTAACTGTGAATACGATCCACTCCGTCCATCATGTTCTTCCCATTATGTTTACCGTAGAAACAAAACTTAGGGCTGGTCCAAAACTTGGGTGGCCCACACAACACGGAACGATGTATATTCCTAAGACATCAAAATTCACATGGTGGTCCACCTATGTTTTATAATGGTCTGATTTTGGCGTGTCAATTCATTCTAGTGGGGCGTTTCTGATGAAGGGACCCCACAAACATGGTGGACCCCACTTTTCAGATTGAAAATCCGTGGACGATGCAAGACCACCATGGAATGGCTGTCTTGCACGTGTCACATGGTTGAATCCAGACCGTCCAAAAGAATCAGGCCTACAATGGACGGAGCAACCTGAAAATCCCATTTTGAAGTTGATAGTTTTGACCGCATTTGCTGCGGTTACGCACCCTGCGCATCTTAACAAGAAGAATCATGAGATGCTCCAGCTGCATAATTTGGAGAAGTAGGACATTTTCTCCGTAATCCAGACCGTTGATGTGTTGGGCCCCTCTTTAATGGACCACCATGGCTCAAAAATCTCCTCGATGGTATAATCCTAACCTGTCCATTTTCAGGTAATGTACAAAGTTGGGGGCTAAAATTTTGTACGGTCCCACTCGGCTTTTCATTTGCACAAGTGGGCCCCACTGTTCAGTTATCCAAACCATTGAATCATGGTCCCACTGTGGATTCCCTTGGAAAAAAACCTAACCAGATGCCCACCAAATAGCAAGATTTAGAAAGAAAAAAACATCAGCCGTCCATATTAAAAACATTCTGCACCATGATCTTCCAATGGTTTGGATCACTGCAACATGGCCCCACTTGCATTAAACCCTTCGACATATAGACGGTGGAAAAAAGAGAAATAGCAACCGTCCAAATCAACGTAAAAGAGGCGAAAGATCGTAGGCCAGGATTTTCTGATTTGGAAGATTTGTGGGGGGCATGCAACATCAACGATGTAGTGCAAAAGATCAACGGTCAGGATTACTAAACCATGGGCCCCACAACGTAAATTACGTGCAATTTTTTTACAGGAAGCTGATCGGGGCCAGATACTTCAATAAAGGGTATGGGGCTTATGGGGGTGTAATCAACGCGTCCACGTCCTCCGCACGTGACAACGAAGGTCATGGGACCCACACTCTATCAACGGCTGGTGGTGGCTTTGTTCCCGGTGCGAATATCTACGGCTATGCTAATGGGACAGCGAAAGGTGGGTCCCCCAATGCACGTGTGGCTGCTTACAAGGTATGCTGGGAACCAATCAACGGCAGTGAATGCTTCGATGCAGATATCATGGCCGCATTCGACATGGCCATCCATGATGGGGTTGATGTGCTGTCTGTATCTCTTGGTGGGGACCCCAGCACTGGTTTTTTCAACGATGGTGTGGCAATCGGATCGTTCCACGCCGTTAAAAATGGGATCGTGGTCGTTTGTTCGGCTGGGAATTCAGGGCCCACTCCAGGTACGGTCTCAAACACAGCACCGTGGATCTTGACGGTGGGAGCCAGCACCATGGATAGGGAGTTCCCATCGTACGTTCGGCTCGGTAACAACAGGCAATACAAGGTTTGATTTCCTTCCCCACCTTAGTCATTTTATGGATCATGATCAGTTCGTACTGTTCTCCTGGTGGGCCACAGATCGAGGGAAAAAAACCATCTTGATTAACGGTCATGATTATTCTGATTAACGGTCTGGATTAACAAGACGTGGGCCCCACTTGTCAGAATCGAATATGAACGGTTCGGGTACTGTCATACGATTCCTCCACTTTTAGTAGATAGCGACGACTTTGCAAGTGGGTGGTTGACCGTTATTTTGTCATTATGTGTGGAAGTCCAAGCGTGTGGGCCCCACAGTGGTCCCTATAGTGGAATCACTGTGTGCAGATCTTATCACCATCGGACGATGATGAGAAGAAGCGACCAAGCTCCACTTGAGTCCACCATCCTGTGCAGCTTCTGGCCCATCACCTGCCAATTTTCCAGTGAATGGTGATAAGATTAGGGCTATAAATGGTCAGGTTCGGGCAGGGTTTAGCCCAAACCAAATCCGCCCATTTACTAAACAGGCTTGGGTCTAAATTTTAGACCCAGACCCTTTCACTAAATGGGCCGGTCCAGGTCCGGTCCGAGTCATCCCATTAGACCCATTTATAAATGGGTCCGGGTCTGGTAGAGGGAGATTCACCCAGAACCATTTATAAATGGGTCGGGTCTAATGGGTTTAGGTCTGGATTAAGTATGCAAGTATTTTATAAGGTTTAAAATCAGGTTTGGATGAGCCTGGGCTGAACGGGTCTCTTGAAACAGAGACCAAACTCAAGATACCACCACCCCCCCCCCCCCCCCCCCCCCCCCCCCCCAAAAAAAAAACAGTTTCGGTCGGGTCGAGAAACTAGACCCGACCCGTTTAGCAACTGGGTCTGTTCTTGGACCCCCTCCAAAAAAAAAAACACTTTCGGTTGGGTCGGGAAACTAGACCCGACCCGTTTAGCAACTGGGTCTGTTCTTGGACCCAGACCGTACCATTTAATGAATGGGTCAGGTCTGGGTTGGGTCTACATGGGTTGGGTTCGGATACCCCATCGGGGTCCGCTGACCCATTTACAGCCCTAGATAAGATCCAACTACAGTGCAACTTGGCTGTTGGTGGGGCCCACTTCTTCAGCCATTTTATTTTGGAGGTTTGAGTCCAGCACGTTGGGCCCACCGTGCATTGTGTATGCCATCCACCCCGTCCAACAGGCAGATCCAGTTGGACCCACTTGCAACTAGAATCGATTATTATTATTATTTTCTAATTTTCATACTTGATAGGGACAAAGCCTTTCGAACGAAATCCTACCAGAGAAGTTCTATCCTCTGATCAGCTCCGTCGATTGCAAGGCTGCCAACACGACAAGTCATGATGCGTAAGATGGCTTCCATTAAACGGTTGAGATCTGTTAATCTTCACCAGGTGGGTGCGTAAATCTTTACCAATGATAAAGTTGCTGATCGACCTAGCCTCTTGGATTGGCAAATTGCTGAAAAAACCAGACTAGTTGGCTGATCTTGACATTGCCATTCTAATGAACGGCCCAGATTAGACAGCACATTCACTGATGACTATCGTGAAGATTTACACAATTCACACACAACTTCCTGTGCCAACGTGGCATCTCTTTATGAAATCCGAGCCGTCCATCATGATCAGTGTGGCCCATTTTGATTTGGGTCTGATTTTTGCAGACAACTGTGCTACATTGGATGCCTTGATCCTAAGAAGGTGAAAGGGAGGATCGTGGCCTGTCTTCGTGGTATTAATGCAAGAGTGGAGAAGGTGAGGCTGTCCGTCAAGCTGGTGGGGTAGGGATGATCCTGGCCAATGATCTAGAGAGCGGAAATGAAATCCTAGCCGATGCCCACGTCCTCCCGGCCACACACATCTCAGCCACTGATGGAATTGCAGTCTTCGCCTACATTAATTCAACCAAGTAAGTTCTCTCTTGTGTTGATGTATATCTTCATTGTGGGGCCCACCTGATGAATGGTGGGCCACACTTTTAAATCCATTTTTAGCTATATTGATATACATATATATTTTTTATATTATTTTGTAGGGAGCCTGTGGTGTATATCACTGGTCCCACGACAAATCTCAGCACGAAACCTGCACCGTTCATGGCTGCCTTCTCGTCTCAAGGTCCCAGTCCCGTCACGCCCGAGATCCTCAAGGTTTGTGACCAATCCCACTGATTTGATTCATCTGAACCGTTGAACTATTGGCCCACTAGTACTTGTCTGATTTTGATGATCCAGTGGGTCCCACTCTTCAAACGAATGGACGAGATTAAAGTAGAGCGTGGTTGTAGGGCCCACCGATCTTGTACTTTATTTATTTATTTATTATGATTATTATTTTTTGGGCAGCCGGATATTACAGCACCTGGGCTGAGTGTTCTAGCTGCATATAGTGGAGCATCGAGCCCTACGACCCTGGCCTTTGATTCACGTAGGGTCCTTTTCAACGTTGTATCTGGAACGTCCATGTCATGTCCACATGTTGCTGGCATTGTGGGCCTTCTCAAGACTCTCCATCCAGACTGGAGCCCGGCAGCGATTAGATCTGCAATCATGACCACTGGTGAGAAATCTCGAATTTTATTTATTTTTTATTTTTTATAATTCAATTACAGTTATATCTGCAATCAGGCCCAGCTTTGGTCCGTGCTTGGACCTTTTACATTGGCCCATGGACTTGGATTGGGCCTTTCTTATATGGGCCTATTATTGTTCAGATGGGCCTGGGCTCAAGTAATTGTAGTCAGACTCAGCCTGACCCAACTCAGCCCGACTTTGGGTGGTCACGTGTTTTATTTTGCAGATATTCCATTCCGATCATTGGTTTTGGGTAGAGCTGGATACGAACTGGGCCAGCTCAGTCAACTCGGTTAGATTAGCTGAAATAAGCACGACTCGAAAGCTGGGTTTGAGCCGAGCCGGACTGTTTTTTGAGCTCGAAGAATTTCACACTGAGCTTGAGCTGACTCGAGCTTGAGTTGAAGCTCGGCTTGACTTGACTTAGTCCGCCTCAGCTCGATTCAGAACTTAATTATATCATATTATATTTATATATATATAACTTAATTAATATATTATATTATATTATATATAAAAAAGATTTGTACATAGAACTCAGCTCCACAATCTCGAGTTGAGCTCGAATTGGTCCGAATTGCTGACCGAACAGAGCCAAGCTGGCCAATTAGGCTTGAGAACCAAAGCCAAGATGAACTCGAGCTGGGTTAGGCCAAGCTCAACTCGGTTTGCCTCGATGTCCAACTCTAGTTTTGGGCACGATTCATTTTTCCAAGTGTTATATCCTTTTTCACATTTGGCCCATATAATCAAACTGATGAATTTGAAACATTCAAGTGGGAAAAAAGGAAATTGACCAATCTTTGAGCTGGGCCAGGACCCAATCAAATTTTCAGGCCGGGCTTAAACCTGATGTTTTAGGCCTTTTCTGGCTTGGGCCGGCCTCAGGACTCAGGCCTTATGATTGTTGGGCCTTGACAGGCCTACACCCAGCCAGCCCAAAACCAGGCCATTGCAACCGGTAAATTACATTAGGTAGCAGACCGGCCAGGTTGGCTCAGTTCGGTCAGCAGTTCGGACCAATTCAGGATTGAGGTAGGGTTGCTAATTAATCATATTTTGGGTTAGGTTGTTAAGACCCTCAGGTTGGGTTAAGGTTGAAAAACATCAACCGGATTGGGGTTAAGCAAATGCAGGTTGGGTTGTGATTAATCACATGTACTTAGGTTAGGTTGAGTCAGGTCGGGTCAAGTTCAGGACATTGGGTTGGGTACCTTGGCTTGGAATTCAGGTTGATTCCGGTTGCGGGTGGGGCTCTGGTTGATCCTCAACCCAACCCATCCGGATGGGTTGGATTGAGGGTCAACCAGAGCCTGACCTGACCTTAAGAGGATTCATCCTGCAATTAGACCCGAACCCAATTTCCAACCCAAAGGGTTCCTAGAATTCTTCTGTGCTAAAATTAGACCGTCTAACCCGACTTGAACTGGCCCAGCCTAACCAACTTGGGTCGGGTCAGTTGGTTCAGGTTCGGGTCGACCCAAACCCAAGTTACAGCATTTTTCGATTTCCCCAAAAAAAAAAAAAAAAAAAAAAAAATGTATAGTGGTCCTTTCTCCTCTTATTTTCCCAAACAATGATGAGTGTATGGCAACCTGGACCGTCGAAAATGTGGGCCCATTTTGGATGGAGCATAGCCAAATAATGACTAGTCTGGAAATCTTCAACACCTGATTTCTCCTTTTTGTATTGGAACTGTCCACGGATTTATTATTAACCATCTTTTTAATGGCCAGGATTGTTCGATCTTTGAAATTCTCAGTCAATTCAGTTCCTCGTTGTGCCCCATGATTTGGACGGTAAGGAATTACTTGATAAATGCCTCACTCAGGATGGCCATCATGAGGATCATCACATAGTGCAAAAATCAGCACTATCTACTCATGAGGTGGGCCACACCATGAAAACTATGTGTAGCCATTGATAATAGATAAATGATTATGGTGCTCCTTGTTGCATCCCAATACTTGGATAATCCAATCAATCAATCAATCCAGGCCGTCCATTAGGTCCAGCACTCTATTTATGTACTACCATGCAAAAAATTATACTATCAGATGATCTGATCCGTCCCTTAGTTGGCTTACTTTTTAATTAAGATTTGATTATTTTGTACTAACTAATCGTTACATGCCTTGACAGCCAGGAGTCGAGATAACTTGAGAGAGCCCATGAACAATTCCTCCTTCATGAAGGCCACACCTTTCAGTTATGGCTCGGGCCATGCTCGGCCCAACCGTGCAATGGACCCTGGCCTGGTCTATGACCTGACCACCGACGATTACGTCCACTTCCTATGCACCCTTGGCTACAATGCGACCCAAATTGCATTGTTCACAGATCACTCTTACTCATGCCACCCCACCAAGATGTCCAGCATCCTGGATCTCAACTACCCTTCGATCACGGTCCCTTATCTCGCCAACTCAACGACGACCATCAAACGAACGGTCAAGAACGTCGGCTCACCGGGCACTTACACGGTCCGTGTTGATGCGCCTAGCGGGGTATCGGTGTCGGTTGAGCCCACAAGCCTGATTTTTGGAAGGACCGGTGAAGAGAAGACGTTTACTGTTAAGCTCAAGCCTAAAAGGCGTTTGGGCAGTGGTTATGTTTTCGGGAGGCTGATATGGTCTGATGGTGTGCACTATGTGAGGAGTCCCATTGCAGTCTCATATACAGACATGTAAAAGAAAAGGGTTCGATCTTTTGGTCTTGACGGCTCGAGTCGCGGTTCGATCATGTAAGGGTGGTGGTTAGGTTGCTCTTGACCGAAATTAGGCTCTTTTTTTTTTGCTCATTTTGCCTGTGTGGCGACTAAGGATTGCCAACATGTGTTGCCCCATAGGACCCACATGGTCGTATGATTAGAGTCGTCCATATTCTCATTGCTACCATAAGCTATGGTCCAATAATCAGTCTTCAAGGTTGATACTGAGTCCTGGCTTTCTATTTTCAAAGTGGAATGTAAACCACTGAAAACCTTCAGCAAGTGTTCTACATTCATCTATATATAGTTAGAATCATCCATTCAGCTTAATTTTCTTAAGGTGGCCCATTTAGTGTAGCATCCAGTGCCGATGAGGCAATCTCTAGTTGGCAATCTTAAGTCATGAGAAAACGTTTTTAGTTTTGTAATAGTAGCGGAATAACCGCTATGGAAGAGGCCATTGATCAGCGAAAGATGCTTGATTACAGATAATTATAATAATTGAAGGGATGAGAATTTCAGTCCATGCATTTGTCTTTGAAGATATTAAGGGGGATGACATGAATGGTGATAGCTTGATCTCCATGTGTTTGTGTTTTGTTTGATCCCACCACCTCTTAAAAAGAAAGAAACAAAATTCCATGTGGGTCCCATTCTGATGCATGCCCACATGTACAACAACCGATGAATCACAGTCTTGTGGTCATGGTCATGGTCACATTCTTTTGGTTGTTATAGGCTTTGTACGATTTGGCGTTGTGAAGATGGCCCACTTCAGAGATGATAACATGAACCGGTCTGATTAAGATCATATGGAATTCCATGGTTGGCTGAACCCATGGTTTTTAAAAATTGTCCAGATTGCACACTAGCTATTCAGGAGGTTTCCAAGTTCTAAAAGGATTCCTACTCTTCAAATGCATTAGTCATGCATTGCCTGATTTAATTACTTCCAATGTGTTGGTAATAACTACGGGGCTTGATCCACCACGTACAAAGCTTTGTGGGCAGGCCTGGAAACCGTTGGGTCTGGGGCCAGTTCCGGCCTAGCTTTTGAATTGGTTGGGTCAGGCCAACTGGGCTGGGTCTATTCTAAATATTGACTTTGCCTAGCTCAAGCCCGGCTCGTTTCCCAACCCTATTTTTAGGTTAATCTTAATTTATAAACGGATGCATGGGGCCCATTGTGATGTTTTCATGACATCCAACCATCCCATCACTTATTTTGGGCCATCTATCTTTAGCTTCCGATATCGGGCCAATCCAATACTCAGGTGGGCCACATGACTAGGAAATTTGTGATGGGGGTATTTTCATCTAAGAGGTCTGGTTAATTAAAAGTGTCATAAACCCAGTTACACAAAGTTAAACCTAGGCACCTAGTTAACCAATTACACACAATTATAGCTATATATATATTGAGTTACAACTAGTACAGCTACTTATTGTCATGTAAATCACAGTAGGTCCCACTAACCGTACTAGCATCAAATCTGGAGATTCAAAAGTTTTCTACACTAATCTTGATCTGCCATTGTGCTGTCTGTTGAGATCACTGGGGAAGATGGTTGCACGTCAGTCTTCCGAGCCCTCTACATCAATGTTTGTATGCTCTCGCAATGGAAATAGAAATGTGCATAAGAATGTATGAAGTTGGGGACGGAATGCCATATATGGCCCACAATTCCAACAGCTATAACCAATTACAGCTAGGTTAGTTAGGCCTAGTTACACCCAATCACTTTGTTATCTCATGTTACACCCAACTAAACCTAGCTTCACCTATTTAGACCAAGTTGTTTCCATTTACACCCAAATGCACCAGGTTACACATGGTTACACTAAGTTTACGTTGTTACAATCACGAATATCTAGATACACGAGTTACACCTACTACTGATACAAGCCTTGCTGCACCAAGTTACACCTAAACACACTCTATTACATCTAGTAATACCATATTACTATTGAGAATTTACAGAATGCAGTGAAAACTTGTCAAGAATTTCAGATGTTAATTAGGCTCTTCTTTGAATCTCTATCTATGATCTTATCAAGTTTCTACAATAAAAAATTAGAAAAAAAGAAAAAAAAGAAATCATACCTTGATTTGCGCCATTTGGTTGCTACACAATGTCTATGCTGCTCTTCAAAATTGAGAAGTTCTACCTAGTTTACACACACACACACACACACACACACACACACATAGAGGAGGCAAGAAAGGAAGCCGCATCATGCCCAAGTAGTGCTGGGGGTGTGCACGAAGAGAGATGCCCAAGGCGGTCCTCATACGTGTGGACATGTGGAGTAAAGATGGAGAAGTACATTCTTCTTTCTCTCTCTCTCTCTCTCTCTCTCTCTCTCTCTTCTTCTTCTTCTTCTTCTTCTTCTTCTTCTTCTAACTAACGTGGAGGGATGTTTAGGATTCTCTCTCTCACTCTCTCCTCTGGGATAAAATCTATTTGTAAGGAGGAATCAAGGTCCCAGAGAAGAGCACCATTTATGGTGTTCCTCAGTCGTAAAGACCTTGGTATTCTCCATAACGTCAAAAAATGTCTGTAAGCCCATATTATCCATGCACCCAAATTGATGGAGTTTCTCTATTTACTATCCATCAAGTACAATAAAATACTTTTAGCTGTTAAAATAAAAGATCAACAGCCAAGAACTTTTGATTAAGCATTTAAAATATTTAGATGTGTCGGATCCAATTAGAAAACACTTGGGATGGCCTGATTATGAAGATCTAACCCAGAAATAAGCTCCTGGAGATAACTAGTGGATTCCATGTTGCAATATATGAGCTTCTTATAATGTATCCGCCGGTTCCTTGTACTGTATCCTAATGCAAGTGTGCCTATCTAACTATTGATTTTGATCGCCAGACTATGGGCCAAAGCATCAACAATTTTTTCAACATAAGGACATTTTTAAGTTGTATTTGGACTATTATATTTTATTTCTCTTTTTACCTGCCTAGCTCTATGCCACAATGAAACAACTTAAGATTATCCAATCCAGATTATTTTTAAGTCATTGTCTATCTATAATTAGACACAACAGATAAATGGTCAGGATTAGAGAACCATGGGCAAATGGTCTAGATTAGAGAACCATGGACCCATACGTCAGAATTGAGAACCAGTCTATAATATTGTGCAAAGATACGAACCAACTATATAACTAAATCCCACTTAAAAGCTATGAACCGTCCGTTGCCATGATCTCTCCCCTCCAAATTCACTCTAACATAAAAAGAGAGGAGAATTTTAGAGAATACTACCTCAGTAATGCAGTTATTAGCATGGTACCTTTTTAGAAAAAGTTTTTGACAAGCCACCCCATTAATATAACCAATTACCATTGGAGCACCTTCCCTTATATTTTTTAATGGAAGTTGGGGTTAGCCACGTAAGCAAAGGGGTCGATAACTTGAGTGGGACCAACCATGATGTTTATGTGAAATTCACCATAACCATATATATGTTGGCCCATGTTAGGCCTAGGGCCCAAACATAAGTTCATCCTTCATTTTAGGGTAGTTATACCATTGGAAACAATGTTAAGGGTGATGTTCACCTTCAAAACTTTTCCATCTATGTGGCTGGCATTGGGAAGGGCGTGAGGAGAAAGATCACCGTCTTTCCCAAGTAAGCAAAACCTTGAACCCATAAGGTTATTCTAGAATCCACAAGATAAAAAAAGAAAATTTGAAATTGTATTATTCAATAATGTGTACTATATATAATTTATTGATTACATCACCAATAAAAAAAAAATAAAACCCTAATTTAAAATTATCCAAAATATCAAAATTCTAATTGTAATAGAAGTCTTAATTCAATTAGAATAGAATTTACTCGAAATAATGAGTTTTTCCAAAAATAAAAAGTCATAAATTAACCTTAATGAAGCATTCTAGCATGATCACAATCAATTTTAAGGAAGACTAAAATCTAAATCTCTAAAAATAAAGAGATATGGCAAAATCAGTATGACTAAAAATATTAAACTTTTCATAAAATTGCAGTTTTGAATAGGAAGCATGTGTTTTCTCATGGAATAGACTGATGCAACCTAGCATATGAGTCGATTGATCCCGGATGACCTTCTACATAAAGATCAATAAGTTGTGTCTCCAGTGACGATTCCTAGATCAAAGGTTATGGTCGATTTACAGTTCAAAGTTCAAACGACAATTTCTCCTTATCTGAAATAAGGTTCTTCAAATCCGATGCACCTAGGGCCTAGTTACCTACGTAGGATTGGTCCTGGATTTGATGAACTACTTCTGCTTCCATTTGGCCTTCTTTTTGTCCATCCATGCTAAGAATGAATCTTTGCCATGTCCTACATTAGTAGCCCACTTGAATTATGAATGGGCCATTTTTGAGTCCTCATACCTAAATTTTGAAGTGGCACCTAAGAGTTGGAGTTGATCTCATAAAATCATTACGGTGGACCTGTAAAAATCAAGAGTATACATCTCTCTCCCAATTGTTTCCTTTGGTGTCATTCACCTGAATCATATGTTAGCCTCATTTTGTTCTTGGGCCTACCATGAGATAACACACACACACACACACACACACACACAGATATATATATATATATATATATATATATATATATATATATATATATATATATATATATATATATATATATATATATATAATGGTCAAAGTGAATCTTACATAAATAAAATGGTAGGGCCTATAAAAAAAAATAAGGGTTAATGTCCATAAAATTCTAGTTCTTTTTTTTAAATATATCATCGAAAAACTTGGAAAAGTTAGGGGACGGGCGTTGCCATTGATTTTTAAAGGGGACCACCATGATGTGTATATTGATCATCAGATATGCAATTCCATGTTAGACTTAGTGCAAAAATTTAGGCTAACATGTGATTCATTTGGGCCACACTAAAGGTAACAATTGGGAGAGACGTTTAGGGCTGAGGCCCAAAAATCAAGTCCATTAGTAATTTAGGTGAGCCACACAAGCGGAAATAGTTTGAGGGTGCAAGCTGCACTCTACACTGTTTCCAATTGTGTGGTCTACCTGAATCATGGATGAGGCTCATTTTTTTAGCCCTTAACCTAACATAGGGTAATGCACCTAGTGGGCTGAGTGGATTTTAGATAACTACCATGGTGGGGCCCACCCAATACATGCACCCTACACCACAAGGCAACCCAATGTATGTTAGATTCCCCATCTCCAATGATAATTATTAAATTAGCCAGGTAGCTTATTAAAAACCTTTTTGAAAAGGTATGAAATGTAAATATCATATTAATGAGGTAGTATTTTGTAAAATTGGAAAAATCTAAAGGAATAAATCAAATGATTACCTAGTATTTTGTAAAATTAAAAAAATATCTAAAAAAAAATCAAAAGAATCTCTCCTCCTCTCAGAAACAGAGCCATTTCCATCTGAAAAAGCCAAGAGAAACAGAACCCCACAACATTATTTTCTCCAGAAAAAGGGTAGCTTTTGAACAGGAAAAGGATTTCCCACTACTTTACGTTATTAAAGAAGGAAAAAGGTTTCAATACAAACCGAGCTTTTGAAAACGAGGAAATAAGGGAGAGAGGGAGAGGGAGAGAGGGAGAGAGGAGAGAGAGAGACTAAATGAAGATTCAACGGATTTCTCTTTTCCTTCTTTGGATCTTGCTTTTCTCAATCTTGCAAAGACCCATCTTTGCTAGCAAAAAGGCAAGCATTATCTCTCTCTCTCTCTCTCTCTCTCTCTCTCTCTCTCTCTTTTTCTTTTTTTCTTTTTTGATGTATGAAAGATATCAATATTGCTTCACTTGTGGAGAGTTTACTTTCCTGTTGATTTTTATGATTTTTAATGTAAATCTGAACTGAATTCTCTTCTTTTTGGTTTGTTTTTTGATAATCTGACTTGGGCTTTTATTCTTTTTTGGTTTTGACTTGAATTATGGTGGATTTTTTCTCATTCTGTTTATGATCAGTCTTATATTGTGTACTTTGGAGGACATTCTCATGGTCTGTCAGCCTCTTCCATTGATTACAAGCGAGTGACGGATTCTCATTATGAGTTTCTGGGATCTTTTTTGGGAAGGTGAGGAATTGTAGTAATCACTTTTCCATTCGTATCTTTTCTACTTCTGAATTCTACTAAAGAATGTACTTTCTTATATGTGTTTTCTTATTTTCATTTCTGTCACAGTAAGGAAAAGGCAAAAGGCACCATCTTTTATTCCTACACTAGACACATCAATGGTTTTGCTGCAAATCTCGAAGACGAAGAAGCAACAGAGATATCAAGTGCGAAACAATCTACATATATTCATTCCTCTGTTTTCCCTTGTTTTTATTTTGCTTCTTGAGCCTCTTTTCTATGTTCTTGTTTGATTTTGTTCTTGGTAGAACACCCAGAAGTCTTATCGGTTTTCTTAAACCAAGGAATGAAATTACACACAACTCGGTCATGGAATTTTCTTGGACTAGAGAGAGATGGTGTAATTCCTGCAAAATCGATATGGGGAAAAGCTAGATTTGGAGAAGATGCAATTATCGGGAATTTCGACACTGGTAATCTTTATCTTACATACTTTAAACTCTCATTGACCCTTCAATTTTCCATTTGAATCCAAGACCATTGCCATCTGCGAACATCAACAGCAATCGATCAATTCAACTCCAAATGATCTAAATCACCCCAACAAATATCATGTAGTAAGGATTAAAAAAGTTATTTATCAAAACTGTTTGTTTTGTTTATCTGTATTTTCATGAATCCAATTTTGATTTTCTCATAGCTGCATTTGGTTTTCTTCAAAAGGGAACAAAAGCAGATTTAGACAGGCTTAAATGGAGAACTCATAAA
The DNA here is from genome assembly GCA_003013855.2 of Liriodendron chinense. NCBI lineage: Eukaryota > Viridiplantae > Streptophyta > Magnoliopsida > Magnoliales > Magnoliaceae > Liriodendron > Liriodendron chinense. Next base: position 324,534 of record PVNU02003981.1, on the reverse strand, counting down.
AATGTTCTCTTTTAATGTAATCTCATGTTTGAAAAAAAAGAGAATATTTCATCTCAATGGAGTCCAAGTATTTGAAAGTTTTAGTCATTTTTCCACGGTTTCATGCTCTTAGGCATTTAAGTTGATGTTGAGAGATTTGTTTTCACCCAACACCCATCTAGTTGATTGTTTGACAGTTTCATGCTTTCGGGAACTTAATTGAAGTGGCCGGCCCTTGTGAAGATTTTCCATGTTTTTATTCACAATATTGCTTATTATTTTCGTTTGTGAGGGACATCTCACTCAATTGGAGAACGAGGTGAGATATGTTGGAATATTTGGTTGAAAGCAAGTAGACTATATAAAACAAAAGATCACAAAGGAGATTGAAAGAGTAAGTCAGAACACTTATAGAGTTGAGTTGAAGCGTGGTGTAAGTCACTCTTTGTGGTTTTTTTTTAGTTATGCAACCCACCCACCCTGTTAGCGGGGCAGCACACCCACTTGGTTAGTCACACGATGCAGTACCCACCCACTAGTGGGGTTAGTGTGTCTCCTTAGCACTTGAACCTGAGACCTGCTGTTGAAATGCCTAGGCATCTTCCAGCTGGGCTAGCAAGTGAGACACTCTTAGCTTGAAATCAAATTTGCTCACTTATACAACATCCTAATTATGATAGGATTTTAGAGCAATTGATCTCTACGATACAATGACTATGACCTGGTACCGGTGGTGCACTCATTGTACGCGGGCTCGAACCACTTGTAGTTTAGCCCTAAAGTTGTAAGTTGACTTAGTGACAAATTCAACAACCAAAAGAAGACAAAAATAGTGGCGATAAATAGTTTTTGAATAGGAAAAAAATGATTTTCATTGTAAACAAAATGGAGTGAGAGAGTCTTTATATAGACTCTGTTTGAAATGGTTTGGTCCGTTGGGTTTAAACCTAATAAATGTGACCAAACGACCAAGCATCTCTCTGTTTTAAAAATGAAAGGGCACGAGTGTGAGTACACCCTCATACTTTGTTTTAAAAACGAAAGGGCACAAGTGCAAGTACACCCTCATACAAAATAAAGTCCCGTGAGTACACACACACATGCGAGTATGCCCACACCAGCACTTGTGACCACTCGAACTCGGCTTGACTTGCTTTGGCTTGATGCACGCACGTGTGGTTTACAACATACATTAGAGCTGATGGCATAGCCTCCTATAAGACCAAATTCCCATGCCTCCTAAATGGGGCTTAAGCTCCAAGGTAAAAAACCCTTCTTATATACATGTATATGAAAAGTTGCTTGGGCAAATCTGATGTGGGACTAAGGCTACAACACAAAAAGTAACTTAATTTTTAAATTTTGAAGGAAAAATAAAATATTTTAAAACACAAAATACAACAAGTTATCTCATTAAGATTTTCCCAAAATGGCCCCAACGTGTCGCCGTTGTAAGAGAATAGCCTCCCTTTTCATTTTTTTTTCTCATTATAGTTTTTTAGTTTTTACAAGACTAAAGTACCATTGCCTTTATGATCTATGCTACTGCATGCTTTTCCTTGCGGGAGAAGATTCCTAGCCCCAATCCCAATGTATCATATGGCCATCATGTGGTAATTGAGCCCACTTAAAGGGAGATCTAATCCGTTCATTCTCTCCATGATCACCCACCATTTCGACCAAAAGACACTTATTTTAGTCAGATACGAGCTCTCTGTAGCTTATAACAACTGATAATGGTGGTTGTTCACTCTCTATTATTTCTTTATGGTGAAGTCCACCTTATTTGTGAATGTGACTCATTCTTTGATCATTGGCCTTAAATTAAATTTTGAATCAAATGAATAGAGTGGATGCGATACATATCCCATGGTGGGCTCTACAACCTTTAACACATGACAACCACGACCCTTAATGCATGACAACCACGACCTTTGACTCATGTGTTAAGGGTCATGGTTGTCATGTATTAAGGGTTATGGGGCCCACCGTAAAGTATGTGTCGAATCCACTCCACCCATTTGATTTAGAATTTAATTTAAAGCAATGGGCCAAAGAATGAGTCGCATCCACAGATAAGGTGGACCCCACCATAAGAAAACAGTTGGGAGTAAATGGCCACCTTTATCAGTTGTTGTGGGCTATAGAGAGCTTATATCCAGCTGAAATTAGTGCATTCTAACTAAAATGGTAGGCCAAGAAGAGATTGAATGGAATGGATCTCTGTTCAAGTGGGCTAATCACAACATGATGTCCACATAATGAATTGGGATTGGGGCTAAGAAGCTTCTCCCTCATAAAGGAAATGGCATTTTGATCTTATAAAAACTAAAAACCTACTAGGAGGTCAAATAAAAAAGAGATGACAAAGGAGACTATTCTCTTAAAACGGTTACCTTGGGGCCATTTTGGTAAAAATTCCTATCCCTTTCCCATATCTCAATAGGTTGTAGTAGAGACGTTATAAATATTTAATTAGAGAATCATATGAGATATCCTTAACACAAATAAGCTACAATGGGTTAGGTAGCTTGTTTAGTATTTAGGCTTGGTTGCCTGGCCTAGACCATCATGAGTTAGGATTTAGCCTAGGCTCCTAGGCTTAGGTAGGGCTAGGGCTGTAAATGGTCAGGTTTAGCCAAAACCAGACCCTGCTCATTTACTAAATGGGTCTGGGTCTAAATTTTAGACCCATACCCTTTTACTAAATGGGCGGGTCTAGGTCGGTTTTGAGTCAACCCATCAGACCCATCTATAAATGGGTCTGGGTCTGGGTCTGGATATAGTATGCAAGCATTTTTACGAGGCTTAAAATCGAGTCTGGGCTAAATGGGTCCCTTGAAACATAGACCAAACCGATCCACTTATTAAATGGGTTCGGGTCGGGTCGGGCCAGGCCTAATATAAAGGAAACCATACCCATACTCGTTTAGCAACTAGGTCTGTTCTTGGACCCAGACCTGTACCATTTAACAAATGGGTCGGGTCTAAATGAGTTGGGTCTAGGTACCCCATCGGGTTCGCTGACCCATTTACAGACCTAGGCCTATGTCTAGAAGTTGTTGGGACACCGCAAGCAATCACCGAGTAGAATCAAACAAGTGATGAACAAACATAAATAAAGTACCACAGTGAACACGATTTTACATTAAAAAAAATCATCGTAAGAAAAACTACGACATAAAACGACAAACGATCCATTATGAAAATAAATTATTAGAGATTGAAGTAACTTACATGCAAAACACTAAGTAGAAAGCTCTCCCATTTTCGAAACCCTTAGAAACGTCTAAGCTCTCTTATCTATACTCTAATCCCTCATAAACTTAGTATATATAGCATTGTTACAGAATTAGAAACAAAAACCTACACTTACGCAAAATCCTGCAATTTTGTCGATAGGACCTTTGATAAGATCAATAACCATCAAGGTCTTGTGAATAGGATCGAAGCCTCCATCGATAAGATCGAAGATGCGCCAAAAAACAGTCCAGCAAGTAAATCATAAATTTAGGAATTTTCTCAATAGGATCGAGGGGTCTGTCAATCCTAATGATAGACTATGTTTCAATAAGATTAGAGGCACTCAATTTTAACATTCTCCTTCGTGGCTTTAATTTCCATGCTCCATTGTTCCAAGTTGCATCCTCCATTTCTAATAATCTTCATTATAGTAACATCACCATCGACGCTTCTTTTGCACACTTCGTCTTCACTCTTTCAATGCTAAGCCTAGAAAAGTTGAACATAGTCTGACCTTCTTTGTAGGAACCACCTTTATAAGCATATTTACTGGATTTACGCTCATGTGGATCTTTTCAAGAGTAACACCACATTCCTCTAGCACATGTCAGATAAAATGATGACGAGCATTGGTATGTTTAATACGAGAATGATAAATAGATTTCTTTGTTAAATTGATTGTGCTTTCGCTGTCAAATTAATCACTCGGTCTCCTGGTGAAGCCTTAATTCATTCATCATTTCCCTTAACCAAACACATTTCTTGAAAATTTTGTCACTGCTATATACTCAGCTTCGGTTGTGAAAAGAGCAACCACAGACTGAAGCTTTGACATCCAACTAACTGCTCCACTCGTTAATACAAATGAGTTCTCGAAAGTCGACCTTTTATTGTCCACGTTTCCTGCGTAATTTGAATCCATATAGCCTACTAGTTTCTTTGTTGATTTCTCGAATATCAAAACGTAGTCATTCGTATGTCATAGATATCGAAGTAGTCATTTCATTGCCTCCCAATGTTGTTTGTTGTGGTTAGACATATTTCTGCTCATAACACCAATTACATGTAAAATATCCAGTCTCATAGAGACTATGCCATACATCAAACTGCAAACCACACTCGAGTAGATCACATAAGACATAACCTGCTTATCTTCATCTGTAGTAGAATATTGCTTTGAAGAAAGCCTAAAGTGAGCAACGTGGGGTGTGCTAATTAATTTAGCCTTGTCCATCCCAAACTTGACCAAGACTTTCTCAATGTAATATGTCTGATAACCATGGCTTGCTCCTCTATCTTTGTGTATATCAACGCTGAGAATCTTCTTTGCAGCTCTCAAATTTTTCATCTTGGATGTCCCTGATAACTGAGTGTTTAATATGTCGATCTCAGACATACTATGGTTGGTGACAAGCATGTCATCAACATATAGTACCAGTAAGATGATTTTTTCCTCGTTCAGTGCCTTAAAGTAAACACAATGATCAAATTCACTCATAGTAAATCATTGACTAACTATGAAAGAATCGAACTTTTTGTGCCACTACCTCATACTTCACGTTCGTTACCTTCATCACCATGTCTCAAATTCAAACTCAAATTTCAATGTATAGCTCTAATACCACTTGTTGGGACGTTGTGGAAGCAATCACTGAATATAATCAAACAAGCGATGAACAAACGTAAACAAAGCACCATAGTGAACACACAATTTTACGTGGAAAAACGCTCACAAGAAAAAACCACAGCACAAGGTAACAAATGATCCACTATAAAAATGAATTACAAGAGATAGAAGCAACTCACATGCAAAACTCTAGGTAGAAATCCTTGCCCCCTTTTTAAAACCCTTAGAATATTTGATTTGACAGATCATAATCATCATATGTTTGTGGAGCTCACCCATGATGTGTGTGCCAAACTATGAATTGAGGCGCCTTCTTATATTCATCATACATTCTTAGAAATCATCATCATCTAAAACTAAGTGAGATACACCATTTGGAATAGTGTACAATCATGCCTAAAACCTACATATTCACTTTTGTGGCTCATTCCTAATTCACGCCTCTCAGTAGAATTTCTTTGGTGTAGAAGGCTTCCAATGTGCTATCACTAGGATATAATCACCCAATATATATATGGTCTCGATGGTACATGCAATCCATGTGAAATCAACAAGAAAATATATATAACCATTACACTTTCCTTATATGCACAGAAAAGAAAAATTCGAAGAGAATTTTCTGAAGTTATGTAAAATCCAAAAGACTTAACCCTTATTTAAAGGTAGAGAGAGAGAGAGAGAGAGAGAGAGAGAGAGTCCTACCACGATATGAATATAGGCCATGCATGTGGAGAGATGCTTCATGCATGTATAGATGTGTTACACGTGTAGAGATGCACCTAAAGAAGCATCACACATTTAAAGAGACACGCCACATGTATGAGGAGACATAAGCAAGTTGGCTAGATACAACCAAAAAATGATTAATTATACTGGACTAGAGCAAGGGACCTATTCAAGTCTACCGGGGACCGATTCCCTTTCACGCATGAGCATACGGCTAATTAACTAGTTTCTGAAACCATCTGCCCTCTCGGCTGGCCTGGTGCGCTCATTTGAGTTAGAGCATAAAGTTATGTTCTTTCAAAAGGCTGCGGAGAGAAATGCTTTATAAATACTTTACATCCCTTCTCCCTATCTGACTATGGGACTAAACTTTTACCCTCAACAGATAGAAAACACATTGTTTTTACTATTTGTTTTTTAAGTTCCCCAACAAGTTTACCATAAATTTGATCAAGTGTATCTAATCATTCCCCTTTTTAAATCTTGTTTCAAAATGAATGGCTATCTAGTTTATTAAAATTTAGTTATTTGGCTTCTAGTGTTTGAATTTGGATTAGGTAATGGTTCTTTGAATTTGGGTATTTGATTTTTTAAAACTCATAGGAGATTCCCCATATTTCTATTAATTATGTCATAATTATGCTTCTAGATTTAGATAATGCCACATGTGATAGAAAGTACCTACCTCCATTATGCAAGTCGTCATCAAATCGGCCACAGGTGTGGTCCATCACTTACAAGATCCAATCAAAGAGCGTGTGGCCAACCTCCTCATCAAACCGGACACAGGTGTTGTCCACCACTTACACGATATAATCAAAGAGCATGCATGTGGTAACTTTCTCATCACATGTGCATGTATCAGTATCATGTTTTCCTAACAATTGATGGTCCCCAAGTGATTAAATTTTGATACTCTTAACATTTTCTTCATTTCAGGCCTTCGATTTTTTTTTTTTTTGGCCCACATGACATTCTCCCCCATTAGATTGTCATAAAAGTGTAAAGTTTCCACTAATTAAATGGGGTTTGAATGAAATGACCAAGTGCCATTAGCTACTTCTATATATTAGAAACAATATGATAAATCCCCAAAGTGATTGGATTTTGATCCCTCAAACTTTTGATTCATTTGGGTGGCTTGATTTGACTGATAAGGTTGTCAAAAAGGTGTAGTTTGACAAATTAAATGGGGTTCGGATGTACAAGTACCATTGACTAGTTGTAATAGAAATTGGATTGGTCCTGAGTTACTCACTACACTTTTATTGTACTTGAGCCCACTGTAAATGTATGTGGTTTATTTACACTGTCAATCCTCTTTTCTGGATCATATAAGGGGTTCAAACCAAAATGAAGCATGTCCAAAACTCAGGTGGACCATACCACAAGAAATAGTGGGTATAATGATTTCCACTGTTGAAACCTTTCTAGGGCCTGCTGTGATGTTTATTTGTCATCCAACCTGTTGACAAGATCACACAGACATTGATGAATGAAAAAAAACAAATATCATCTTGATACAAAACTTCCATGCCCCCAAGAATTTTTCAATGCTACAGGTTCAATTCACATTGTTTCCTGTGGTGTGGTCCGCTTAAGCTTTTTATATACTTCATATTTTTTCTCAAGCCATAAAATTATCTGTTAAAATGAATGAACAGAGTGGATGAAATATATAAATCACGGTGTACCCTGCAGAGTTTAATCAGCATGCTTAGGGTAATGAGTTACTCATTACGTAATCCGCTTCAATGTAATGACATGTCAATGTACTACAACTGCTTTGTCAATCCCTATCATGCTTGACATTTTTTTTAATTTTTTTTGGGGCTGTGGTAACTGGTCAGGAGTGTGGCCAGAATCGGAAAGCTTTAAAGATGTTGGAATGGGACCAATTCCGTCAAGATGGAAAGGAATCTGTCAGAATGACACCCAAGTTGGAGTTGGTTGTAACAGGTCTGTTTTCTACCACCTTTGTTTTCTACCTGCCTTCCCTTTTGTAAAGAAGAAAAAAGAAAACCCAAATAACCATTGTTTTAACCGTTGGAATCGTCTGATTTGAATGGGACTATGATCTCTACGACCCTAAGAAGTTTTTAACGGTGGCCATTCAATCCTCACTGTTTCCATTAGTGTGGTCCACTTGAAGTGTGCCTCTTAAAATAATACTATAAAATAATCTCTTGAAAGATGAGTGAATAGCATGGTTCTTACAGAACTTTGTTGCATGATTCTTTCTGCAGTCGGGCAGTGTGTCCAATAATTTAGCCAAAACACTTGGGTACCTCATGCTAGCTAATACCACTTCGGGTTACTTTCTCTGACTTGCATGAAATCAGCATCATCCATGGCGTAGCATAGATGGGGTGTGAGATTGAACATTGCCTCTCCCATGGATAACTGATACGAATCCATGGATCTATCAAGACTGCTCAATCAATCTTCCTCAAATCTGAGAGGATGCTCGTGGACTGAATATTTACTCAATAAACTTTTTAAAAAATCTAGAATCAAATCAATAACCATGAGTTTAAATCATGCTTAAATAGAAATAAACTAACCTTAGAGCCCTAAAATCATTACCAATGAGTCTTAATTTAAAAAAGAGTCCCAACATGGGGTTGACTAACATTGGAGGGTGACTAATAGTGTGGGTGTGTGTACTAACGGTGGGATGTGTGAACTAACCCAATTTTTTTAAAAAAAAATTTAGAAAATTAGAAAATTCTGCATAGTTCTACTGCAACACATAGGGGGACCGGTCGTCAAAGGGCTCCGGCCGGTCAAAGTTAGGGTGGCGACTAGTCATCGGAGGGCGTTTGTTAGAGATTCTTCTGAACATTCTCTTCTTTCTTTTCGGTTCTTCTAGGCCCACACTTGGGTGCTCCTCTTGGTTCTTTTTTATCCATGATCAGGGGTTGACTCGCAATATCAGTCCATCAAGTACACCACCTTTTGTTTGGCTGCCTGAGTGAATACTCCGGTGGGCTACTAACAAAACAACCTCTAAATTCATGTGGTATATTATATTGCCCTCGTTTCTAAAATACACTAATATTTTAGTAGAGGCACATTGGGTGGATGGATTGTAGGGCATATGATCATCGCAGTGGGCTCCACACAACTAATCATGTGCGCTTCATCTCAACTCTTTTTTGTGTTGTGGCTTATCTCTATTTTACATTAACACAATTTTAAAACCAGTGGTTGACATGAGGCAGTATACCTGAACATGGGTGGATCTCATGAAAAGACCATCCATGTGGCTCTCAGCTTCTGTCCTTAACGTTAGCTACGTAAGCATGGTTCACTTGAAATTGTCCCCATCATCAAATTTGTACATGTTCGTTGAGGTTGAGCTCCTCGGGTCTAGATGGGGTCAACTTTCTTTTAATCAATTCATGGACCACACTTGTATTTTATTATTATTATTATCATTAGTATTCATCATTTTCTATCATTTCTATGGTGTGACCCACTGTTGAGTGGATCCAAATGATTTTCGCACTAGGTGACGCTTATGATAGGGCTAGTTTTGGCAGATTAGATGCCGGACATCCATGATTAGTTGGTACTTTATCTATCACTGCTTGGATGGTAACTTACTGTCCGGCTTCTTCTGCAAAAGCATCTCTCACAAGAATATTGATTTGATTGACTTTTGTTTTTAAAAAAATTGCATTGGAGGATACTGCTATGTACCATAGTTCTAAAACTCATTGGGTCAACTCAAAACTCGGCTGAGTCAACTTGACTCGGTGAGATTTCAGGCTGAGTTGTTGGAAATTTGGTGTTAGACCTGACTTGACTGCAACTCGGGATGACTCGTTGAGTCTGACTCTGAAGGACTTGTAATGATTCTAACCGAGTCACAAGCCAGTACCTTGTGAGCATATTAAATTATGAATGGGTAGGGAGTCTTTGAGCCAACCCAACCTTCTTCTTCTTTTTCTCACACGCACTTGCACACCCCGCATACGCACTCGCACCACAATGGGTGCTCAAACCTAGCACGGCCTTGTGTTGAAACTCATGTGAGTTTACCACTGAGCCATAGAGTCGCAGGTGAGCCAACCTAACCTGACTGAACATTGGGCTGAGTCCAGTTTTTGCGTTTTGGAGCAATGAATGTACACCCTTTTTCTGAAACATGGACCACAGAATAAGGACGTGGATTGCCTGCGGCAGCTAGAGCTAGATGGGGTCCACTATGATGTTTATGAGAAATCTACTCGGTCCATCCATTTTTCCAGATCATGTTATGACATGGCCCAAAAATGAAGCAGATCCAAAACTCAAGTGGGCCACCTGATAGGAAAAAGTGGGCAGCGAAAAGCCAACCGTTGAAATCTTCCCAAGTCCACCTTGACGTTCATTTGCCATCCATGATGTTTATAAGGTCATTCCTAATGGAATGAACTGAAAACACAGAATATCAGCATATGATTCAAAACTTTTGTGGCCCAGGAATGTTTCAATAGTGAACGTTCAATCCATACTGTTTCTTATCATGTGGCCCACTTGAATTTTGAATTTTCCTTATTTTTAGGCCCATGCCATAACATGAACTGTCAAAATGGATAGACGGGGTGGATTTCTTACAAACATCATGGTGGGCTCCAGCAAACTTCCTGTCGCATCACAGGCCCATGTTTGTATTGTTCTAATATTAAAAAGTAGAATAGAAGGGCTCATGTATCAAATTACTTAGTAATAACAATTGTCAAAAAGATTCATTTCATTAGAAAACAAAGGCTACCTTTTATTCAAGAAAATAAAAGGAGAAAAGCCAACAACGTGCTGCTAAAAGGGAGCGGATTAGGTCAGACCCGGATCCACCAAGGTGCGTGGGACCCTGACTGTGGGGTTCACAGTAATGTATGTGCCTTAAATCCACGCTGTCCAACCATTTGAAAGATCATTTTAGGCATGATCCAAAAAATGAAGCTGTCTTAAATTTCAGATGGACCACACCACAGGAAACCATCGTGATTGAATCCCCATCATTAAAAACATTGTGGATTCCACCAGAATGTTTATTTTCCATCCAACCTGTTGATAAGGTCACAAACACCTAGATGAAGAGACCACACAAATATCATCTTGATCCAAAGCCTTTTGTGGCCTACAAGAAGTTTTTAATGGTCAATCACCACTGTTTCCTGTACACTGGTCCATCTGGGATTTGGAACTGCTTCATTTTTTGAGTCGTGCCTTAAAATGAGCTTTCAATACAGATGGACGGTGTGGATGTAGTCACATACATCACAGTAGGCCCCACAGTCAGGGGTCCCACCCACCTCGGTGGATCCGGGGTCTGACCTAATCCGCTCCCTTTTGGCAGCACGTCGTTGGCTTTTCCCTCTTTACGTTCTTTTTTGAAAAAAAGTTAATCTTTGTTTTCTTATGAAATGAATCTATTTCATAATTGTCATTACCAATTAAAGGGAGTGATTTTGATACATGAGCCCTTCTATTCTACTTTTTTTAGTTAGAGAACAATACAAACATGGCCTATGATACACTAGGAAGCTTGCATGGCCCACCGTGATGTTTGTGATAAATCCACCTCGTCCATCCGTTTTGACAGTCCATGTGATGGCATGGGCCAAAAAATAAGGCAATTCCAAAACTCAAGTGGGCCACATGATGGAAACAGTAAGGGTTGAACATTCACCGTTGAAACATTCATAGGACCACAAAAGTTTTGAATCATCCTAATATTTTGTGTTTTCCATATAAGCCCGTTGAAACATTCATAGGACCGCAAAAGTTTTGAATCATGCTAAGTCGAAACATTCATAGGACCACAAAAGTTTTGAATCATGCTATCATGCTAATGTACCGTAAGCCAATGAATAAAAAGTGGGTGTAAGAAAAAGCATGAGTATAAACACTTTTCACGTGCTTCTTCGTCAACTAAGAGGGATCACACGTCATGTAGGCCTGCATTTGCATGGTTAGGGTCTTCGCCAGCTCAGGTTGGGCACTTGTTGTTGCTCTCAATCCACTCCGTCAAGGCCACTCTTGTAATCCAAAGCTTGAATTAGAGGTACGTGTGTGTATGATTACGCATGTATGATAGAGTCAACTCAACTCAAGGATATTGACTGAATTGGTTGATACTTCTGCGTCGAGATAAATATATTGGAGAATTTATCGAAACCTAAAATTACTGACTGATTTATAAGTGCATGCCATACTGAGGCAATTTGAGCAAGTGAAGGGGTTAACCCTCACAAATAAGTTCTTGGTCTTCACTAAGCAATGGACAAATTGCCAACCTCACCTCACCTACGAAACTCAGTTCATGCTGAGCGATGAATAGATTGTTGAAGATCCTCCCTCCACCCAATCATCTCGCCTACAAAGTTTGGCTCACGTTTAGCAATGAACAAATGACCCTTCCATGGCGACAACTCTCTCCCTTACAAAACTCAGTTCATGCCGAACTAAGAACAAATTTTCGTTACCTATTCTAGTTGATTGTAAGTATAGCTATTGTGAATCATCAATAACAATATTACTTTCAACTTTCAGTCGATTATCTCTTCTTTCTTTATTGTTTTACAACTACAGTTGCAATCACATGAGTATTATAGTCTTTTCTATTAAAAGGATAAAAGAGCTCATTTGAAGGACGAATTATTCTACTAAAAAATTGATTAATTACTTTTATAGGTGGTTAAACTATTATGTTCTTGGCCATAAATGGTCGTTCCCAGTCTCTCTATCTACCTCGATGCGTGAGGTTGAATGCATCTGGTTCAAATCGAGCTGTAACTAGCTCTAGAATGCTCACACACAATTTCAAGCTAAACAACATATATATATATATATATATATATATATATATATATATATATATATATATATATATACTACATGATACTATCAGAGTTTTATAGTTTTATTATGAAAATAGGTAACTTTTAAATTATTTAATTTTAAAGGAAAATCACTAAAAAAATTCTATTTAATTTACTTACATTATAATAAAAATCCACATTATTACAAATTGATACATTACTATTTTATTAAAAGAGAATAATTAAATATGTTAAAATATACTTAAAAAGGTTCTCTTAAAAAATATTTAAAATAATGTAAATATTTAAAAATACTACACAATAAATAAATAAATTTATGTATCTTAAGAGGTGATAAGATTTTAAAACATTTAAATTTACATAATTATAAAATGTTACATAAAATATTTAATTACGGAGATATTAATTGAAAATGTGCAACCAACAATGTGTGGGAAACACACTATAAGCATGCATTAATGGCATTAAGAGAGAAATATGAAGAAGAGGAGAAATGGATTAGGTGAGGCTAAAGCCTCACTAAACACAGTAAGGCCCTAACGTGGCAAGGTTTGATTGTACGAGCACTGTGTGATGTCCATTGAATCCACTTTCAAACATGCTTTGTGTAGACGTATTTTTTATAGAGGCATATGGCCTAATCAAATCTCGCCACATTAGGGACTTTTCTCGAGACCCCTACCTCACTTAATATGCTCTTGAGTGAAAGGAGATAGAGAGGAAGACATGAGAGAGAGAGAGAGTGAGAGAGTGCCAAGTTTTGAACGTGTATAAGGCCCAAAACGATCAATCAAGCTCAAATAAGAAAAATGCATGCATACGCACATATGCCGATCATGCCTTTTCAACACTCCACTTTAAGTTGGGGACTATATATCAAACATTCCAGCTTGCTACAAATGAATGGCCCTAGAGAACATAGTAATGCTTTGGTGAATATATCTGCCAACTAAGTTTTAGACCGAACATACTAGTAATGATCACTTTTGATACATCCTCCCTCTAATAAAGTACAATGTACATCTATGTGATTCATTCTTTCATTAAAGATTGAATTACTAGCTCTGTGTGATGGGTTTGATTGTCACTATATAAAACTATCGGTCCTCTATAAAAACCTAAAGCTCTTAGAGAAGATATTAAATCTATAACAACTCAAATACTTCGTGGCCCATGGCCCTATATTTTTTTTTCCCTACACTCGATCTAACAACCATCATCTATTTCTTGTTCTTCCAGTTTGCTAAGTTTCCTTTAACAAATGTACAATAACCTGACGTGGACTTTCTATTCGTCACTGAACCAACCCAATCTGCATAAGCATAAGATTCAACTCAACAATGTCCATCGGACTTGTAAATAAACGTTTGCCCTAGAGCATTCTTTAGATGTCGAAGAATCCATAAAGACTAGAGTATAGTGTTGGACCCTGTTTGCATAAACTTGCTAACAACTCCAATTGAAAATGATACATCAGATAGAGTAATAACTAAGTAGATCAACTTATGAATAAATTTTTGTATTTGTAGACACTCCATGAAGGATAGAAAAACCTACTTCAATTGATCTTGATTAGTAAGCAAAATTGACTCTAGGAGCACCCAAATCTTATCACAAGTTTGCCTAGAAACCTTCTACAACTTAGATGCTAAAAACAAGATCAGGAAACAATAAAAGGGGGGCTAATAGAAATTGTATTCCCTTCGGCATTCATTGGCCAATCAGAGGCTACTATGCGGCACCTAAAAAGCAAAAGGACCAAAATACATTAAGATTAAGGTTGGGCATATTGTCAAAAACCCAATTTCCTCTAATGCATACCAAACTCAAATCTCAATGTTTCTGGCAAAGGGGGAGCCTCGAGGTTTGAACTATGTTAACTAATTAGCATTTGGCAGAAATTAATTTTTTTTCCAGCACCTCTATATATTTAGTCCCTTCCAGTCAAACAAGAAGGGGGAGAGGTAAATGGGAAAAGTTTGGAAAAAAGGAAGAGAGAGAAAAGAAAGACAACAAAATAAGAAGAGAAGAAAAGAGACAAGGAAGAACAACCCAACATTCCAGAAATCTAGATCAAGTGATGTCGGGTTAATATATGAGACATTTGATCATCTCTTCTTTAAGAGTGTTAGATTTCTTGTTTTCCCTCTAGCGTTTTCACCGTGCGACATTTGTTCATTATTTGTGAATCAGTTTATATACATTCATTCTCATATACCTCATGTTATGTAAACTTATTGTTAAAATAAGATACCTCCCATATCATAATCAATATTGAACACTCCAAATCCATGGTCATGAGGCCCTTACTCGGAATCCTCAGCCGTAGATTAATCACAAGAGTGATTCAAGTTGGAGAGTCTTTGATTTTTAACTCATAGAGATTCTATACTGTCTAGCCGATCATAAATTATGGGATTCATTGGCTACTGACAACTCTGAGTCTAACAAAAACCTTTCCGAGTCCATATTACACCCCCATTCCACTAGCTGAGCATGTGTGAATCGAACACAGTACCTTTCTAGGTCTCTAAACAACTTACTTGATCATAAGATGGTTTATTGTTTGGATCTATTAGCGTATCACATAGTTTGCTCTCTAATAATTTTGCTTCTTCTAACAAGTCCAACGTATGTTTACTCTAGGACAATTTGATCTAAGTGGCCAACCAAACCACATTAATCGCTAGGAAATTCCTCAAAGGGTCAAGATCCTTTGTTTGAAACCATTCCTAGATGTGGCGGTTAAGTGTTGACATACCTTCTTCATAGAGCTGGACACGAGCCGAGCCAAATTAGGTTAACTTGACTCGACTCGGCTCGAAAAAACTCAAGTCAAGTTGAATCATTGCTTAGTTCAAACCAAGTCGAGCTAGGTGGGTGTGGTTCGAAAAAAAAAAAAAAAAAAAATAGAGTTAAGTTTGAGCTAGACAGAAGTTGATTTGGCTCCACTCAAAGTTTGGTTCATGTTGACTCGCCCAGGTAGTTGGAAAGTAATAAAAGGGAAAGTTGGTCTATAAAAGCAGCACTAAGGGGTGTCAATGGACTTGGGTTACAATCAAACTTGAACTTTGAATTGTTTTAGGCTAGACTTTTGAGCTGGCCTATTCAAAATTTGGATTTTTCCATACTTGAAATTGGCTCGAAGTGGCTCAAACTCAGCTCAAAAGTTTGACTGAACCAAGCTGAGCATGCTATTCTAGCTTGATGGCCAAGCCAAGCTACAGCTAGGATTGTTTGCTAGTCGGCCGAGCTGAGCTAAGCCCAACTCTACTCGGTCTATGTCCAGCTCTACTTCTTCATCGTACCTAGTGCTTATTATGTATCCATGTTATCTACGAAGTCCATCGACATCGATGCAATTATTTCTTTAGAAGTCCACTTCATAGGTGGGCCACATAAGGCGAGTGACAGTTGAAAAATACAGATGCGCACGCATTAACACAATCTTGGATACTAACCTTGAGTGGGCCATAGATATTGGCCTCCCTAATTCTAACGGTTTGGATAACTGAATCATGCCCCCACATATACAAAACTCACCCACGTACTCCTCTAATCTAGACGGTCCAAAAAAGAGAAATAGCAACCGTCCAAATTCAAACTTAAGAAGAAAAAAAGGCCAAAGCTCACAGACCAGGATCTTCTGATCTGGGAGATTTGTGGGGGCATGCAACAAAAGATCAACGGTCAGGATTATTAACCCAATTAATCTGTGTTGATAGAATATATGCAATTTTTACAGGAAGCTGATAGGTGCCAGATACTTCAATAAAGGATTTGAGTCTTATGGGGGTGTAGTCAATGCATCCACATCCTCAGCACGTGACATCGACGGCCATGGGACCCACACTCTATCAACGGCTGGTGGTGGTTTTGTCCCAGTGCGAATATCTACGGCTATGATAATGGGACAGCGAAAGGTGGGTCCCCCAATGCACGTGTGGCTGCTTACAAGGTATGCTGGGAACCAATCAACGGCAGCCAATGCTTTGGTGCGGATGTATTAGCTGCATTCGACATGGCCATCCTATGATGGGGTTGATGTGCTGTCCCTATCTCTCAGTGCAGCCCCAGGCACAGACTATCTTAGCGATGGTGTGGCCATTGGATCGTTCCACGCAGTTGAGAATGGGATCGTGGTCGTCTGTTCGGCTGGGAATTCAGGGCCCACTCCAGGTACGGTCTCCAACATAGCACCGTGGATCTTGACGGTGGGGGCCAGCACCATGGATAGGGAGGTCACATCTTACGTTCGGCTTGGGAACAACATGCAGTACAAGGTTTTGATTTCCTTCCCCAACTATAAATTAGTCATGATATGGATTAACGGTCTGGATTATCATTCTGTGGGTCCCACTTGCTAGAATCGAATATGATTGCTCAAGCTTTGTGGGCCCACCTTGACGTGTTTTATCCACGCTGTCCAGCCCTTTTGCCAGCTCATTTTTGGGCTCCAAAGCTAAGTAAACCACATCATAGAGGTGGGTGGGACCGCTGACTGTGGGGCCCACTGTGATGTATGTGACTACATTAACGCCGTCCATCCATATTGAAAGCTCATTTTAGGGCATGGTCTGAAGAACGAAGTATTTTTAAATCCTAGATGGACTGGTATATGAAACCTTGGTGGTTGACTATTAAAAACTTTTTGTGAGCTACAAAAGCTTTGGATCAAGATGACATTTGTGTGGTCTTTTCATCTATGTGTTTGTGACCTTATCAATAGGTTGAATGGAAAATAGACAGTCCGGTGGAATCTATGAAGTTTTTAATGGTGGGGATTCAATCATGACGGTTTCCTGTGGTGTGGTTCACTTAAGATTTGAGTCAGCTTGATTTTTGTGGTCATTCCTTAATATGAGCTTTCAAAATGGACAGTGTAGATTTAAGACATAGTTCACCGTGAGCCCCACAGTCAAGGGTCCCATCCACCTTGGTGGATCGGGATCTCACCTAATCCGGTCCGAACACCCGCCAACATGCTGGTGTCAATGCTCCTTGGGTCCCACCATGATATATGTGATGTATTCGCGTCCGTCAATTTTTCCAACTTATTTTAGGGCATGATCCAAAAAATGAGGTAGGTCTGAAGCTTAAGTGGACCATATCAGAAGAAATAAACAGCGGGACAATGATATCTACTGTTGAAATCTTCTTAGCTAGAGTCTACCGTGAATAAGGTCACAAAGACATTGATGAAGGTTAAAAACAAATATAAGTGGTCAATAATCACTGTTTCTAATGGTGGTGTAGTTCACTTGAGCTTTGGATTTGACTCAATTTTTTTTTTCTTTTTTGTCTCCTATTTAAATGAGTTAGAAAAATAAATAAACAGCTTTGGATAAAACACATACATCATGGTGGGGTCTACAGAGCTTTCGACACCATATAGCCAGCCAGTGTTCAAAGTCACCAGTCAAACCCCATCCATCACAGGTATGGATAAATCACATGCATCACATGAGCTGTGACGGGAAGCTAGGTGGGGCCCATTGTGATGGTTGTGAGAAATTCATTCTGTTCTTCCATTTTGCGGGATCATTTCCTGATATGGGTCCAAAATGAGTCAATCGATAGGGAATGTTTCAACAGTAGACATTCAATGCCAGCGGTTGCCTATCCATGTGTACCACTTGAGTTTCGGATCTGCCTCATTTTTTGAAATATGTCCTAACATAATCCGACAAAATGAACGGTGTGGATTTTTTTTTTTTCAAACTTCACGGTGGGCCCCACCAAGCTTCTTGTCGAACTGAGACAGGCTGTCGCAAGCAAACATCAAGGTGGGCCCGACCTACCTTGCTGTCGAACTGCTACATATGCTGTCGCAAGCAATTCGTGTACTTTACCGTTATTTGTCGGGAGCAGATCCGGTGTTACCAAACCAACACCGTTGCCGGTGTGTTCCCTGACTGTGGGACCCACCTTAATGTATGTGTTGCATATCTACGCTGTTCATCAGTTTTCCAATATCATTTTCAGGTCAATTTAAAAAGAATAAGAAGCTTGAAATCTCAAGTGGGCCCCACCACAGAAAACAGTGGTCATTGAACGTCCACCATTAAAAAATTCATAGGACCCATCGTAATGTTTATTTTCCAGCCATCCAACCTGTTTCTAAGGTCACACAGGTATAGATGAAGGGAAATTACAAATATCAGCTTAATGCAAAACTTCTGTGATCCACTAGAAGTTTTTAATTGTAAATCAAATCACCATTATTCCCAGTGGTGTGGTCCACATGAAATTTAGATCTGCTTCATTTTTTGAATAATCTCCTAATATGATTTGGAAAAATGGTTGGACGGCCTGGATATACAACACATAAACCAAGGTGGGCCCCCACAGTTACCTAATTCGCTCCCTATTTTGTCAAATACCGAAAGTTCCAAACGGGTGGGCCCCACAGCGGTCTCTATAGTAGAATTCCGCTGTGGGCAGATCTTATAACCATCAGACGGTGATGAGAAGCGACTGACGTCCACTTGATTAATCCACCATCCTATGCAACTTCTGGAGGAAGTGGGCCCCACTTCCTATCACCAAGCAATTTTTCACTTGGTGTGGTCCACTTCTTCAGCTGTTTTTGTTTTGAGGACTGAATCCAGAACGCTGGACCCATCGTGCTTTGTGTATGCCATCCCAACCCGACCAACAGGCAGATCCAACCGTCAGAGTGGTATGCCCAGAAAGTCCGGCGGATCCATCCAACCGTTTACACGGTGGGACCCACTTGCAACTGGACTACTTGTTATTATTTTACTAATTTTCATACCTGATAGGGACAAAGCCTTTCGAAGAAAGTCCTACCAGAGAAGTTCTATCCTCTGATCAGCTCCGTCGATTGTACGGCCGCCAATGCAACTAGTCAGGAAGCGTAAGATGGAATTCATTGAACGGTTGAGATCTGTTAACTTTCATCAGGTGGGTGCGTAAATCTTCACCAATGATAAAGGTGCTGATCGACCTAGCCTCTTGGCAAATTGGTGAAAAACCAGAATGGTTGGATGATATTGATGTGGGCATTCTGGTGAACGGCCCGGATTAGACAGCAAATTCACCGATAGCTATAGTGAAGGTTTACACACTTTACCCGCAACTGTCTGTGCCAACGTGGCATGTCTTTGTGAAATCTGAGCGGTCCATCATGCTCTCGTCCCAAATCAAGCGTGTCATCAGGTGAAACACATACATGGACCGATTGTTCGACATTTCTAACCGTCCATTTGTTTTATAGTGTGGTCCATATGATGAATTGTGCTAGCCTAACTTTCTGCCCAGACCATCAACAAGGCAGCCCCACCTGATGAAGGGCTCAGATCTTGCATTTTTTTTTTTTTTCATTAACAAGCATTAATAAGTTTCTTGCAATTTGAAGCTAGCCACATGATCAGTGTGGCCCATTTTTATTTGATCTGATTTTTGCAGGCAACTGTGTTACATTGGAAGCCTTGATCCCGAGAAGGTGAAAGGAAAGATCGTGGCCTGTCTTCGTGGTGGTAATTATAGAGAGGAGAAGGGCGAGGCAGTCCGCCGAGCCGGTGGGACCGGGATGATCCTGGCCAATGATCCAGCCAGCAGTAATGATATCCCTTCTGATGCCCACTTCCTCCCGGCCACACACATCTCAGCCATTGATGGTCTTGCTGTGTTTTCCTACATTAATTCCACAATGTAAGCTCTCTTGTGTAGATGGATATCTAGGGCAGTAAATGGGTCAGAGGACCCATTCAGTACCTAGACCCCAGCTTGATCCAACCGTTTTACGGGTCTGGGTCTAAGAACAAATCCAGTTGCTAAATAGGTTTGCATTGATTGTTTTATATTAGGCTTAACCCAACCTAAACTCATTTAGTAAATGGGCAGGTCTGGTCCATGTTGTAAGGACCCATTTAGGCCTTGACCCAGCTTAACCCAATTTTAAACATGTTGTAAGGACCCGTTTAGGCCTTGACCCATTCCAACCTAATTTTAAACATAGTAAAAATGCTTGCATACAAATTCTAGACCCAAACCCATTAGCCCCTACCCATTTACAAATAGGTCTTGGTGGATCTCCCTCTACACGACTCACACCTATTTATAAATGTGTCTAATGAGGTTGAATCAAACCCAACCCAGACGCGCCCCATCTAGTAAAGGATCTAGGTCTAAAATTTGAACTCAAACACATTTAGTAAATGGGTGAGGACATCATAGTGGTGCAATGGTAGAAACTACCATGGAGATTGCGAGGCCAAAAGAAAATTAAAAAAAATGACATCGTCTCACTCATCATGTGAACCACATAAATGACATTAATGGACATCTAACGATCTGACCCAACATAAAGGCATGGTCCACATGATGAGTGGACTGGCCCTGATTTTTGCACGATGTGATCTTTATGATCGTTCCCACCTTCTGCACGGCTCAGATATCCCACACCATGGGGCTATACGTGATCATTCACTTCTATAAAATGAAAGTATAGATCAAGAATACGACATGCTCATCGTATGGTCCATCCATGGTGGGATCCATTCAATGGACGGTCAGGATCCTTGTCCACATTGCCAGATGGAGGTGGGGTACACTTTTAAACCCATTTTAGCTTATTATTATCATTCTCATTATTATTTTGTAGGGAGCCTGTGGCTTACATTACAGGTCCCACGACAAATCTCAACACGAAACCTGCACCGTTCATGACCGCCTTCTCGTCTCAAGGCCCTAATCCCATCACCCCCGAGATACTCAAGGTTTGTGACCAAACCCACTGATTAAATTCATCTGAACCATTGCTCTGTTGGCCCACTAATACTTGCACCCTTTATTATCACTCGGCCCTCGCTCTTCATGATTGGACCATTTCAACCTTTGATGGGTCACATAATTAAAGTCCACCTGATTTTGATGATCCAGTGGGTCCCACTCTTCAAACAAATGGATAAGATAGAAGCAGAGTGCAGTTGGGTGGCCCATAAAAATCAGTGTGGACCACCCATCTTGTATTATTTTGTTTATTACTTTTTATTATTATTATTTTTTTTTTGGGCAGCCGGATATTACAGCACCAGGGCTGAATGTTCTAGCTGCATATAGTGAAGCATCGAGCCCAACGACCCTGGCTTTTGATTCACGTAGGGTCCTTTACAGCGTATTAACTGGAACGTCCATGTCATGTCCACATGTTGCTGGCATTGTGGGCCTTCTCAAGACTCTTCATCCAGACTGGAGCCCAGCAGCAATTAGATCTGCAATCATGACCACTGGTGAGAAATCTCATTTCTTTTATAATTCAATTACATGTAGGTTGGCAATGGGCCAGGATGACCCTGGCTTTTATGGGTTGATCATTTTTCAGGCTGGGCTCAGTCATTGTAGCCATTCCAATCCTTGGATTTTTTTTTTTTTTTTTTTTAAACACATGAATCTTGCTTGCAGACCGTTCGATTCATTTTTCTAAGTTTCGATTTATTTGTGCATGTGTGGCCCACATGATTAACTGACATTCACGTGGTCGGAAAATAGAAATTTAATAATTTTTATTGGGCTGGACCCACTCAATTTTCAAGACGGGGGTTGGGCCAGGCCAATTCTAAGCCAGCCCAAGCACACAGAGCACTGGCCAAGTAGCCACCTGCGTCAGTAGGCAATCCGGGAAAAACCATGATATATGTGTTTTACCCAACCAATTAATTCATTCATTTTTCCAGGTCATTTTAGGGCACGAGACAAAAAGTGAAGTAGATCGAAATCTCAGGTGGACCACACCACAGGAAAACAGTGGTGATTGGATGGCTACCATTAAAAACCTCCTAAACCCAACTGTAATGTTTATTTGCCATCCAACCTTTTGATTAGGTCACATAGACCTGGATGAAGGGAAGACACAAATATCAGCTTGATCGAAAACTTTTGTGGCCCCCAAAAAGTTTTTAATGGTGGTTGTTCAATCAACACCTGAGATTAATGATCTAAAATGGATATATGCCATGGATGGAACACATACATCATGGTGGGGCCCACAGGCAATCTGCCTCCCAAGTGGTAGGCTTAGTCCACCCACCAGCCAACCTTCCCAATGGGTTGGCCATCATGAGGAACACACAGTGCAAAAATCAGCCCTATCTACTTATGAGGTGGGCCACGCCATGAAAACAATGTCTAGCCATTAATAAATAGATAAATGATTATAGTGTTCCTAGTTGCATCCCAACAGTTGGATGCTCGGATTAATCAATCCAGGCCATCCATTAGATCCAGCAGTTTACCATGCAAAAATGACACTATCGGATGATCTTATCTGTCGATTAGCTGGCCTTCTTTTTTAGTTAAGATTTTATTATTGTGTGCTAACTCATCATCACATGCCTTGATACAGCGAGGAGTCGAGATAATATGGGAGAGCACATGAACAATTCCTCCTTCACCAGGGCCACACCTTTCAGCTATGGTGCAGGCCATGTGTGGCCTAACCGTGCAATGGACCCTGGCCTTGTCTATGACCTGACCACCAACGACTACATCCACTTCCTATGCGCCCATGGCTACAATGCGACCCAAATGGCAATGTTCACGTACCACTCTTACTCATGCCACCACACCAATAAGTCCAGCATCCTGGATCTCAACTACCCTTCGATCGCGGTCCCTTATCTCACCACCTCCACAACCATTAAACGAACGGTCAAGAACGTTGGTTCGCCAGGCACTTACATGGTCCGTGTTGTTGCACCTAATGGTGTATCAGTTTCGGTCGAGCCTGCTAGCCTGATTTTCGGTCGGACCGGAGAAGAGAAGACATTTACAGTTAAGCTGACACCTAAAAGGCCTTTGGGCAGTGATTATGTTTTTGGGAGGCTGATATGGTCTGATGGTGTCCACTATGTGAGGAGTCCCATTGCAGTCTCATCTACAGACATGTAAGCCAAAAGGGTTTGATATTTTAGGCTTGATGGTTAAGGGTGGTGGCCTAGCTTGCTCTTTTACGATTGTGGCTACTAAAGATTGCTTGGCCGCTTGCTAAGTAGTGCATCAACTCTACCTATTTGCACGTGACATTCTCATTAATAAAGTCGCGATAAACCGAATAAGATAATCAACTTTTTCTCTAAAGTATTTCAGTAGTTGTGTCAATGGTATATATACTTTCGCATGGATCTAACATGATGGCCGACTAACACAAATAGGGCCGGTTTGATTCCTTGAAATACTAAGGGAATGTAGTATAAAACTCACATCATTACTACTTGTGGCTACTTGAGTACACCAATCTGTCATATTATAGAAACGAATCAGACCCACCCTTACTGTTAGTCACACTGCAGTGTTAGCCAGCCCCACTTAGGAATGATACCAAGACCTTAGCATTGAAACAAGGTTATCTACACCTAGTTTATTGCTTGAGCTATGGACCTTGGTGTATGGAATTACTACCAACTTAGATGGGTGAAGGTGCATTGATGTGGCATAATTTTGTGGGCCCCTCCATGATGTATATGTTACATTTACACCATCCATACATCCCGTGAGATCATTTTATAAAAAGAGACGTCCAAAGCAAAAATTGACCACACTACGTGAAGTAGTTGAGATTGAATACTCTTTATTGAAAACTTCTGGTGGCTTATAAGAGTATTGGATGAAGCTGATATTGTCACGCCCTAAAATAATATTTCAAAATTGAAGGAGATCATGAATATAATGCATATTATGCAACTTACATCCACGTGCCAAGAATTCTTTTCATACATGTTAAAAATTAGAGTTATGAGAACGATATTGGTGTTACATGTGGCTTTAACTCAAAACTATTGTCGCAGTGGGAGTCAATACCTATTTACTAGTACTAAATGTAGTGATCGTTGAAACAGGCAAACCTTTGCTTGAGGGAAAATGGTGCTATGAGGTCGAGGTTGAGCTGTGTGGGCCCATTGTGATGTGTATTGGAAATCCACCCCATCAGTTGGATACACCATTCTATGATGGCGTAAGAGCATAAATATCAGGTCAATCTATAACTTAGGTGGACCACGCCATGTATAAAAGTTTAGAGTAGTTATCCACCCATTGAAATCATCATGAGATGTGATTCCATAATCCAATACATTCATTATGTGTTTCCCATTCGGATGAGGGATAGCACCAAGTTTCAACCGCATAAAAATCTTAGGTAGGTCCCAAAAAGTGCTTCTAGATGTTTTAGGCATCATTTCACACTGCTTCAGATGGTATGGCCCACTTGAGATCTGGAATTGGCTGATATTTGGGATATCCCGTGACCTAAAGGGTACTCACGAAATCCATGGTGTGGATGTCCAATAAAAATTACTGTAGGGCCCACACAGCTATAAACTATTTTTCCGGGCAATTCATCGGGTTGAGAATTTTTCAGGAGGTTTTTAAATTTTAATGTTTTTCTCACGATATTATTAGACATTTTGGGGGGAAATAAAATCTTAAAAATATTTATTATAAATTCACAAACAATTTAAATATGTGAGGCCATCTGATGCATCTATGGCATTCAGATCTGACGATCTCTACTGTTAATCTGGTGGCCACTTCTCTGGATGGGCCACCGATCAAAATCACCTTTGTTGAGGATGGTTGAAAGTCTGAATTGTAACAAACTGCTCGTCACCGCCAAGAAAATCAAAAGGAAATTCTGAAAAAAGGGTGGAAATGGACGGCTAGGGGGGACCACCGTGAAGTTTGTGAGAAATCCATCCGTCCATCGGTTTTTCCAGCTCATAAAAATGAGTCATGTCCAAAACCCAAGTGGGCCACACCATAGGAGAAAAGTGGGAAGGAAAATGCCTACCGTTGAAAGCTTCCCATGGTCCACCGTGGTGGTATGATGCTATCCAAACCGTTCATAAAGTCATTCCCACTGGGATGAACTGAAAACATGGGATTTTGTGTGGGCCCATGAATGTCTCAACGGTGAGCATTCAATCATCACTTTTTCTTGTTGTCTGGCCCACTTGAGTCTTGAATCTTGTTCATTTTTTTGGTCTTGTATCCTGAAAAAGAGCTGGAAAAACGGATGGACGGCTGGATTTCTAACGGTGGGCCCCACCTAGCTTCGGATGGCAGGAACTAGTAAGGCAATTCGCCTCCAAGATGCACCGAATAATTAGACTTCTGACCCTGTCAGTCAATCAGCTGAATAGAAAAAATGACCGTGGATGGCTATCACTTCAAACGTCCGTCCGGATTTCAAGGCGGCCCACCCTTAATAACTGGTTGACGCGTGGACCCTCTCTGGTACTTGGTCCCATCCCAAATCCACGCGGATGTATTTGATACACTGAATGGGTATGACACTTCATACACAGGCACTCATATTCTACTCATAGCATAAATTAATTCAAAATTAAAACGAACCCACTATACAATTCCATAATCATATTTACTGAGAAATCACATCCTCTGATTTGTGAAAACTTCTTTGTTAAAGTAAGGACATTGGACATTTCTCATTCTTAACCATTCGATAAATGTTGATCAATCCAATGGTCAGATGGTCGAATATGTGTAGTTTTTGTTCTATGATGCATCTAAATTGGGACTCGCAATTTGGACGGTTTAATTTGAATTAATTTTATGCTACACATGGTTTTTTTTTTCTTTTTAGGTTAGTCATGCAACGCACTCACCTTATTAACTAGGCAACCCACCCACTTGGTTAGTCACATGATGTACCCACCCACCAGTGAGTGGGGTTAGTGTATCTCATTAGCAGTTGAACCTGAGACCTGCTGTTGAAATGCGTTGGCGTCTTCAAGCTGGGCTAGCACGCAAGAAACATAAGAATGTTACATGATGACTCGACCTAAAATAATTCAAAATTCAAGCCCAAAGGTAACCCAAGGCTTATGGGGACCCCACTTGCTTTTGTAGTGAATTTTCTCTCTCAAATTGCAACCCTTTTCAATTACTCGAGTTGAGTCAAACTCAAGCCCGTCAACACAAACTGGGCTTCAAGACGAGTTGAATTGAGCTAAGGTTAGCCCAAGCTTGGCTCAAAAATCTTCTAGCCGAGAGAAAAAAAAAAACTTTACTCAGATCAAATTGAGTGTCCGAAACGAGCCAAATCAAGCTAGTTCGAACCGAGACAAGCCAGCCAACGGAGTTGACTCAGCTCGTGTACAGCTCTATTTGTACAGTTGGGGCCAAGTTGCGAACGTGTCAGATTTCTCACACGTATTAGATATCCGCATGTGCCACGTGCAAAGTTGCTTATGGCCAGCAAGCTCTTTATAAGTACTTGACTCATACACTCTGCGTACGTGTGGGGCCCACCTTGCCGTATATATACCGTCCAACCCGTCCATCAGGGTAGTCCCATCATTAGGTCAGACGTCCAAGAACTCAGGCTAATCCCACCGTCATTTGACCCACCACGTGGGTGGTTGTCTATTTTTTTTTTTTTTCTAGTGTGGCCCACCTCATGTTGGAAATGACTGAATTTTTTTGTCGTCAGTTGGATGGATTTCACCCAAGGCCAACCACTAGCAGTCAAACAACTTTTAACTGTTGGATACGTGGCTTACAAATGGACGGTTAAGCTTCAACATCGGTTAGTTTTTGCACCATATAACCCATCCAATGTGGACTGCGTTGGATGAACGGTTAGGATCTCATACAATCTGGTTAGCCTTATAAATCCATCGCTAGCTTAAAAAAACAAATGGTATCTGCAGGACCACCCAGATCTAGAATACAGTGCCCTAATATGAGGTTTGCGTGGTGGGCCCCACCTTGAATGAGGAGCTACCAACCCAAAGAGCGTAATAATCGCACAGCCGTCCAAATCTTCCTGCTGGGACGTGAATCACGCCATTTTTATCGTAACCGGCAGCCGAGGAATTATACGGAACGTGGGCCAGCATCTTTTGTACTCTAAATTAGGGTTTTCAATTCTAACAAATGGCTCAGATGGCTCGATAATCCAGACCATTGGTCTGTTGGGTCCCACAATGGATGGGCCATACATTAAATATATCAACAATGAAACAACCAAAACCTCTCCATATACATCCAACGGATGAAAGTCAATGTTCCTAATATATATCAGTGGCCGGGATCTTCCAATCTAGAAGATCTTTTAGTATGCTGGTCCACATTAGTGATCATGGTGGGACCCACTTGCTAGAACTGGTGAGAAGATGCGTGGTTCATATAAAATAATTCCTCCATGCACCTTTCTTTCAGGCCACACATCATTGGAGAGTTGATGATCTATGGCCCATCTATGTCTGAGATCAATAGATTAACGAGTCTGATCAGTGAATTGTGTACTCTATGGATGTGTGGTGGAGATTGGACGGATAAACTATTTCGGTGGTTGGGCTGGTTACCAAAAATGAATTATTAAAGTATTATTCCCAAACGGCCGTTAGAAAATCCGGTTCTCGTTTCTTTAGAGAATGCCGCTGTCTTTAGCCGTGGCGTCGTCTTCAAACAGGTCGAAACTCTCTCACTGTACTACAATCACGGTATTTTGGAATAAACAGAAAAACTTTAATACGCTGGCAGAGTGGCATGAATGATACACAGGCACTTAGAAATTGCACACGTGACATACTCAAAATTTAAATTAAAAACTCTCTTAATTATGGGTTCATATTTAGTTGTACCTTGAACAATTTTTTTTGCCTATTCAGTTATCATACTATTGGATAGTTGGACACTTATTGGACAGTTGAAATGAAATATACACAATTAATGGTCCTATTTTGATAAATATGAGTCTCCTAATCAGTGGTTAGGACCACTCAACCAATCTGATTGTTGGGTCTGTTACTTAGAGAGAGTGGTTGACACAATCTAGACAGCTTAGGCCGAGTTAATGCATGCCACGTGTACAATTTCTAAGTGCCTGCGTATCAAGCTTCATACACAGCTAGATTCCCCTTTGTAGTACTGATAAAACAAGAGCAGCCTTATAGGCCTCACGTACAACTAGTTGGATGTCTAAATAGTAATGTTTGAACGGATATGTATGTCTTTCTCTCTCTATCTACATGCTCAAACACAGTTAGTTGTATATCCATCTAGCTGTATGTGGGCCCACCATGGTATTTGTATAACATCCAACGTGTATAACAAGGTAGTTCCATCATGAAAATAGAAAGCCCTAAAATCAGGTCGATCCAAAAATCAGGTGGGCCATACTATATAAAAAAATGAACAACCATCTAAAAACTTACACGTTCAAATGGGTCTCATCTAATGGTTGGATTACGGTTAGTTTTAGTGGGTCCCATTTCCATTGCAGGTGAATCATGGTAGACGGCTGGGATGTAATACAAACATCCTGATGGTGTCCTACATGCTAACTAGTTTGGACGTACAGCTAGTCGTGTGTGAGCATTCTTCATGTATATATTATATTGAAAAAATAAGAATTGCGAATATTTACACCCTCTTTTTTATCAGTTGGTACTGTTTCATCACTTACGTGTACCTACTTTTGTAGCATCTAGTTTTATTTTGTAGAGGTGGGGCCAGTGGTTCAATTATCCAGACCGTTGATCTGATGGGCCACATCCTACATATTCTAGAAAGGAAGATCGTAGCCATCCCTTATTTGGCATTTTTGTTTACAGTGGAGCTAGCGTTCCTGATCTATTTCTCCTACCAAACAAGCAAAGGACAGTGACTGCCTACCAAGAGAATTTAGGGTCATGTGGGGCCCACAAGATCGACAGTCTGGATCAGCATGGTGATGGGGCCCACATGCAGAAAAGCACAAGGTAAGGTGGGTAGGAGGATGTGGTGCATATCCTCGGGTGAGTCCATGAAAAGAAATGTCTCCACGTTTTCCGATGGAAGAAAATTCCAAAGAGCCTCTCTCCTGCAAAACCCAGGCTGCTTTTGGCTCTACTCATGGAATTGTTGTGGGAAGAAAGGGTTGCTGCCGTCCTTCTAAAAGAGCTGGCTTTCACCCATGCAATGGATTTTCCCTTGTCTTTTCGCTCCTTCCCTTTCTCCCCTTTTGTATTTCTTTAAATTCGACTCCTTGTATTGAAAGAGAGATGAGTGGTTGATTGGTTTCAAGTGAGAGAGAGAGAGAGAGAGAGAGAGAGAGAGAGAGAGAGAGAGTTTTGTATTGGATCCTCTTTCTTCTTTTTGATTCCGTAAATTCCATCCATGGAATGAAAGGGTGTTAGGTGGTTGAGAGAGAGAGAGAGAGAGAGAGGAAATTCGTCCAACAGTGGTTGAGCTTACTAACCATTTTCAGCTGCAGTAGAAATATTGTAAGTACAATTTCATTTATATATCTTTTTTTTTTTCGAATTTATTCTGTATTAGTGTGTATTAGCTAGTTTAGCTTATCATTGATGGGAGAACTGCCTGACAGTAATATACACCACGCTATGGTGTATATACCAAAACTAATATATTATTGTTAATTCTAGACTGTAAGGCCCCGTTTGTATCCTTGTATATCGTCAATCCAGGATTGCTCAATACATGCATTTTAAACTCGATTAGCCCAAAAATTAGTTTAAATGCATGTATTCGACAATCCTGGGCCGTCCGATACAACAATCCAAGTGACCCCTATATGAGTATTGAGTTTTGATTGGTTTTTTGAAATGTGTATTAGAATCTTATAATCTTGTGATAATGGTTGTTATTATTGTATATTTTTCCTCCATCTACTTGTATGTGATTTTTCACACATAAACAAGCCTCTTAGTAGAGGGATTAGATCATATTCTCCTTGGGTTAAGGTAGATTATAATGGCTCAAGCATCAATTGTACGTTTTCCTTACATCTAATTAATTAACCAAAGCCACACTGTCCAAAATGATGGGATCCAATTTTGATGGGCCATGAGAAAACATTAAAAATGATAAGGTGATACTATTCAGTGTTTCAAATATTGGTGATATTATCGATAATATTGCTGATATTAAACATATTGACAGGTCAAAAATACTAAAATTGTTGGAAGTTAAAAAATTTCAAGTATTGTTGATATTTTCAATTCTATCGATGATATTCTGTGATATTGTTGATATCAAAGATCGTTTGAGAAGAATTGCTTATAAAAGTTTCATGGCATATATTCTTAATACCAACAATAATATTTTTGATACTAGAGAAACATCTGTATAAGTGAGAATTGATAGAAAATTGGAAAAAATTTTAAAAACCAAAAAAATCTTTCTCTTTGGTGTTTTTTTTTTTTTTTTGAATTTTATTCCTCGAGTGATCTTTATAACCCCCCCCCCCCCCCCCCCCCCCCCTTTTTTGTTGAATTAAAGTTTGGATTTGAAGAGAAATCTGACTTTAAAATAAAAATGGGCTGAAACTTAAAAGCGATGTAAAATTCATAGAAATGCCATCTTTTTTTTATTTATTTATTTATCAAATGTTAGCATTGATTACAATGAAAATCTATATCTATTCATGGTTCTCGTGCAATGTCATGAATTTTTGGTAAAAAAAAATAACATTTAAGTGAAAAATGAAAAAGATTGATGAGATGCTAATTTTCTTTTTATCTTTTTTATATTGAAAAAAATGTGTTTGTCACTGTTAATTACTCTGAAAATTTAAAATATAAATGAATGTTAGCTAATTTATCAACCAGCTATAATTTTTACATATTTATTTTACTCTCTCTCTCTCTCTCTCTCTCTCTCTCTCTCTCTCTTTATATATATATATATATATATATATATATATATATATATATATATATATATATATATATATATATATATATATATATCACATGACCAGACCCATATAAAATGGAAACTTATTATATATAGTTTTTTTTTTCTACATGTGTAAACATGTATCTTCAGGGCCTATTTAGTTACCACCAAATAAGTTACTTTTCTATTTATAACAGTATACAAGTAATTTGTTTGAGATAAGAAAGTTCGGTTTATGATCACTTATGAGTAACCTTTTTATTTAATGTTATTTAATCACTTCAGTTGAATAAGTAGAAATCAACTTGAGGCATAAGTAGCCTATCTTAAGTGACTTAGGATCCAAACACTTCCTTAACATCTAAAGTTTCACTAAAAAAAATTACTTTTATTTCAACGTTCTTTCTATATTTTCTTAAACAATAATATTTTTTCACGTATCAGCATTAATATCGATGGTACCATTGATAATCTGTGCATTGATATTGCCCATTCAAGTCGAAATGGAGTCATTATTTGCACGGCCTAGATTACATCACATCCATATATAGCAGTTGTGGATGCATGGGTGTGGACATTTTGTTTTTGTTAGCATGCAAGGCACCCACCCTATTAGCTGCGCAGTTGTGGATGCATGGGTGTGGACATTTTGTTTTTGTTAGCATGCAAGGCACCCACCCTATTAGCTGCGCAGTTGTGGATGCATGGGTGTGGACATTTTGTTTTTGTTAGCATGCAAGGCACCCACCCTATTAGCTGCGCAACGCAACTGCACAGTTAGTCACACAATGCACCCATCCACTGGTAAGGTTAGTGTGTCTCCGTATCGTTTCAAACCTGAGACCTGCTGTTGAAACGCCTAGGTGTCTTCTAGCTAGGCTAGCAGGCGAGACACATGGATGTGGACTTGAACATGTTCGACATGGTCCCGATGGCATGGTATAATCTCCTTCAATCTCGATAGTAACTTTCATACAATGTTGATAACCTAACTTGCTGATTGGCATCCATTTATTGGACGGTTGAAATGAAAAATATCCTACAGTCTAAATTCAACAAAAACTTCCCAAGAATCATAGGCTAGGATTGTTCAACCATTACCATTTTGGTGCAATGATTTATGTTACACTGTATCCCACAATTGTAACGGTTTAATTTTAGTTAGTGTTTCGGTCTAGAATTTTAGAGCGCTTGTGTATCAACCGCCCACTATGTTAGAGTATCAAATAACTTTCTGTATACATGTGAGCATGAAATCAGGCAGGCATTTCGTAAATGCCAAAAAGGACGGCCGTGATTAGTTCACAAAAGCAAGGACGGTCAATGGTCAATGTAGAGTTTGCTCTTTCTCACCTATCATTGCGCGCTTGGGTTGTTTTTCCCGGTGCACCATTGCTTTTAGACTTCCTTACCAATTGGCCACATATTACTTTTAGCTTTCTAATCTTACGCACGTGCATACACACGTGAGTCACAACACGTACTTGATCTAAGCTTTCCATCAGGAGGGCTCCACTGTTTAGATCTTCTCACCTAAAATTTAGGTAATTTCCCATAAATTATGGTGCTCTCAGTTCCATCAGTCAACTTGGACAGTCCAATCGGTCGATCTGAACCGTCTATTAAGTCCAGAAGACATTTCAATGACTACCATAGAAAAATTACACTGATCTGATGATCTAATCCATCCTTGATTTTGCCTCATTTTCTATAGCCATCGTTATTCTAAGCAATAGATGGTACGGCTATGGTTGTCTATCAAAAGTGCCTTTAGAATCATAAGCAATCCATGATGGTCCCTAATATATAGATATTTTTAAGTAAAAATCTTGACCGTCCATGTATTGATCAATGATTAATATTTGTAGGATTGGTGTGATGTTTCCATCGTAGCCTGTGAAATATGCTGGATAATTGTTCCAGTACAACTAGGAGCACTATAACTTTACAGTGCTCTGAGAGCATTGGAGCATTTCTCTATATTTTGATCTTCTTTAATTTGCATTGTCGCTTGGGTATTTTCTGATCAAGATATGGTTATTGTAGGTTGTGATGTTCGGTCAACAACTCTCCTTGAGATGGGCCAATGCCGGGCCATGATCGGCCTTGGATTGATCTGCCTGGCTCCCTGAATGCCATCTTAGAAGCTTGTCAAGATGGTTGATTTACTTCCTAGTTGGCTTTCGGGGGGCCATGCAGGCCCAAAAGAGACGGATCCAGTACTTGCAGGTGCATTTCAATCAGAACACCTCTCTTTTTTGTGTACCTGTTAATGAAGTATTGATATATAGGTAACTTAGTGAGAGATTTGCTTGAATACGTCTAGGCCTGACAAAATTTCACACGACTAGCACGAAAAAATCAGTGTCTGGGTCCAACCTTATCGTGTCGGGTCACTAATGGGTTAGCCTGTTAAGACCCGTTAACATAACGGGTCGTGTCAGTGTTTCACCCGCAAAACCCATTTAACCTATTAGTGACGTCATTTTGGTAATTATCCTTAATGTGGTGAGAAATTCCTAAGAAACTAATACAACCAATAAGACTCTCTCTCTCTCTCTCTCTCTCTCTCTCTCTCTCACACACACACACACACACACACTTGGGAATTTTCTCCATTTTTCTGCCCATGGCCACACTCCAAAATCTCCTTCAAATTGAGCCCCTTCTCCAACTCTTTGCCCATGAAAGCATGGCCCGTTTATTTAATGGGTTTAACGGGTTAGGTTGCGGGTGAAACTAATACAACCAATAAGACTCTCTCTCTCTCTCTCTCTCTCTCTCTCTCTCACACACACACACACACACACACACACACATGGAAATTTTCTCCATCTTTCTGCCCATGGCCACACTCCAAAATCTCCTTCAAATTGAGCCCCTTCTCCAACTCTTTGCCCATGAAAGCATGGCCCGTTTATTTAATGGGTTTAACGGGTTAGGTTGCGGGTAACCTGTTAAACTAACGAATGGGTAAGGGTTTCTAGATTTTGACCCATTAGTTAATGGGCCCGATTTGGGTGAGCAAATTTTTGACATGACACAAACATGAACACAGTTCAACATGACCGATTGCCAGGCCTCAATACATCAATACAGCCCCAAGCACTGTAATAAGGTAGATTGACTTTAGCCTTTGAATTTGAATCACCTTACAATGATCCAAACCGTTTATATGACAGTTCTCATTTCTCAATTTGATTATTTCAACCCTTAGATAATTTGGCTCTATTAGTTCCGACACGAGCACTCACTATAACTTTTGTACGATCAAAGGGTTTGAGCATCCCCCATCCAAGGTGAACCCTGCAAAATAAATGGTCTAGATCATTGAAAAAGGCCTCAAGCCAATCACCAAAGTCCCAATGTATTATACTTTAATACATGTTGTGGAGATCTTCAATGGCTTATTTATCTTTCGTTGACATCCTGATCTTCTGATACCCCACCATAAGGATGGTCCTGATTGCCACCTGTGTTTACGATAGATGAGTATATATAGACAACACTATGTAGAGCTGCCATAACATGTCTCACATCGAAATTTCAAAATTTTGATTTTCCAGTTTAAGAGATCTATACCATATTGGTGTATTTTGTGGTGAGGTAGGAGCTAGAATTGTCTACAACACCTCTTTTATCAGGGCGTAGAACACCCAAATTCTTTCTGGCCCACCATGTGGTGTATATGAATTAGCAGGGCATAAAACACCCAAATTCTTTCCGGCCCACCGTGTGGTGTATATGAATTCCATTCCATCTATTCTTTCTTCTTCTTCTTTTTATTATTATTATTATTATTACACATAATTTTACCTGTGGTGTGACTCACCTGATGTCTCATTGAGGAGTCACTTGATGGATGGAGTGTGTTTCACATAAACAACATGGGGGACTCGAAAGAGCTTGGGTGTTTTAGTCATGCTGTGTAAAACCGGTTTTGTAAATAATCCCTATTTTGTTTAGACCAATTTTCATGGAGCCCAACATGTTGTATATGTAAAATCCACTCGGTCCATCCTGTGAAAACCTTTACGTGAACCATACATACAAAATATCCTCCAGATAAAAGACTCATATGGGTCATACCAATGGAAACGATATAAAATTACTCATTAATTTCTAAGTTCATGTGGTGTTAGTTACTTGAACATTGGGTCAGTCTGAATTTTATATATTCCCTTCTTTACGGTGAACCACACATGATTAGCGTGTTTGATGAAAGATAAATATCATGATCGCCCCACTTTCAAACCTATGATTTTCTGTAGCTCACCTAGTTGTAGATGAGGCTGATTTTTTGTCTAGGGGCCTAGCATCAAGCAGAGCATGGTGGCCACACATAGCTTGGGTGTTTTAGCCTAAAAAAAGAATTGTGGATAGATTCCGGTCTACTACATAATCTACTTTGACAAAACACCTAGTGGGAAGTACAATAATTTCATCTTTTGTTCTTTTTAACTGTATCAGACTATAGTATTAAAACAATAAACAACTATAATAAATTCCTTGCCATGAAAATTCTCTCCTTCCAATGTCCCACTACAGTATGTTCTGTCTCCTACTATTACCGTATTTCGAAAAGTCCAAATTGAGGACTCGACTTAGTCTTTAATTGACTCGATATTTTAACAATTAGGTTTACAATATTTTATGCGCTCAACATTGTTGGAAATACATGAACTTAGCATATATGAAATTGTGTAAAACAGTAATTTATTTGAGCGGAGCATGCTTGTGATGCCTTTTCTATGATCATCTCATCCATTTTCTATGATCACTGTGATATTTGATATGCATCAACCCCGTGCATTTGGGCCCACCTGAATTTTGGTGTGTGCCAAAAAATCAGCGGTATCCGAAACTCATATTAGCCATATCATCTGAAACCATTAGAAATCATGCTTAAAATATCTAAAAGCACTTGATGGGGCCACCTGAGTTTTGAAATGGCCTGAAATTTGATGTGACCCCTCATCCAGGGGGGACACACACAATGGATGGGATGGATGTCTAAACCACATCTCATTGGGCCCTATATATATACAATTAGGATGGTTAATTTCAACGAGCAGGAATCCACTCTCATCTGTTGTTATCTGTGGCGGGGCTCACATAAGTCATGAATTGACCCGATTTTTAGGCCTGTGGCTCACCATGAAAGGGTGCATCTGATTAATGGGATGAATGTCCCTCACACATCACAGTGGGCCCACAGAGCTCTACCTCATGGGGTAGAACCCAAGTTTCAAAAAAAAAAAAAAGTTTAAACGTGACCACTTTTTAGAACCTATCATTAGATGAGTAGATGTGACTAGCTAGGGTCCTCATCACAATATTTTATTGGTCGTTGATAGTGGCCTTAATGGTCTCTTTTCCATTTGACAAGTGCATTTCATTTGGTATGTGTAGAGTTGTACACGAGCTGAGCCAAACCAAACTTTGCCTAGTTCGGCTTGGTTTGGTCAGCGGGCAACTTGGGCTCGAGCTTGGCTCGACTTGGTCCTTGAGCCTAGATGGTGGGCTTGGCTTGGTTTGGACGAGCTTTTGATTTGAATTTGAGCCTATTCAAGCCTGTTCGAGCTTTAAGCTTTTGAGCCTGGATTCGAGCCGAGCTTTCGAGCCTAAATCGAACTTGCCTTTTGAGACGACACTTTTCAAGCCTATTTGGGGAGGTCGGTTGTCGCCTGCTGGATAGGACGGTCGATGAACGAGAGAGAGAGAGAAGGAGGTTGTGCAGGGCGATTGTCACCGGGTGATGAGCGGAGAGAGAGAGAGAGAGAGAGAGAGAGAGAGAGAGAGATTAACTGGCCTGGCCGGTCGGGATTGTTGCCGCCTTGTCGGATGGTCGAATGCTTGTCGACTGCCGACCTAGAGTTTTGGAGAGAGAGGGTTAGAAGGGGGCGGGCGCTTGAAGAGGGTAAGGTAGTTTTAGCCTTTAGGGTTTTACTTTTTACCTTTTAAGTTAAAATTTTTAACTTTACTTTTTTAATATTAATAAATTATATATATATATATATATATATATATATTAATGTTTTAAATATACGAGCCGAGCCGCATCGAGCCTGATTCGAGTCGAATCAAGTCTGATTCGAGCCGAGCCGAATCAAGCTCAGGTCAGGCTCATGCTTGGTTTGAATTTCCAATGAGCCCCAAAAAATAGCTCGGCTTGGTTTGTTCGGCCCTACAAACTGAGCCAAATCAAGCTTTTTCGAGCTAAGCCAAGCGAGCTTTTCCAACTGGCTCGGTTTGTGTACAGCTCTTAAGTATGTGCTATATATGAATTGTTGCAACCAACTTTTGTTCATCAGTCAACTCCTTCTTCTAGATGTGAGAATTTTCTAAGAGATCTACATTGATTATTAGATAAACCTACCTTGGGTGGGCCATCTCCCAAAGTTTACACCAAGTTGGACACTCCTAGCCGTTGATTTGTAAGGGTATTTGTAAGGCTTGCAAAATAAGAGAAATAAGGATCTAACCTGAATAACGCGCACACACTACAATGTCTCTACCAGTTCAGCTAACCAGCCGGGCATGATTTGAAGGCTTTTATAGCTAGCAAATGGATGGATGGTCAAAAGAGGGTTGGTGGGCCTTTTTTACAGCCATCTATTTTCTATTTTACCAAATGTCTTTCATGAGAATGGTGAAGAATGTAAGGTTGGTGTCACTTTTTAGGGTATGGCCTACTAATATTGGTATAGGCTACCTAAAATGGATTTGGGTCATCAAGACTTTTGCCATGTTTGCTAAAAGGAAGTCATTGACAAGTGAAAGAAAGTGACAAACATTGGCCCTAGAGTCCGACCAAACGGGGTGGATGCATGTCTTTGACTGAGGTGTTGTCATATGGAATGCCAAAAGAATGTTCAAATGATACTCGGTTTTCAATTTGTACAAGTGGGCCATGGTGCATTGAATCCAGACGGTTGGTCTCTTTGACCCACATCAGAAAGACCATTCCCCCAAGATCTACTCTAGAGGACAACTCAATTTGTTGCTTGTAAATAAATGGTTATAAAGATAGATATGTTGATGGTCCACATTATATTGAAGAAGGGCCCAAGATTAGTGGTTGGTTTATGTTTATCCAAGTCATTCTCTTGAGTATCATGGGTGGTGGGACGCAGCGGTGTTTGTTCATACATGCGTACGTTTGGGATGCTCATATATGGGACATTTCTAATTGAAAATTCCTCTCTTTCTTGTTATAAAAAGCTCACAAAAGATAATTTTTTTGTAGATTTTTAAAAGAAGTTTTTTTCTTCAAGGTGGAATACTGCCTATTAAAATGGAAACATACGTGGAAGGAAATAAATTATTTTATATAAAAAAATCTTGTGTGTGGTAAGAGAGTAAAATAGAGGCAAGCTATTTATTATCTGATTTCTCTTATTTTTGTAAAGAAAAAAACTTTATGTGTGCTATCCTGCACAAGTTTGCAAGCTGCTCCATATGTCTATACCTCTTCTTATTCTTTTACTATTTTTTGTATCGATCATGTGTAAGAGTTTCTCCACAACACTGCGGTCCCCACTTCTACAAACTAAGGGGGCGTTTGGATTGGAATAAGTTACTTATGCCTCAAGTAACTATCTTGGTTTCAACTTATTAAGCTGAACTGATTAACTAACTTTAAATAAAAAAAAGTTACTTATGATTGATCATTAACCAAACTTATCACAAATAAGTTACATATATCTACTGTTGTACGTAGAAAAATAACTTATTTGGCAGTGTCCAAACGGGCCCTAAAAGTCCGGGTACCTTGTGCCTAACATGTCTTCCCATTTTTCAATTCTAACAAGTTATGGCCTATAGTTCATTAATCTGGACCGTTGATCTGTTGTGTTTGACTATGGATAGATTATGCTTGTAAGACAATCCAAATACGAATATCCCAGCCACTAGTCATGTCACCATATCCAGTTGAGCCTGGACCATTGTTGCATTCTCTTCTTAACCATCTTTGTGCAGTCCATACATGGAGCTGTTACTACTGTATTATTAATGAAATCTTTTGGTGGCATAGTCCATGCTATTAGGGCAAAACACTTCAATGGTTTATACTTATTTACCATGGCTTACTTGTGAAAGTCGGAAAACATGCGTACACTGTGCAAAGGCATGGCCACCTATCATAAAAAGTCTCATAATACCTACCCGGAATAATGCTGTAGGGT
The DNA here is from genome assembly GCA_003013855.2 of Liriodendron chinense. Taxonomy (NCBI): domain Eukaryota; kingdom Viridiplantae; phylum Streptophyta; class Magnoliopsida; order Magnoliales; family Magnoliaceae; genus Liriodendron; species Liriodendron chinense. The sequence goes on along the minus strand of PVNU02003981.1, from coordinate 285,265 downwards.
GTGGCTGCCTAATCTATGTAAGCTAAGAAAGAAAAGACAGGTAGTAGTTTCTCCTTTTTTTTTTCCTTGATCGCGAAAGAACTTGCTTTTCTCGTGCGTCCTTTGCACCTTCGGATGGAGAAGCCTTTGATCATGACATGGGGGTGGATTAGGTGTGCCCCGCCTCACCCAAGAGGGTGCAACCCTTACGGTGGGGCTCACCTAGATGTATTTATTCTATATCCACACCATCCATCCGTTTTTCCAGATCATTTTAGGGCATGAACCCAAAGATGAAGAAGATCCAAATCTCAGGTGGACCATGAAATAGGAAACAGTGGTGATTGAATGCCCTACCATTAAAAACTTCCTAGGGTCCATGGTAATGCTTCCGTACTGTTTATTTGCAATCCAACCAGTTGATAAGGTCACATAAACCTAGAGGAAGTGGGAAAGACAAATTAGATTAATCCAAAACTTTTGTGACCCATTAATGGTCAATCACTACTCTTCCTTTGGAATAATGTACTTGGGAATGGGATGTGCTTCATTTGTTGGGCTCATGCCATAAGAGCCTGCTTGGATAATGGACTACTATGGTAATGTAGTGTAAAACTCACATAATTGCATCTTGTCTTTGATTGAATATCACAGATCATGGTAATCTTTTTGGATTCACAATAGAAAACGGATGGGCCAAAGTATGTTCATGTGGTGTAGTTTTGTGGGCCCCATCATGATGTATGTGTTATATCTACACTATCCATCTTTCTTGGGTGATCATTTATGGAATGAGACAAAAAATGAGATGGATCTCAACAAAAATCGACACCACCACATAAAACAATGGAATTGAACACCTACCATCTAAATATAAGATTAGTTGAAGACTTCTAACCATCTAAATATAAGTTACCGTCGTGGGTTATGATGACATCCAAATGATGTTAGCCTCTAGCATATTCTGATCTTGGAAAATTTCCTCCTTATTACATCTATGGTGGGATCCAACCCACCAATCAGTTGGATAATTGAAGTATGATGTCCTGGGTTTTTAACAAGCTGTTATGTAAAGATATGAACAATTAGACTTTGTGTGGTCCATCTAACTGTCATTATGCACATATTTATTCATTGGATTAATATTAATGTTTCCCGAGTTTATACATACAGATGTGATTGTTTCATGATGATGGATATTGAGATTTTCCATAAACCATTGGGTAGGTATGTATGATAGGTTTGATCCACATTGAGATACATATATATAAGATGTACCTCAGCCCTTATTTATAAGATACTCAGGATAAGATCTCATAGAGATTAACTCAGTCAAGATCACGCAAGCCTATATATTATAGCATTGATGTATTAACTCCCGTGCTCTTCACTAACATGAGGCCTAAACCTGACTCTTATGGCCAAACCCATCTACACCATGCAATCATCATGAAGTGGGGGACCTCACCATGGCCAGGGGCGTCCAGGTTGGCGACTCTCATGGCCGGCGTTAACGTTGGAGCCATGGAAGACCACCACCTGATGGTGGGTTTTCGAAACCCCTACCGCCTCGAATTTGGGCCACTTCCGCCACCATAATGGCCCCATGAGTGGCATGAAGTGCTGGGCCTGGGTCTCTGGACCTGTTCCCAATCTATTTCTGGGTCATATGGTGGGCCCTAAAATCACTCTCATCACATGGACACAGTGACTGTGAAAGACCCTTGTGCACGCCACCAATGGAGGGTGGTAATCATGTAGCCACCACCATCCAATCGCTTTGGAAATAACTGGGCTCGATCTGGACAGTAGGTCCAGATGCAAAAACCATATGCATACAATCGTGTGTATGTCTGTGCACATGAACAGGCGGCCCGGATGTCATGGACCAAGTTTGTGGACCCCACAGTGAGGAGTTATTGGGTCCACCCAAAATACATGGAGCCCACACAGTGCATGTGGTTCCCAGACGTCCTTACGCTTGTTGAATGATGCACTAATATTGGACTTGTTGAAGCACAAGTACCATACTAACATAAGGTAGACGGATGAGAGTGGACCCCACAGTCTAGTCCTTCGTGATTATGTGGGGCCCACTTCTCAAGCCATGGTAGACCACTGTATGTTTAACAAATGGACCTGTCTACGGCCAATAAATTAGTAGAGGGGCCCAGAGCTATACACTCGGTTTATCTGGGGCCAGCATGATGACAACGAGAAGACATCAAAAAGCATTATATGCATGCATGTGGACGCTAGCGTTTGTTGAAAGAGCCTTCAAGTTGTCCACTGACCGGCCAGGGTCATGACCGATCGGACAGTGGGGGCTGACCGGTCGCAACCAATCAGGTGTTGAGGCAAATGTGACTATTTTGGTGTTTTTTTTCTAGATTGTTTTTTACCGGTTCCACTGGTAAGTCATAGGGTTCGACCGGTCACAACTGGTCGGCTATGTACGCGTTTTCTTATGCAGATACGCGAACTTGCATAAGTAGTTTTTACTTTTGTTTTGTTGCCTATATAAACGGGTTGTAATCGAGATTATGAGTAATCTTAAAATGTCTAAGGCTTCCTAAGTGTATTAGGAAGAAGGGAGAGTGTTTTGAGAGAGAGAGAGAGAGAGAGAGAGAGAGAGAGCTTGAGTTTTTTCTAGTTTTTCCTTGCTTGTAGGCTGTCAATCTCTGTAATCTTCTGAATTATAATGAATCGCTTTGTGCCGTGGTATTTTACTCATTCAGAGGTTTTTCCACGTAAAATCAGATTGTCTCTTGTGGTTGAATGCTTGTGTAATTGGTTGCATTGTGTTGTTCGTTAGATTCGAATATTGTATTGTGTGTGCGCGGCTTTTGCTTCGGCTGCCGGCGTTCTATTCCTAATAGTGTTGACTCTTCATGAGGATCTAGTCTTTATGATTTCATTGAGCATCCATAGTACCGTTAGATATAAGATCAACCAATGAGTGATGTTAACCATAGAAAGAGATCATCGATGATGACACAATGGTTGGACCGCTTAAGAATGAAATTTAAATCCTTATTTTATTAATGATCCAACAACGTGGATTGGTCGATTGCTAACAAAAGAGCGATAATAGTTATGTATCATTGGAACCCATCTTGATTTATTGCATTTCGCACATATTGTGGAGTGGACGCCTATGCGTAGTAGCTAGGATTCGTAATCATAGTCAAGCAAGTTCCGTCTTCTATGTGTTCGCATTAACATCATAAATTGATGTGCTAAGATATTTTAAAATTATTATGGATTTGTCTTTTTTTCTTTTATTTTATTTTATTTTAAACAAGGTGGGAACACACCATCTGAATTATATTGGAACAGAAAATGCTTTACAACCATTCAGGCAGGCCCGAAACTGGGCCACACCTATCATATCAAACAGGCCAAAACCAAAAAGCTAAGCAAAAAACAACCACCCCTCAACAAACAAACAAGCAAACCAGCCAGCCAACAAAGCCTCATAAACAAAGAAAAAAAGAAACCAAACACACCCACCAACTGCCACTGCTGCTTTCTTTAGCAAAGCTTCCTATACAAGCATCGCTGAAGCTGCAGACGAAGCTGGCTCCACGCTAGGTAGAAACTAAAAAAAAAAAAAAACAAACAAACCTCCCATGGATGATGAGAACAGCCTTCCTACATCCAATAACACAAAATGGAGGAACACACCTAACACCAACGGACAGAAGAACCAGCACCCGCAGCACACCAATTTTCATACATCGTAATTGAGGATTTGTCAAGAGAACTTTGATACATTGTAATTGATGGTCTTAATGAGGGCAAAAAATTGGATGATACAAATTTTGATACATGAAAGTGCAAGATGAGATTCTTGTTCTTTGAGTTGAACATTCATCATGTTCTAACATATGTAATAGAGAAAATCAACTGATGGCACAAGCGATCGATGAGATTGTGCATTCTATGGCTACTTGGGTTCGGTAAACATTCTTAGTGCCATATGCGAGAGTGGATTAGGTGAGACCCGGGCCTCATCCAAGACGGTGCGGCCCCTACTGTGGGGTTACCATGGGGCCCACCTTGATGTATGTATTACGTATCCACACTGTCCATCTTTTTTTCCTTTTCTTTTTTTCAGATCTTTTTATGACATTATCTGAAAAATGAAACATGCCCAATTATCAGATGGACCATACCATAAGAAACATTATTTATTGACCATTAATGGGCCACACAAGTTTTGGATTAAGCTGATATTTGGTTTTTCCCTTCATCCAGGCTTTTATATATGTGATCTTATCTACAGATGAGATGATAAATAAACACTAAGGAAACATTAAGGTGCACCCTTAGAAGTCAATCAGTACCACTGTTTCTAATGGTATATGGTCCACCTGATGATCGTATCCACTTCATTTTTTGGATAATGTCCTAAAATGTATTGAAAAATTGGATGGACGACATGGATACATAATACATACATCAAGGTGGGCCCCATGGTGTAACCCCATAGTAAGGGCCGCATCGTCTTGGATTCTTGGGTGAGGACACGATCCAACCTAATCTGCTCTTGCCATGCATAATGATCTTATTGAACTATGTTAGAAGAGTACATAAAAAGTGTTAATGGTTGCCCATATAGACATGTTTGGAGACGTATCTACTATGTGGCCACAAGTTCATAAAAGACTTATCTAAGGCGCCAAATTGAGTCAACAGGTCAATTTTTTTACAAACTATTTTAAAAAAAAAAAATATTTATGCTGATATTAATATTTCAATGCGTGTCTCTCACTCGCTAGCCCAGTTGGAAGATGCCTTGGCATTTCAACAGCAAGTGTTATGTTTGAAATGCTAAGGAGACACAAACCCCACCAGTGGGTTGGTGAATCGTATGCCTAACTATGTAGGTGCATTGCGCAACTAATAGAGTAGATGCATTGTATGACTAAGAAAATAAAAATAAATTCAAATGAGCTTTGGTGGATGAAGTTTTTAAGATAAAATCTAATCAATCTTAAAAGTAAATAATTGTCCTTCATGAACGAGAATTGAGATTGGTGCAAGTAAATAGATAGAATTAAGTGTGTTTAATTTTCCTTTAATTTTTTTTAATGGTAAGGGATCATGGTAATTTATTACACCTCATTACCACCATAATTTAAAAGATGTGGAGCTAGTCTCTAATCGAAAATTTTCTAATATTAAGAGTGTATAAATATAAGTGTAGGCTCTCATGCTCAGATACTTCTCTCTCCTCTTTAACTCTAGTCTTAAAGAAACATTTCCCTTTTTAACAAACTCTAAGCTAAATTTAAAAATCTCATGGTATATAGTATTCTTTTCCCCAAGTGACAGGAAATCAACGTACACATGCCGGTAGATTTCTTGGGATACTTGGGTTTGCAAGAAGCAGCGACATCTGGTTAAACGGGCCTGGGAGAATTTCTTGAGACCCATTTGAAATTCAGGTCGGGTTTGAGATCCAGGCCACTCAATTAGTGGGGCCCACTATGAGCAGACACTGGCCCAGACTCAGTTATTCCAGGTGGTCTCTCATGCCATACCATGCACGTGGATTTAGAGGCTCCATGCATGATTTCGAGCTGTTCCCTATGGGGTGGCCCACCTGATTATTGGATATTGGGGATGGAGGCCAAACACGGAGACGGACTACATAGCACTTACATGGTACCTTGTGCAACTGAAAAGGCTCTGTGGGCCCACTATGATGTATGCATGTTTTATCCACACCATTGATCTACTTTTCTGGATCATTTTAGTGTATAAGACGAAAAATGAGTTAGATCCAAATCTCAGGTGAACCACACCGTAGGAAACAGTGGTGATCGAACGATCGCCATTAAAAATTTGTTGGGGCTACAAAAGTTTTGAATCAAGCTGATATTTGTGTTTTCCCTTCATCCAGGACCGTCCATGTGACCCAACCAATAGGTTGGATGGAAAATAAGCATTACAGTGGGCCTAGGAAGATTTTAATGGTGGGGGTTCAATCATGTTTATTTCCTGTGGTTAAGTCCACCTGAGATTTGTATCTGCTTTATTTTTGGGCTTATGAACTAAAATGAGATGGAAAAATGGATAGACGGCATAAATATACTACACATACATCCAAGGTGGGCCCCACGTTCAGGGTCCCATCGTGTTGGCTGAGTGCCGACTGCACCTAATCTGCTCTCCGATGGATGGTAAGGACCACGAGTCACCCCTGACTCAGGGAAGGTGGGCTGATTCAGGCCGGACTCGGGGCAAGGCAGGCTGATTCAGTCTTGACTCTGAGTCCGAACTCAACTCAGGATGGAATGATTCAGTCTGAGTCGCAAAGTCTTTTAACCATGTTGATAATCTATAGAAACGAAGATGTCCAAAAATTGGTGGCCCACCTAGGGCTGTAAATGGTCAGGTTCAGGGCGGGTTTAGCCAAAACCAGACCCGCCCATTTACTAAACGGGTCTGGGTCGAATTTTTAGACCCAGACCCTTTTACTAAATGGGCGGGTCCGAGTCGGGTCCGAGTCAACCCATCAGACCCATTTATAAATGGGTCCGGGTCTGGTAGAGGGAGATCCACCCAGACACATTTATAAATGGGTCGGGTCTAATGGGTCTAGGTTTGGATCAAGTATGCAAGCATTTTACAAGGCTTAAAAAGGGGATTGGACGGGTCCCTTGAAACATAGACAAAACCTACCCACTTACTAAATGGGTTCGGGTCGGGCCGGGTTGGGCCTAATATAAAGGAAACCAGACCCAGACCCAGACCCGTTTAGCAACTGGGTCTGTTCTTGGACCCAGACCCGTACCATTTAACAAATGGGTCGGGTCTGGGTTGGGTCTATTGGGTTGGGTCCGGGTAACCCATCAGGTCCGCTGACCCATTTACAGCCCTAGGTCCCACCCGAGTAAGATAGAGCTAGTAGTGCGATACGATTCTTGTGGGCCTGTTGATTGAAAGGCCAACTTCATGCTTGTCTAGCTTGTTTCACGATGGGCCCACACATATGCAGGGTCGAGGATAAAACGAATGGTCTGTGGTTCAATCCTGTTATTTTCATGTCTCAGTCCATAGCTTTGTTTTCAAAGTGGCCTGGCAAGGCAAGGGCTTTATCAAACGGTTTTCATGTTATTGTGTACGTGAGTGACTATTGCTGAAGTGGATGAAACAACTTCATGTAGGTGAGATCCACTCCGTCCATCAGGTGCACCTCAGTTTTTTACAGTGGCCCAAAGATCCGATCGATTCAACTTAGGTAGGCTACACAATACTAAAATCATCCCAGCTGTGTGTGATTTACACCTTTGTGTATATATGCCATCCAATCTATTCATCTGGCGCATTCCACAAGGATGAAGGGACTCCCCGAAAATTAGGACATTTCAAGACTCATGTCTGCCACACCAAGTGATCAATTCAGAGGTTTTAAGCATGATTTTACATGGTTCCTGCGATGTTGGCCACCTAAGCCTTGAATCCGACTGATCGTTAAGGATCCAGAGTTAAAACATGCCCGCGCCCTTGATGAATGGCATGGATCTCATCAATCATATCATCTAGGCAGTAAGAAGCTCGATTATTCTATTGAATTTTCTCAACTGTTATTTGAAACATCAACATCTATAACATATATCGCAACTACGCATCCCATTACATATTTGATAAGAAATGTTAAGAAGATCAGTGTTTATTGGCACAAATGTGCATTATCCGGGTCATAAATCAGGTGGGCCACACATACATGAGAAAAATAAACAGATAGAACAGAAATCATCATCCATGTTTTGCAAACATGGACATCCAATCTGATAGTTCGACCCACCACAACTTATGAATGACCCAGATCCCATGTTTGCAAATAACACACACACACACACACACACACACACACACAAAACGTCGATTATCGGTAGTATTGCATGAATCTCCTAGGCATTTCTGGATATTGTCACATCCTTCTTTGATATTGTCATCATCACATCATAGAATCAAGCATTGTCATGGCCGCCAGAGGCCTCATATGCGTAAAGCGGCATCGGCATGCTTGGTTGGTAAGTCCAGATCAACGGTTGAGACTTCGTTTCAGCCTTCTTCTCTTTATCAGCAGGTCCGACACTAACAAGCTCTGCATAACCAATCTTCTTTCTGAGCAACTTTGTCAAGCAGACGGAATCGACGTCGTCGCCGATAACTACAATCTGATTCATGTCTTCACCCTGTACTGCAGCTGATAATACCCCTGCGACACCCACAGTAAAGAACCGCTGTATCAACATCTATATTAATGATTTTTAATATGGCCATTCTAATGGAGCCCTACAGCTCATGAGCATGAAAAGATGTTGATAAGGCTATGTGCATGTGTATCTTGTATCATACTTCAGAACTCAGTAACTCCGAGTAGACTCACCGAGTCCACTCAGTTCAAGCAGTGGGCCCGGACAAGTTACCAAAAACTATTGAAGGTGATCGAGTAAATATTATGCCACCGAGTTACTCAGGAAATATGGATTTGGACATATAGTTGACTCAGTGGTTCATAGATGGAGGTCAGAGGATTACTAAGGCTAACACGGATTTGACACGACTATTGACTCAGTAGGTTGCCACTTCATGTGACTGAGTTACTGAGTCAACATGGATTTGACATGGTTGACTCAGTAGGTCACCACTGGCCATTGCATGTCAGTCATTATTTGAGCTCTTGGCCTAAGTTCATGAATTTCTTCTTCTCCTCTCTCTCTCTCTCTCTCTCTCTCTCTCTCTCTGTTTTAAGTTCATGAACATCACTATGTATAATAACTTCATCTCAATGATCGAGGGTGTGTTTGAGAAGTTGGAAATGGTTGGAAAGGCCGAAAGGGCTATGGGTCATCCAAGATGCAGCACCCTAGCTAGTTAGATAGTCTGGAGACACAACCATGCACCAACCACACCAGGTCTGTTAGGCATGGATGCTCATCATCTCCAATGCGTTAACCATTTTTTGTCATCCAACGTGCATGCTAATGGCACTTAAAACATAGGGATACCTTGTACGCCAACTACAACTGTCAAGGCTTTGGCTCGGCACTTGGGGCTACACATCTGAACTTTCAACACCATCTTTTGCTGTAACAAATCCGCTATTGAGTTAGATGAACAAAGCCACACAAAATTCACCTAATTATATAATAAAATCCATCAACTGCGTGCAGTAATAAAAAGATGTTAATTAAGGGCATTTTGCTGAAAGGTAGAGTGAAAAAGAAATTAGTTGAAAACCCTAAACCCTAAATCTTAAATACTATAAGATTCATGCCATTTTAGTTTAGAAGCCCACCATAAATATTCATGACCCCAAACTCAAGGTGGTCTACTCATCAAGTAAGCTACACATGTCTGAACAAATTGGATGGTTAGGGCAAAATGACCGACAATATATATTTAATGTACATGCTACCCCATGAGTGGACCAGCCTGATTTTTGGGCCAGGGCTTGTTCAAGGTGGGCATTTCTAATGAATGACCAGAATCTTGCATAGGTGTGCAACGTTAGCGCGTGTATGTCACCTGACATGGTGCTGTTGCCCTTAATTCATTGGAGTGTTACCTTCATTGTGAGATGCCTAGTGGCCAACTTCGTGGAAAACTGCTAATTTTGTGATTGAGGACACGCAAAATAGTTTTTTATTTTTTTTATTTTTTGGTTTCTAGGACATGTTCTACACCCTCTATTTATAGGCCTTTGGGAACAATACCCCGCTTTCCTTCCACGAAGATTATGGAGACTATGTCAATGTCCTTGATTTTCCAGGGGTGGAGAGATTAATTCGACAGGGTCCATGACTCGGGAAGCTATGCAATTGCGTAGAAATCGGCTGATCATGACATGAGAGACTAGTCTACATGAATCACGCGGGAATAAGGCCATATTGATTGTACGAACTTTCTTGAGTTATGATGAGTAGAGAAGAGTTTTCGACACTTTCATTTTCATGTTGGAAAAGCCGTACAAGGACGTTGGCGTGTTTGTTTACTTGTTGTTCCTAGAAAGAGGTGTTTTAACATTCTGACTCACTGAGTTGACTCACTCAAGTTGCAGTTTTATCCATATATGGACAGCCAGTTTCTACCATGACTCATGTGGGACTCATCTGACTCAATGGGTCAGCTCACTCGACTAGGAGTGCTTTTCTTACGCATAGGCTAGTTTCTATCATGACCCAAGTGGGACTCATCTGACTCACTGGGTCAACTCTTTCTACTAGCAGTGTTATCCTTATTTGCACACGCTGGTTTCCTTCATAAGCCAAGTTTCTTTTTCTTTCTATTGTGGGTCATCACCATTTTCATCCAGTGTTCGCTGGTCATTCATATAAATAATCTAAACCGTTCAATTAATTATAGGGCCTGCCGTTGATGTAGAGCCCAAAAATAATGCTAATCAAATGAATGGAACCATCTAATTGGTGGCCTATCAAATGTAAGGTTAAAAACTAAAATTATCATGATTCCATATATATCATGCTAAATGGATGGTTCAGATCATCCAATTACTATAATTTTGATGCTATCTTGCATCCTCAATAGTGCCCATTCTAAGAGAGGCATACAAGTATGAAGATTCGAGAGGGTCCATGTAATGTGCCCAATTGAGGATAGATGAGTGGCTCCACCATTTCGAACCGGTATCCTTGTCCAACTAGATATGGATACATTCTGATGAGTGGCCCAAACGCGTCAAAGATCTTTATAGGATGATAAAATATAGGGGAACTATTTGATACTCTGGTTGCATACGACTCTTGATATGCAGACACTTAGAAATGGCAAACATGGCAAGTATTTACTCAGATTAAACCGACTGAATTGATGAATCCACCATCTCTAAGTTAAATCATTAATTTAAAAAAGGATTGTTTAAACAATCCTAACCTCTGATTCGGTTGACACTTCTTTATAGTATTCATTTCTAACCGTCAAATAAATGTCCATCAATCTAGTAATTAGATAACTAAATAAGAGAATTTATTTTTGACCGTAACACATTTACCTTGTACCCATAACTTAGATGGTTCATTTTAAATTATTTTCTGTCCACTAATGCAATTTCTTGGTAATTTGTAACGGCCTGCATATCATCCATCACGCTCCGCCAGAATATCAAAGTATTTCTCTAAGTATTTCTTGGTCTTTTAAGTGCCGAATAGTCATCCTCGCGTGCTCACAAGACCATCTGTACTAGGGCCTGTTGGGTAAAACTTACTTTCAGCCATTAAAGTTTTGAAATGGACTCCACATGCAACTTTTGGTGAAGTTTTGGTGAAATAGTCATCCTCGCGTGCTCACAAGACCATCTGTACTAGGGCCTGTTGGGTAAAACTTACTTTCAGCCATTAAAGTTTTGAAATGGACTCCACATGCAACTTTTGGTGAAGTTTTGGTGAAATAGTCATCCTCGCGTGCTCACAAGACCATCTGTACTAGGGCCTGTTGGGTAAAACTTACTTTCAGCCATTAAAGCTTTGAAATGGATTCCACGTACAACATTCGGTGAAGTTTCGCGGCCTCATCATAAAGTATGTGTTATATCCACACCATCCATCCATTTTCCCATATCATTTTAGGGTGTAAGCCTAAAATGAGCAGATCCAAAGCTCCAGCGAACAACACCACAAAAAGCTGTGGAGATAATGACTTAACTGTTGAAATCTTTTTAGGGGCCACAGTGATGTTTATTTGCCATCCAAACCTGTTGATAAGGTCACTTAGACCTAGATGAAGGGAAAACACAAATAAAAGCTTGATCCAAAACTTCTGTGGTCACCAAGAAGTTTTCAATGGTAGGCATTCAATCCCCACTATTTTCTAGGGTGTGGTCCACCCGAGCTTTGAATCTGCCTCATTTTTGGGCTCATGCTCTTAAATGACCTGAAAAAATGGATGGACGGTATGTATATAACACATACATCATGATGGAGAATACAAAACTTTTCAACGTTTACACGGTTCCTAGGTGCATTGGGCATCCGCTTTAAAAGGGATTTTGATTATGTAATAACCCCTCCAGTACCAAGCTCGGTACTGATCGAAGCTCCATGGGACCCAACATAATGTTTGTGTATTATCCACACCATCTATCAATTTTTCCAACTCATTTTAATATATAATTCAAAATATAATCAGAGCCAAAGATCAGGTGGACCCTAGGAAGCTTTCAACGGTGAGCATCACTGTTCCCATGCTTCTTATAGTATGGTCCACTTAAGATTTGGATCTGCTTCATTTTTTGGAATATGCCCTAAAATGATATGAGAAAACTGATGGATGGAGTGGATAAACAAAATATACATCTAAGGTGAAACCCACTGTCAAGGTAGCACCTGTGTTACACACGCCCCCCCCCCCCCCCCCCCCCCCCCTGTGGTGTGGTCCACCTGAGATTTGAATGTACCTCATTTTTTGGATCATGCACAAAAATGATGTAGTGAATGGATGAATGACTTGGATAATACATAGACAACATGATGGGGTCCGCATAGCACCAACATGTTACTCATTAGGTGTGCTTGTCCCCTAGTATTGACACTAATAGAAGGTTACGATGATTCTATCAAAAAAAATATGATGTATAGTCCATGATATGGCCCATCTCACCAATGCACTTTGATCACAATTTTAAAGGCGCCACTTGCATTATTAGTTACTCTCATTATTCAATTAATTCGTATCAATGCACATGGCAAACACAAAAGATTAAGACTACTCATCTACTCAATTTTATTTGGTCAGAAATCATTAAATTGTTATTGCATTAGGCATAGGTATGCCAAATTTGGAGGCATCGTAATAATGGATTTCGTTTTTTGCACTATAGAAGTTAGAAATTAGGATAGTATGAGTAAATGTGATAAATTGTCAATTTTCAAACATTTATAACTTATGTTTATCAAATAAGAGTTTGTGAAAAAAGTGTTTATTTACATATATCAAGACACGTTGTTTTTTTTTTTTTTTTTTTTTTTTTTAAGATAAATTATCAAATAGATTCTTTAGTACCTATGAGTACCAAAATTCAGTACTTTTAAGTTTCTAGCATTTGAATTAATTTTCAGACTTTATTTTCAGTTTACCAAACAACACCTTATTCAAATGGCGGAATAAATAAAGTGACTTTGTATGGATCTATACAGAAGTTTTGGATTTTTTTGCTACTAGCTTTTTAGCTGTTGATTGACACATTGGGGCTCATTGCATGGATGATCTTGATTGTCACACTGTGGTGGCTTGTGTACCATTGGACCCCAACTATCTCAACCGGAGACTCGGTCTATTAAGTGAACTCCTTTAATAAAAACATTTGGGGCCTATTTGGACCCACTTCCTCAAAAAGGGGTTGCCAAACAATGGGAATTTCAAGCCTGCATTTTTGGTCGACTTAGCAAAAGTCAATCTTACTATAATGAAAATAAGGGAAACCTGGTGGGCCCATTCACACTGGATGAAAGATCCTAGCCATCAGTTTCTCCCATTCAGTCCATTTTTCATCTCGACCGTTTTCTCAAAGGCCACTATCCATATTGATAGGATAGTGTGTTTTGTGTGATTTCAACTGGCCATGGATAAACATCTAGTTTTCATCCTCTCATTTGATTTAATACATATATCAGCTGATTTTATACACATCAGAAGTTAGGATCTGATCCTCATCAGTTTATGGACCATGATGTAGGGCTGTCAATGGGCCGGGATGCCACCACGTTGGAACGACTGTGGTGGGATGCAGATTAGGTGATGCAGGGATAACAGCATCACCTCGATGCATGTGTTGTACATCCACACCGTCCATCAGTTTTTCCATATCATTTTAGTGCATGTTCCCAAAAAAAGAGGCAGATCAAAATCTTAGGTCGACCACACAGTCGGGATTGAGTTTTCACTATTAAAAGACTTCTTGGGGCCACAAATGAGTCAGATCCAAATCTCAGGTGGACCACACCACAGGAAACAGTTGTGATTGAACGCCGACCATTAAAACCTTCCTAGGCTAACTGTAATGTTATTTGCCATACTTTTGTGGGTCCCGAAGAATTTTTTAATGGTGGGAATTCAATCCCTACTGTGTGGTCCACCTGAGATTTGGATCTGCCTCTTTTTTGAGACCATAACCTAAAATGAAGTGGCAAAAAGAATGGACGGCGCGGATATATGACACATACATCGAGGTGGGCCCCGTAGTCAGGGCCTCACCCAGAAGCTGTTACCCCTGCCTTAACCTAATACTCTCCCTATGGAGTTCGTTTTTCACGTGGGGACTCAGGATCAGCAGTATGGACAGCCACATGGGACGCACGTGCATACGATATTTGCAAGCTATCGTATGCCCTCGTGTGGGACGCCGATTGGCTAGTGACCCCAACACCAGCCCCGAGGCTGGTGTCAAAGCTGTGTGGGCCCCACCATGATTTATGTGTTTTATCCACGCTAGTCCATCCATTGTTCCACCTCATTTTAGGGCATGGGCCCAAAAATGAGGCAGATCCAAATCTCAAGTGGACCACACACATCGGCGATTCTTAATGGTCGGAAACGCTTATTTTGAGATTAGGGACACTTGAAAAATAATTATTTCTTTTTACTTTTTACCGGATATCTTCTGCACCTTCTATTTATAGGCCTTTGGGAACAATAACCCACCGTCCATCAATAACCATTATGTTATTCTACAGCTACTTGTTACGTCAAGATGGTGGGGACTATGTCTGTGTACTTGATTTTCCAAGGGTGTGGAAATAATATTTCTCGGGGTCCATGATTCGGTAATGCTTGTAATTAATATTTAGAAATCAGTTGAGCTTGACAGGAAGAGACTCAGGTAAGTCATGCGAATAAGGCCACATTGACTAGATTATCTTAATGGAGTTATATGATAATTAGATATTACACTCTTTCATTATTTCCATGTTGGAAAAGTCCTACAGGGAGGCCGGTATGTTTTTCCACTTTCTAGAAAGAGGCGTTTTGACATTCTAACTGGTTTAACTCGCTTGAGTTGTAGTTTTTTTATCCTTATATAGAGAGCCAGTTTCTATCATGATCCAGGTGGGACTCATCTGACTCACTGGGTCAACTCGCTCAACTAGGAGTGCTGTTCTTATTCAAAGGCTAGTTTCCATCATGACCTAAATGGGACTCATCTGACTCGCCGGGCCAACTCAGATGCTAGTTTCTACATGACGGTACCCAAGTGGGACTCACCGCACGTCCCCCATCTCTCTCTCTCTCTCTCTCTCTCTCTCTCTATATATATATATATATATATATATGATGAAAATGCTGATTGAATGAATACATGAGTCGTCCAAAATATAGGGCCTATTGTTGATGTAGAGTCCAAAATTAACACTAATTGAATGAATCAAACCATCTAATTGTGGCTTATTAAGTGGAAGCTTAAAAACAAAAATTATCACGATTCTATATTTATTATGCTAAAGGAATGGTTCAGATCATTCAATTAGTATAATTTTGATGCTATCTTCCATCCTCAATGGGGCCCATTCTAAGGGAGGCATATAAGTATGAAGATCTGGATGGTCCATTTAATGGGCCCGATTATGGATAGATGAGTGACTCCACCATTCGGTAATGGGGATACATTCTGATCAGCGGCCCAAACGGGCCAAAGATCTTTTGGACGATAATAAAATATAGGGGAATTATTTCATACTCTGGTTGCCTATGACTCTTGATACACGGGCACTTGGAAATGGTATATGTTATGAATGTTTACTCAGATTAAACCGACTGATTTGTTGAATCCACTGTCTCTAATTTAAATCATAAAAACTACGATTGTTGACACAATCCTAACCTCTGATTCCTGAACATTAATAGCATTAATTTTTAACCACTAAATAAATGCCATTAATCAAAGAGTTAGACAACCAAATAAGAGGAATTTTTTTTTTTTTTTTTTTTTTTTGTGTCATGACACATTTAAGTTTTACTCGTAAATTGGACAGTTTATTTTAAATTAATTGCAGTCCATTAATGCAATTTCTCAGTAGTTTTTTGTCACCACCTGTGTATCATCCATCACACTCGGCCAATGTATCAAAGTATTTCTTTGAAATGTAAACTTAGATTTTGTCTTGAGTTGTCAAATAGTCGTCCTCGAGCGTTCACCCAAAGCCCGTCTTACTAGACTAGTTGTCTCATTCAATTGGCTCCGGAAACTAGGTGATTTTTTTATGGATCTGGACCAGAATATTTTATTTGATCATTACACGCTTTTGCTTTTTGAACGTAGATTCACACACTGGGGCCCTCTGAATGGATGATCCCAATTGTCACACCGCGGCTGTGTACCGTTGGACTCTTTCATAGATTCCGTGATGTCATGCCTACGTGACATTTGCTCTGTCCAAGACGCTGGGAGGACCTAAATCATAGATTCCGTGATGTCATGCATACGTGACATTTGCCCCGTCCATGACGCTAGGAGGACATGGTAGGTAGATCATCATCTCCCTAACCAGACAGCCATCATTTACACGAGAAGAAATAAAATGATAAAAAAAAAAAATTAATTTTGAATAATTATTTATAATAGATTAAATGAATAGAAACAAAATTACAATGTATATAAATAGGAAACTAAACCCTAGGTACAGTA
This sequence comes from Liriodendron chinense, assembly GCA_003013855.2. NCBI lineage: Eukaryota > Viridiplantae > Streptophyta > Magnoliopsida > Magnoliales > Magnoliaceae > Liriodendron > Liriodendron chinense. Next base: position 268,629 of record PVNU02003981.1, on the reverse strand, counting down.
CCAGACTCCAACTCAAACTCAAACTCCTAGAAAATACAACTTACTATAAATAGTTATAGAAGTCTTTCAATTCGACTAGAACTCATGGTTTTCGGTCAAAAATTAAAAAAAAAATTCAAATGGGCCCAACCATGTTGTTCTACCAAATATTCTAAGCCCTTTCCATGTTGGGCATTAACTTTAAAACCCTACAGATCAAAAGTTATGATTGAATTAAAACTTATTATAACTAGTAAAATTGAAAATAAATTAACTTAATGATTGCCGATCTGGTTGAATCTCGCGATTCCGGCATGGGCAACTCAGCATAACAAGGTTGGGTCGCTAAAGTAGCTCGTGCTACCCCAAAATCATATATTATATGTCCAAAAACTCATTCTAGATTGCGAGATATGATCATTTTACGATCCTGAGGGTTCGGATCGCTTTCGACTCTAACCGGTCTTCTTTTGGTCCATCTGGACTATGAAATAATCAGCGACCCGCTCTACATCAGTATCATCTACTTCGAAAGAACTCGACCCCAAGTTCTTGTCTAGCTTTGGTTCATGATATTCGTACATATCTGCCACATTAAAAGTCCTTGAAATCTTCATGTCATCCGGAAGATTGAAAACGTAGGCATCGTCATTGATCTTGCGAATGATTGGTACCGGTCCAATCTTCTTGTGCTTCAACTTGTTGTAGGTCCCGGTAGGAAGTCACTCTTTATGTAGATGGACCATCACCTGATCACCTATTTCGAATACTTTGGCACTTCAATACTTGTCGGCCGCTTCCTTGTATTTCTTGTTCGAAGTTTGTAATTTGTTGCGCACGTCTGTATGTATGTCCATGATTCGGTCCGCCATATATTTAGCTACAACGCTCATGCCCAGATGCTTGGGCAGTGGAACCAAATCAAGTGTGTAACGAGGCACACACCAATAAACAATTTGAAACAAGGATTTTCCTGTCGAGCAGTTTACCATGTTGTTGAACGCAAACTCCGCTTGAGCCAAGGCCATGTCCCACTGCTTCAGCTTATCACCTGAAAGGCAATGGATGAGATTCCCCAATGTGCGGTTTACGACCTTTGTTTGTCTATCTGTCTCCGGATAGTAAGCACTGCTGAATTGAAGTCGCTGTACCAAACCGATTCCATAAGGCTCATAAAAAATGGCTAACGAACTTCGTGTCTCGGTTTGACGTGATCGTCTTAGGAATCTCATGTAGTCCTACAACCTCTCTGAAGAAGAGGTTTGCAATGTGTACCGCATCAAATGTCTTCTTGCACGAAATGAAGTGTGTCATCTTAGAGAATCGGTCTGCCATCACGAACACTGAGTCCATGCCGCATTATGTTTGTGGGAGCCCCAATACAAAATCCATAAATAAATCCTCCTAACATCTGGCACGGGTTATGGTGTGTAAAGACCTGTATTTTGAGATTACCCCTTAGTGGTCTGACAAATATGACACCGTTGTACCGCCCTTCCAAAATCATGAGCAAGTTACTGCTATTAATACCACTCTTCCACCATTGCTCTAGTCTTATCTCGTCCTAGATGACCACAAAAGCCACCGTCATGTAACTCGATAATAATGTTGTCCCACAACGAACTCTATGAAATGCAAAGTCGATTCCCTTTGAAGAGGAAACCATCCTAAATTAGAAAGTCACTCGGGTGACCCTCTTGGCAATTTGTCCCTACATTTGTAAAATCCTCATCATCAGCATAAAGTTCCTTGAGACAGTAGAATCCGACCACCTCACTAGTCACGATGATAAGAAGGGATGCAAGTTGGCTAAGTTCATCTGTTACCTTGTTCTGCTGCCCTGACTTGTGTTTCAGAACGAATGTGAATTCCTATAAAAATGAAATTCATCTAGCGTGCATACAATTCACACTAGTTTGAGTATTGACAAATTTTAAAGCCTGATGATCATTGTACAGTATAAACTCCCTTTGAATAAGATAGTGGTGTCAATGACGCAGTGCTTTAACCATTGTATATAATTCAAGCTCACAGGTCTACCACTTTTGTCGTGCATCGCTGAGTTTCTCATTATAGAAGGCAACTGGCTTGCCCTCTTAAGAAATGACTACCACAATGCTGACATAAGATGTGTCACATTCTACCTCAAACAACTTATCAAAATTGGGGATTATCAAGACCGGTGTAGTAGGATAACCAATGTTTGATCGGTATACCAACAAATTTCTTGGACTTCTTCTCCATACCAACATGAATAATTGCAACCTTCTCTAACACATCGAAAGTTGGCTTTTTCTGAGAAAAGACAATTTCCTCCATGTAGACACCCCACCTTCGGCTACACTGTTGGTAGAGATAGCTGGTTGAATGGAGGACCATACCCCCAAATCCCAAGTCCAAACTCAGCCAAACTCACCCTTGTAAGCCCCATTCCATAGCCCAGTTCAAGCCTGAACCCAGTCAACCTAGTCCTAAACATCAGCCTGAAAAACCCCCCATAAGAAAAGCCAGTCAAAAAATCCTAAAAAAGTCAAACTCACTGAGTCAACCCGCTGAGTTAACCCGTCGAGTCAACCCGTCGAGTCAAAACACCGAGTCAACCCGTCGAGTCAAACCACCGAGTCGACCCGCTGAGTCAACTCACTGAGTCGACCAGCGAGTCCAACAGCAGCCCCGAGGGAGCGACCGTACTCGCTGGAAACCGAGGAGCGGCCGTACGGGCGGCCCATGGCAGGCCGCCCGAGATAAATTACGAGCTCTGCCACTGCTCGCTGCTATAAATACCCCCCTCCCCTTCTCATTCCAACATCCCTTCGAGTCCAAAGAGAGCATGTCCGTTCGAGTGCCCTTCTCCACCCCTTAGCCCATTTTCCCACCTAGGAGAGCCCGAGTGAGGAGAGTCTAGCCCTGGTCCAGCCCAGCCTGACCACTGGTCCAAGCCTCCCAAGCCATCCAAGTCTTGATCCATCCACTCGAAGCCAATCCTTGCGACACCTCCGTCCACCCGGCTACTCTTTTCCAGCATCATCTCATTTGCATCTAGCATAAGTGCAACATTTACTTTTCTTCCAACCCCCCTGCTTCACTGCAAGCACCTTGATTCGTCAAGTACACTGCATATGTCTTAAATTAAGCACCTGTCAGTTCGAGCGTATGCTCTGGGCTTGCCCGTTGTTGGAACCTGCCCATCAGAAACTCTTACTGTTCAGACCTGCATTCACGTACATCTCACTATAGACACTTTGAATATTCAAGCACACAGCATGCATCATCTCGCATAAAGCACCTGTCAGTTCGAGCGTACGCTCTGGGCTTGCCCGTTGTTGGAACCTGCCCATCAGAAACTCTTACTGTTCAGACCCGCATTCATGCATCATGTCATCCATGAGAATATACGAGGATTAAACTAGACTTTCAAGTATTCGATCGATTCTGTGAAGTAGAGACCGTACTTCGGTACGGGCAGTGTGTGGGGTGCTTAACCTCTTCCCACCTTGTAACCAGTGATCCCTTACCTCGAATCTCTGGCCTGCAGATCAACAGGAGTCATTTTAGAGGAAGGAATCTTCGGGTTCCCTTCTCTAACGTTTCTACAGGGTCTAGCCGACTGTAGATTCGAAGTAACTGGCTAGTGGCGACTCTGGTCTTATATAAACTCATTTAAACATATCCAGCTTAACACGACTACCAAACGAAGCCCTCGAGAACGAGGCAAGCCAGTGGCACAAACGGCGATTTCGCACGCACGCACCTCTTCTTCTTCTTCTTCCGAAAGGAAAGGGAGAACGACGTCGTGTGGGAGCGCGGAAAAATCGGCGAGGGTCCACACTCCACAATGAACAATTCATCAGAAAGTTCAACAACTACGATCGCTTCGATTTTTAGCATTGTTGGTGTGACAATTTCTAGGATGATCATGGATTTCATCAAAACTAACTCCATAATGTCTGGAATAACTTCAAACTCTCCTTCCATATCCTTTAAAACTAAGGTATTAATTTCCTCCACCTCCTCAGAATTTTGAACATCCTTTAAGATGGTGGTGGGTTGTACTTTAACGACCTCATCTAAAGTTACATTACCTCGAAAATCTCTTTCAACATAATCCTCGCGATCGTTCCCATGCGCAGGCTGTCTTATGATGATGTCTTCGACCTCTTTATCAGTGGGTTTTGAATCGTTTGGGATAGCCCTGCGATAGGCCACCTGGGGTGCTCTACAGAACATGGGGTTATTCCGTACAACGAGCACAGGTGGTTGTTGACTGTTGCCTTGGGCTTGGGTAGATATAATGCCGTTATGATGCGGTCAAGGGTTGCCTGTATACCTTGCAGGATCAACTGATTTTTCCGTTGTGCTTCATCGAAAGCTACCGCCATGATATAATCCCTTGGAGCACCATTCTTAGGATGAAGATCCAACCCTTTATTAGAAGCCATCATCCTGAGGAAGAATCTTCACTCTGATACCACTGACATAGAGAGGATGTAGTAGGTCGATCACTGTCTCCCCACCTAATAGAGACCTTGAATGCACAAGGTGCTCTTGAGTCCACGAGAGGATAAAAAGGAAATAATTCCTAAACAATTCGTAATAATTGATTTAATAATTATAAAATCATTCTTACAATGCTTTAAATAATAAAATAAACCCTAGGAAGGAGTATTGCACTCCAACTACAACTAAAACTCTTAGGTAAAGAAAAACTAAACGAAATAAAATTTGAAATTACTAAAAATAGCATGTTTTTCCTAAACTTTCATTTTTCTACTGTAACTGCACATTTTCTAGCAAACTGGACGGACATGACCCACTTTTGTGGGTCGATTCACCCCAAAATGAAATTTCAATTGTAATCCATATGTTGTGCGTCCCGTAACTCCTGCTGGATTAAAAGATATGGCCGATTTACGGTCTGCCTTCTTTTGGTCCATCTATGCGAAAATTGCCAATTTTTATCGACTTTTCCTTGATCTTTGTTCGATCCATGTGCGATAGGAATGTGCTTGATCCACACGCTTCATCAGGGAGTTCTTGTCCTACATTAGTTCATCAGATGCAGCGACTCATTATGATGGACACAGATTGCGCCCGACCCTGGTCTTTATGGGAACCGACCGTGATGTATCCATTTCTACATGACCCAAGTGGGACTCACTGGGTCTGTTAAGACTCTAGCTGAGTAGATATGTTCTATCTAACAAATATTTCTTTTTAATTTGTGATTAGGCAACCAATATATCTTGAATCTAGACCATTGGTGTTGTTGCTAATTTTTAACAACGGATGAGGTGGACCAAGGAACACCTAGGACCGATGCGTGTCGCCGATCTCTTGCTGGTGAGCTGGTTAGATATGGAAGATATATTCTACACAGCACAAGGAAGCCTAATGAGGTGGTCGAGGACTAGTCGTTAGTCCTCCGATGGCTAAGTCAGATGAGTCTGATGGGAGAGATAGACAATAGGCTTGAGTTAGTAGGTTTTGCACACCTTAAAATAGAGGTGAATGCCTTTATTTATAAGCCATTAGAGAATAGTAATGAACTACGATTGTGACTATAGTCGTGGGTGTTACGTCCATTGAGAATGGTGTGATTTCTGGAGGCGTGGATTATGCCAACACCGTTAGGAGACATGCTCTGACTTCTGCAGATCTACTTGATGAGTACCTAATATTGTATAATTAAAACTGGTTGTTAAGGGTATTATTATTGTTTTTCTGGTTAATTATCCCTCATTAGGTGAATTTTCTGTCTTCAGGTGATCAGGAGAAGTTGGACAAGATCCGAGCCAATCAAGGCGATTAAAGGCCCTAAAGTAATCAAGATAAAGTATGTGGCGATCCTGAAGGAAGTCGAACTGTAAAGATTGAAGGACCATCATGTTCTACAGTTTGGACGGTCAAGATTGGATGTCCGCATGTAGGGCCAACCGTGCATCTAGCAACAAGTGGAGACATCTTCAATCCTTCACACATGGCAAACATATCAACTATCCATCTATGGTGGACCCCACAGCAAGCAAGATGAATTTCATCATCCACCAAGACATCCACCGCATCAATGGCCAGGATCATCACACGGTAGGCAATCTCAGTAGCCCAGGACCAACAAGATCACATCCACCGTTCGTTTCACATTCAGCTGGAGATTCCACCTTCATCCAAACCGTCCAAACAGTGGACTCATCCAATCCATGTTCCAGCCGTACAGCCTCACCAACATCCAAGCATCTCCAGCAGCTGCTGGACGTCCAACTCTACACATGTGTTGCCATCCACACGTGCTCACCATCTACCCTTGCACGTGCAGCAGTGGACGTTCACCACCTTCAATCATCATCCATTTCCATCTGTCCATCACTGCTGCCCACCTTCATCTGAAGTGCAGCAAACCTCAGCCGTCCAAAACAATGGACGTCCACTAGCAAAATGGACGGACAGCAGCAATGTGGGCCCCATTCCAAGCCGTCCATCCAGTTCAACCAATGCGCTGCCACACGTGCCACTTCACATCCACTGTCAAGCAAAAGTGGACCCATCAGCGTCCAGCTGATTTTGATCGTCCAGCAAGGATGGACTTCCACCCCTCACATCACCTCCACCGTCCATGCCACGTGTGGCTCCAACGAACAACAGCTGATGGAGGGCTGATCTTCAGCCCTTCATCCATCCAAAGCAGCAACGTGAGCAACAACCTCATCACCATCATCCAGATCTTCAACACCCATCATCCTGATGGTCCAGATGTGGACCCGTTCATCAACAGTCCAGCAGATCCTCAGATGTCCATCAGTTCAGCAAGGTGGTCCCCACCTTCCTCACAAGCCAAGCTACAACAGCAAGTGGACCCACCTTCATCTGCAACCGCCCAAGGCCACCTTCAACATCCAGCAATGGACAGTTTTCTTCATCAGACCATCTGCATCACCTTAGCTCCCAACCATCCAGTAGTGAGCTGCTGATCTTCAAGTCTTCAGAAGTCCAACCGTTCATCAGCTACCCCCACACCGTCCACTGACCAACAATGGACGTCCATCCATCACAAGGCCCATCATCATCTCACACGTTCTGAGTGCTTCACCTGATCCATCCCAGCATGATGACCGTCCATCCATCCTTCCATTCTTCAAAATTGTTGATGGAAGACCATCATCCTCAACTGCTCCATCACGTCCAAGAATTAAAGACATCTCTAATACAAGGCAACAGCTCTCCACACTTGCACAATTCAGCAACAAGAGAGGAGCTCTCTCTCTCTCTCTCTCTCTCTCTCTCTCTCTCTCTCTCTCTAGCTCTCTTCCCAACACATGTGTAAGGCTTGGAATGCCACCTCATCATCCAAGCCTCACTCCATTCCCAAACCAAAAAAAAAAAATCTGCTTTGGGTTTGGAGTGCCACCTAAGCTTGGAGTACTTTTCTTGCCACATGTCCATCCAAGCCTAACTCCAAGCCTGAACCTAAAAGAAAAGTTTGCTTTGGGCACTCCAAGCCTAACTCCATTCCCAAACCTAAAAAAATCTGCTTTAGGTTTGGAGTGCCACCTAGGCTTGGGAGCCTCTCAAAAGTCTATAAAAGGAGGCAATCCCTTCTCATTCTCATCATCCCACTCCTTAAATCCAATTCTCTATAATTCATCTCTTCTCTTCTTTAGTTTTCTTTCTTTCTTTTGTAGTGTAGAGTAGTTTTCTCTTTTGTAGAGAATTTAGTCTTCCATTATAGCATGGTTGGCTAAACCTCTAGCTAAGGCTAGGGGTGAAGCCTTTGAAGAAATTTGCAAGCTTTGGTTCTTTTGGTTCAACAATGTGGTGTAAATGTTGGAGTTTTCTTTGGTTGATTGGTTCGGTTATCCACCTCGGCAAACGCTATTGTTATGCAAGCCCCTTGATCCATCGTCGATTCCGGGCACGTTGGATGCTTAGGATCATTTGCACACCAATTAGCTAGTTCATGATCGATAAAGTCCCTTGATCCATCGTCGACTCCGGACATGTTAGATGCTTTGGATTCCCTATGATCATCGAGCTAATGCAGGTAAAGTCATCGATCTGTAAAATCCCTTGATCCATTGTAGACTCCGGGCACATTGGATGCTTTGGATTCCCTGCGATCGATAGACGAGATTTTAACAGTTGGATCGGTCAATCAAAGCCTCCTATCTTGTAAGTATGCATTTGATCGTATGAATTGTAATTTTATCGGTTGACTTGTTGGCAAAGTTGTTGATGTGTACAATTCCTTGATCCATTGTCGACTCCGGGCACAGTGGATGCTTGGAATTCCCTACGATCAACTAACGAGTGCTTCATGGTCAAATCAATCGGTTCAGATCACCATCTTTTATGAAATATCCAATGGTTTAACTGTTTCATCTTCCGATTGGAATGAATCTTTATTCAATTCCAGTTGAGTTATAGTTGGACTAATAAATCAAATCTTGTGAATGAATCAAAGGTGGATCCCTGATGCTTTAGCCCCTTTTCTACTTTTGTCTTTCACCACACACAACTTGCTCCACTCTCGTGGATAATCCAGATTTCATCTCTCACACCTAAACTAATTCATCTAAGTGTTCTTAACCCCAATCCCTGTGGATCGACCTCGATCTTACCGAGTATTTTACTACTTCGCTACCTGCACTTGGGTGTGCAATCTTCGGGTTGTAGCACTACTCTTAATCTTCTGCCACATTCATGAGCTTATAGCAGATTTCTCTGGCCAAGCTCTGTGATAGCAGAGCTCTCCAACTGAGCATCAGGCCATGACAGAATATTTTAGTGTGCAAATCTGTGCTACATGTGCTCAAGGTGCTCACTAGCATGCCAACCTTTAAACAAGTCAGCCTGACACTTGGGTCTTCGATTCTTACCTCGACATTATGTGAGCTTGAGCTCATGTGCTTGGGCCTGTGGTCTTATAGGCCATCTCTTTATGGGATGAGTTCGGTCCACATGGGAAATATCCCTAACAATTGGTTTCATTGCTTAGAAATGCCTATTTTTATACATGTGTGGCCCACTTGATCGATGGATGGATTAGTAAAATTCAAGTGGTCATAAATAAGGATTTTCTTAAGTTTTGGACCGGGCTAGTTGGCTCCAATTCGGACCAATTCACAACCAATTTTTTTCAGGCTCAGGCTTGGCCATTCCTGGGACTTGAAGTGTTAACCTGGCCCAAATCAATGCTTATTGCCATCCTTAGGTGCACCTATCAATCAATGGGGTGCAGATCAATTTCAAACTTTGGCGCAACCAAAGAATTGAGAAGAAGACTTTTCTTTGAAAAGTAAGCATAGTGTACTTTTAAGATGCTTTATATAAGTCTATAAAATGTGAGCCCACCATCTTTTAAAAAAGAAAAAGAAAACACAGAAGTGCAGAAAGATATAAAAAAGAAAAGGTGACTTCAAAGGTTCCTCTCACAACCCACTTGCACCACGTATGTGTGACATGAGGGTCTTCCTTTATACAGACCCATTCATCAGGAGCCATGTATACGTAGAAAGTGTGGCTCAGTTAATGCGCAATCATTACGTATGTGACCTAATTTTTCTTACTTGTGTGGCCCACTTCACAATCTTACCTGTCTTCCTTTTTCTTTTCTTTTTCTTTTCTTTTTTCTTTCTTTTCCTTAACACACAATTCCTCGCACTCACACCCACATACGATGTTGGTTGCGTTGCAAAAAACCTTAGAATCTCACCCCCCCAAACCATATGAATCATATGATATGATAATGCAATAAACAAGATCAAATTATCAACCACATGACATAAGAGATTTTTAAGGGAAAAACCGTCAGAGAGGTAAAAAAAAAAAAACATGGGACCTTGTACAGAAAAACAATCCGCTATACTGTAAATTGTTTATACCTTGATCTTAAGTATAACCTGCTTGGATCAAACCTTCTTCACTTACATAGGAGTGAATAAACAATAAAATGATTTGAAACTGAGAGATCTCACTAAGCACGGGGACGTAGAAGAACCCAAGATGTCGACTACACTATAATCTCCTTCACTAGCAGAAATCTCATCTTCCAACTAGCTTTCTCTCTCTTTTTCTCTTCCTCTCTTCCTATTTTTCTCTTTTTTCATCTTGGATGTGTAAACCTCCTATTAGGATGCTTAGGTTTCAAATTGGAAGCCAATATATAGCCCCATGTAAGAGTTAGAACAAAATTACAAAATAGTGGATTTGCGGTCCACACACCATTGGGCGCCCTACCCAAATTAATCGAGCATCCGAAAAATCCAAAATCTATTCAGAGAGTTTTAGAAGAAATCCACCAAATCCCTAATGACCTACAGTCGGGCGCCCGACAATCTTCAAAGCTATCTAAAGACCAACTGCTCATTTCGGGTGAATTTCGGTCACTCGACCCTGACTTGTTGGGCGCCCGATGACCCCCAAGCTGCACTATCTCTCCTGATCAACTCCTAAGGAGGAACACCCCATCACACTATAGGTACTTAAACCCATGACCTTAGTGTCAAAACTTGTATGAGTCTACCACTAAGTCATGAATAAGGACTCATGGCTTATAATCCAGCTTTTAAACGCTTGATCCCTTCTAAAAATGCGGTGTAAGTTTGATTACTGCGTTTATAGAAGCAAGAAACAAGATACATTGTCCTAGAGGGGGGTGAATAGGACACTTTTTAAATTTCTCAATTACACACTTATAATCATGTAAAGTATTCTTAGGAAACTTACTTCAAACACAAGATATGCAGAATATAAGTCAATAAAAGCATATGGGAAAGAAGTAAATCAGTTCATCCATTCATCACACAACAAGAGATTTTTATAGTGGTTCGGTTATGTACTTACTCCACTCCCGGCTGATCCACTCACTCCTTGAGTGGCCGGATTTCACTATCACTATGGTTTTAAATGAGGTTAACCATAAACCTTAACAGCCTACAAAAGGACTTAAGACTCAACACATGGATTCATCCTTCCATAGGACTAATCCATGACCACTTTGTCCTACACAAGGGCTTGTCCTACTCAAGGACTTGTCCTACGCAAGGACTCTTACGAGTTTGGGTCTTCAAACTCTGAAACCCAAATCTCAACCTGAGAAGGTTTCTTGGACTCGAAAGACTAAATATACTTAGCTTATTGAGTCCCTTGATGATGCCTTTGTTGAAGAAGCTTCGGCTTGCACGGAAGATACCTTCTTCAGCTCCCTCGATCAGCAACTTTGCTCCGGATGACTCATTGTAGATTCCAAGGTGAGGGATTAGGGTTAGGTTGAGGCTAAATGGGGATATGGCTTTTATATGAGGAAGGCTTCTACCTAAACCACCATTAATGGCATTGATGACAAGAGTATATCTATGAGAGGTAGGTCAAGATGCCATTAAAGAGGGGTTGAGTTCATGATTCAATCCAAGCTTTGAATGCTTCATCAATGTTGGTCAGATCAACATGGATTGAAGTATGAACTCAACAAATCTTAGGGTATGAGAGAAGGGGATCTCAAGGAGAAGGCTCACACAAACCCTAGATGATGCTCAAGGTGTCTCTCACAAGATCCAACCGAGTTCCATATATAGAAATGATATTCAACGGTCAGAAAACGGTCAGCTCGATAGGATCCGATCGATCGGACATAAGTTTTAGCTAGATTTGAATTTTGCTGAAAAACAGGTCATCCGATTGATCGGACTTAGGTATGACAAATAGGCTCTCAAAACCCTTTCTGAATGCCCAAGAACCGAGCTCAATATTTATAAAGTTCGAGCTCTAACGGTAAAAAAACGGACAGATTCGCGCATCTCCGATTGATCGGAAGAAGGTCCGATTGATCGAAAACCAGTCCGATGGATTGGAGACAAGTCCGATTGATCGGAAATCCATCCAGTGAAGTCTCTGGAGGATTTTTCGATTGATCGGATCACTGTCCGATTGATCGGACGGCCCCTTCCGATGGATCGGAAGCCTGTCCGATTGATCGGAAATATATCCAGTGAATTTTCAAAGTTTGCTGGAACAATTTCCGATTGATCGGAACTTCGCTCCGATTGATCGGAGTCCTATCGGAGCCAACGTCCGATTGATCGGAGATCAATCGGAAACTGCTGTTTGAGCTGTTTTGTTTACAGCAGCTTCCACCTCTTTAATTAGTCTAATTTATCATGTTTTTCATGGAGTTCTAAGACTAATGATGATGACTAAAGGTATACCTAGGTGGTGCAAGTCATCAAAGAGGTTATGGGTTAGGTTTTGGTCAAGGCAAGGCACACCAAGGCATCACTTTTACCTGTTTCTTCTTTCTTGATGCAGCCGGTCCGTCTTGAGTCTTCGGTCTTCGTCTTCATTAAGCTCAACCGACACTAGACCCACTGACCTAAGTAATTGACAAACAAGGTGCACTAGTATGCCACAGAAAAGTGCACTAACACCTTCAAGAATAGAAAAACATGTGGTTGAGTGTTTTGCTTGATGAGTGTCCAATATTGCATATTTGGACTCTCCAAGTACAGCGGTTTTGCATGGTTTTCAAGATAAAACACATGTTTTAAGTCCGTCTGCATCCATAGAGTCATATGGTGCATTTGTGATAAATATGCATTAATTAATAAATTTTGATAGATCAATTAGATGGTCGGTACTCATGCATGGACTGGACACTAATTCAAAGAAGTGACGAGCCCAAAATATGAAAGTAACAGAAGAAAAATGAGCCGAACGGTCACAAGTGCAAGAATTGGACTCAGGGAGCTAAACAGAGTGCCACAGATGAAACTGAGGTCCAGAGCTGCATTTATATAGCTGAAATATCGGGTGAAAAATAACAGGTGGTCCGGATTGGGATGGGTCAGAGGGCAGCTGTGCAGAGAAAAGCTAAGAAAACTGGCCCTGAAAAATAAATTTTTTATCAGAGTGGAATTTAGAGCTGATTTTCGTACCATTCGTAGAGCACGCTAAATAATGGTAGGACGTCAAATTTGGTACGAATTCGGTATTTTCATCACAATCTTTTGTTGTAAACGGTAAAAAACAAGTTACTACAACGAAAGCCACATAAAAATTGATATGAACCACTTAAAAGAAATAAACCACAGTAGAGGGACAACTAATACAAGATACCTTCATCATGGTTTTTTAGTGATCTACCACAGCGAAAACGTCCCTTGTGTGTGATTGTTTATCCCAGTTGACGATTTTCAGCCAAGTAACGATAAAGGATAACGAAAACTGTTGAGTATTGTTGTCGGTCTGTCGAGCAACTGGAATGCTTGAATGTGTGGTCTAGACTCCTCTATTTACAGCCATTAGAAAAACAGCTATGAATTATCGTGGAAATATTCACTTTCTTTTGAAACTGTATTACTTCGTTGAAGCTGCGATGGGGTCCCACAGAGAAATGTTTTATGGAAGAATAAAGACAGATATCGGACGACACGCTATCGTGTTGAAAATCAGCCATTCATTTCATGTGGGCCAATCAGCCGCCATTATTGATTGATTAATGTGTGGCTGCCCCACTGTTGAGTTCTTCGATCGTACCATGTGTGGGTGGGTACCTACATTTGTAGGACCCAATTGGGACACCTACGATCACGGTGAGCCGTTGGATATGAAGGGTCCACTTTGGATTGTACATGGCTGCGATATCTTCCTGATCGGATGATCACAGTCTCGGGCTTCTGAAATGGACAGTGACTGTTCTTTCTTTCATCGTCTATTTGGTATACCGATGCCTCTATATGGTTGTGATTATCCGATCATGGTTAGCTTTGGGTGATGTGCAATATACGGTGGATTCTTCGCATCATACGGCACATAGGTGAGCTCACTTGGGTCCCACATAGGTAGGAATCATATGCATTTGATTATAGTTGTAGAGGTGTGATGTGGGGCCCACGTGATGTATGAAGAACATCCAACCCATCCATCAGATGCAGGAGCCCCTATTATTTCCAGAGACTGAAAATAAGCGAGACCCAACACTCAGGTAAGCCACGGCCTAGGGAACAATATGAGTGGGAATGGTCACCCTTGACTTGCACCGGGGCTCACCTGAGTTGTAAAACAGACTTATTTTAGGCCTAACCATTAATCCAGGCCAGATGAAAAGGATGAATGGAATGGATTTCAGATAAACTACTTGGTGGACCCACTATCCGAATCACTATATGGATACACTCTCAACTTGTTCTCTGTTGTGTGGCCCACCTTAGTGTTGGATTGGGATGATTTTTGGTAACCGCATGAAAACTTGAGGCCTTCCATCTGATGGATGGGTTGGATGTAATGAATACATCAGTTAGGCCTCACTCCCATACGGTAGGTTCCATGGTAGCTTACGGTGCAACCGTGCCCCATAGTTCCAACTATGGTTGGCCAAAAACTGAAAGGTTGGTGACTAAAACCTACCATAGTTAAGACTTTCTCCTTCCTTTATTTTGAAAAAGTCATGGCGGTTCAGATTTCTCTTTCTAACCCAAGAGATGAGTGGCAATGAGCCGCGTAGCCCACTGACCACACGTCCCATATTGGCTTAGGGCAAGGCTCGGACCTATTTAGCCTGTGGGTTGGGCTTGAGCCTCGGATGTATGGCCTACTAATTTTTTTTATCATGCTTGGGCTCAAATCATTTTTGCCTGATCTATGTGACACCACCCAGCCGGATCTTAGTCCGACCATATACATACATGTGTTATATATATTCCACAAATATGTCGTTCCAATCCTCATTAGGTAATCTTCCATCTTGAATATAAATCATTGGTTTAGATCTTCTGGCTGTCTATTTCTCCTTACATGCGGGGCCCACTTGATGAATAGATAGATTAGGAACATTTATGTGGGAAATATAAATTTTTATCAATTCTGGGTTAGGTTGGGTTGGGCCTGTTGCCCTCATTTCAGCTAACCTCATGTGATCGAGAGCCTAGATTGAGTGTGTGTGTGTGTGTGGGTATGATTGTGTGGGCATTTTAGAGTTTTCCTGACTTAAGAGTTCTGACTGAATCATTAGTGCCCCGTGCCAAGATGGATAGATTGGAGACTGGACTAGGATCCAAAGTCCCCTCAACCATCGACTGATGCGCTTGGTGCTTAAGCGATTTCTACAAAGGGTAAGGGTTAGCCCTCACAAATGAGTTATTTTTGCCTTGCATCAGTAAAATACGGGATCAACTAGGTAAAGAATTTTCTATTGCACTAGAGTTTAGTATTTGTCGACCAGAATATATAATATAGGAGATGAATTTAAGGGTTATCCTAAGAAGAAAACAATGATCCCTCCTCTTTATTTATGTACCCTTTAGATTAAAGTGTAAAATCAAAAGCTTAAGAGGTTTGTTTCTATATGAGAAACTCGTATACATGAGATGAGAAAGAGTGTAGAGAAATTATGTTGAGAAAGCAATAAAGTAGTATTATTCTCCTTCTATTTATGCTTGATCCGACGGTGCCAGATTTAGCGACTCAAATGATGTCATGTGGTGAAGAAATCTTAACAAGAGACAAACAAAAAATCTCTTTGATTGCCTTGACAGCCAAATGTAATTAAAATTCGAAAAGTCATTAGCAACTTAAAAAGAGTTAGTCCAATGGGCTACTACCAACTACCATGGGCCATGTGTTATGTATGTCACTCATGCAGCAGGGCTAACTACTTACTATAGTGGCCACATTGTCGAAAATGGTTATCAACTGAAATATAGTCACATCAAGTGGTGGATTCGACCGATGCATCGTAGCATCACACAAACGAAGTCCTTATGGTGGAAACCATTTAAGGAGCGAAGTAATAATAACGCCAAGTTGGCCGAACTTCATAATTCACAACATATATATTCATGTAGAGAAAGAGATAAAGATTGCTAATGCATCGTATTACAAGAAGAATTCTCTTCCATAGAACAGGAGCAGAACATACGCGTAACCAATGGTCAATCCATGGAAAATGACTAGCATATGTGTCATTGCATCATAAGTCACAACTATCTTTGGGCTTAGACGATTATTTCCTCACCAACAAATGTGAGGAGTGGCTACGCAAATCTTTGTTAAGCTACTTCCTTAAAACTTTGTAAATAAGAAAAAGATTGAAGAGCTCTAGACCCTCACCAGCCCAACACAAATCAACTGTACAATGCAAGTATGTCTGTTATTGCCCAAATCTAGTCGGCAATGGATGAAGTTGGAGTGATGCTAGAAACGCCTTCAAGTATTGTGGTTGTCCTCTATCGTAAGCCCTACAGGTCATAGAGAGAATAAAGGCAAGAGAGAGGGGAGCCACTGTGCAGCAGGGGACCCTCTAATACTTAAGTTAGGTCAGCTAAGGTCAGGCAACAATTGTGTAAGGGTCGTACGAATGATGTACATTTGCCTTGAATCGGTTGTGGTATTTATAGAGTGCGGTGACGTGATCTAGACCTGACAGATCCACCCCGACATGCCAGCCTGTAACTTTTCAATCATGAGAGTGTGGGGTGGCTCCTGGAGCTAGCAGGCTTAACCTGATATGCTAGGCTTGCAATAATCATTAGGCATGGGTGCAGGTTGTATACCTGACATCTGCCATGTGTCGCATCAGATGGACTTGTTGGGATTTGTATCCTGAGTTTCGTACACCACCCCTTACAGAGGGTCGACTCAGCATCCTTCCTTGAAGCTGGTGAGATCTCTCGTCCCTGCATAGAGGCTTCCCCTGGTCGTACTCTACTATTGCTTGGGGAGCTGGTCGGACCATCAGCTCGACGCCTTTTACCTCTGCCTAGTGCTAGGGCCGAGGACTTACGCTTGAGGCCCTGTGGGCCTCCTTTTCCACGTCTAAGTCTAGTTCAAAAACCCCCACAAAATGTCTATCTTATTTTATTTTATCCTAAATTGGGAGTAGTACTGATTACTAATCTGTCTACACTACTACGTTGGACTGGCTTTAGATTAGGAGTAGTGTAATTTTATCCATCTACACTGATACATTAGATCGACCTAGTTTAGGAGCAGCATGATTCCCTTCCATCTAGGCCATCATAGTGAGAAATGGCCATTTCGACTAAAAAGGTAAAAAAAAATTGATTATAAGGATAAACCCTTTCCTTCGCAAATAGCTTGATTTCATTTATAGGTTGCTAAATATATAGACCGTCAAATTGCTTCTGTTCTTGGTTGTAGAAAACCACTCACATACTCTCTATTTATCTCAACGCTTGGGGTCATAAGTGTTTAATTCAAATAATGTTTTAATAAGCTCTAGTATGCCCAGTATGATACACACGTACGAATGACTAAATTTTGAGCCAAACACTCCATCACTTGAACCTTCGGTGTGAAGGCTTGTTCTCTTAAAACTAAGCCCGGTACATTGATACAAGCTGCGTGTAAGGAATGTGAATGTAGGGTTTCACACAATTGCATGACCAAATAGTATATAATATATAAAGAATCCAAATCCTCTGTTGAAATCGAGCAGAGAACCTCTGCTTCCGCTGCTCTGATTGGTCCACCTCATCCTGAATGTGTCAAAGCAGCTCAAATTTGACACAGTTAGGCTAAGCTGAACCAATCAGAGAAGTGACGAGCAGGGTTTCTCTGCTAGGTTTCAACAGAGGATCCATACTCATATATAAAATACTAGAAATGATTGTCCATTAATTCATTGTTAGGATTAATTAATATGATTTTGGAGACTCATATACTGGGGTGGGGACCACAAGCTTAGATTGTTCAGACTTAGATAATACATACGAGTGGCCATAATTCATTGGAGGTGCACGAGGGTCCCATTTCAAGTCACCCACCTTAACAAGTGGTCTCAAGTCAGTTCTTTAAGCCTGGTCTACTTTATTTAATTTTTCCTTCCCAACTCCATGGGCCTTAGCTGAAGGGAGCAGATTAGGCACTATCCGGGCCTATCCCGAGCTCAGGACAGGCCGGACGTGGAACGTACGTCCCACACTTGTATTAGTAAAGGGCACGTTGTCTGAGGAGACATGTCATGTCATGTCATGTCATGCCAACAAGCTTCACAAAGCACAAAGTCATGTCACGCCTCCTCCTGAGCTGAGGACAGGCACGGGTAGTACCTAATCCACTCCCTCAGCTGAAACCGTGACCTGCGGGCCTCATTGTAGATATTCTACACGTGGTCGTTAACATGGACTTCCGATGGGATTGCGTGACCTCGGTGGTGTGTTAACGAGGCAAAGTTCTTTGGCCCCACTATGATGTATGTGTTATATCCACCCTGTCCATTCATTTTATGAGATCATTTCTGGGCTTGAGACGAAAAAAAGAGACAGATGTAAAGCTCAAGTGAACCACATCACATAAAGCACTGGGCTGGTGATGCCCCCTGTTGAAAATTTCCTAAGGCTCACAATGATGTTTCTATGCCATCAAGTCTGGTCATAAGGTCACATAGACCAAGATGAAGGCAAAACAAAAATATCAGATTGATCCAAAACTTCTGTGGCCCACAAGATGTTTTCAACGGTAGGTGTCCGATCCCCACCGCTTTCTATAGCGTTGTCCGATTTACCTTTTGTTTGGGCTCATGCTTTAAAATGATCTCAAAAAGTGGATGCACAGTGTGGATACAACAAATACAGCAGGCCCACAAAACTTAGCCATGTCAACGCACAACCGAGGTTGGCGCCACACCACACCAAGCAATCCGAGTTCGTTGACTCAGAGGCTGGTAAACGCTACCTTTCGAGGGAGAAAAGCTTCAATACTCCATAAAAATCATCTTCATTCATTGAAATCTAATAGCCCTTATTTACAAAAATTTGCTATTTCTATAACCTTCTTTTTTTTCTTCTTTTTAAATGAGAAAAAAAAAAAAAGCATGCTGAAACTTGCTCAAATATTACTGTTACATCCACAAATCACATTCTCCCAACCTTAATATAGCTTCGAGAAAAAGCATGGTTAGGTCCCACAAGCAGCCTCATGGCTCATCACACATAACTTCAAACGTTTATATCATTTGTAGTGCTTCACATGATGCAACAGTTATCCTGGTTGGGGTTTTGGTAGGCATAGTAAGGTGCCGGTGGCCCGCTGTATTGGTAGGGCCACCCAATGGTTTCGATTGATGGCTTTTTCTCTTCCTCTTTCTTCTTGTCACCGACCACCTCGACACTAACCAGCTCTGTGAATCCCATCTTTTTTCTAAGTGCGGTTGTCAACTTGATCGGGTCGATTCCCTCGCCAACCACTACAAGTTTCTCCTTATCGCTGCCTTCCAACGTAGCGGATATAACACCTGCAACCAACATGATCAAACAACATCTTAGAACCTAAATCAGAAATTTCAAAGATGGCTAGTCTGTCAGACTCGCCGGTTCAAAACTTCAAGGTACCAATAAGACATAGGTAATCTAGTTCAACACTTAGTGAGTTGACTCACTGAGTCGAATCAGCTCATGGGTTTGCCAAATCAAGTCAGTGATGAACTTGGGGACCATTTGGAAGTACCACTACTCACTGAGTCGACTTGGCTCATCTGGTTTACGCTTAGAGTGGTTCAGGAAAATGAATATGATGTCTAGTTAGGTTCCTTTGCCCCCCACTGTCTGCGTTGAATCTCAATTTCAATTGCAATTGGAATTCACGCTGAAGTACATCACATCCGTCCAAACCATCAGAATGAGATCAAGTGAAAGAAAAAGAGGCACTGGGGGTGCCAAATCATCCTTCATGGACTCAATAAACTCAGTGAGTCAACTAAGTTTCTCGATTTTGATGACAGCTTAAACCTCTCATTGAAGAAGTTAGAACTGCGAGCTTCGCATGGCATCTGAGCTAAATGTTTATGAAATTACCTTGAAAGCTGACTGCAGTTTTCATGGCCTTGCACCGGCTCTTCGAATCGTTCATCGGGACTTTCATCACAATCTTTTGCTGCTAACAGAAAAAAAACAAGTTACTACAATGAAAACCACATAAAAAAATCATATGACCCACTTCAAGAAATCAACCATAGTTGAAGGAGAAGTAATATAAGATACCTTCATTGTCGTTCGTTAGTGATCTACCACAGCGGAAACGTTCGTTGTGTGTGATTGTTTATCCCACGGAACTATTTTCAGCCAAGGTACGATCAAGGACAACGAAAACTTTGATTGTAGTGGTTGGTCCAGCGACTCGAATGCTTGAATGTATGGTCTAGACTCCTCTATTTATAGGCATTAGAAAACAGCTATGGATTTTCGTGGAAAGATTCAAATTACATTAGAAGCTGTATTACGTCGTTGTCCGGAGATAATAGTCGAGGTCGACGGACGCGTTACGGTGTGGAAGTCTGCCGTTCATTTCATTGGATGATAGTTCTAGAGGTGTGGACCTCAGGACCTGTGTTACTGGACAGATGTTGGTCCCACTTGATGTACGAAGGACGTACATCCAACCGTCCATCAGATGCCTGAGATCCTGTTATTTCTAGTTGTAAAAAAATCAGCCCGATCTAACATTCAGATAAGCCAAGGCAGGAGGAACAATATGGGAGTGAATGTTCACCCTTGAAACAGTCTTATTTTAGAACTAACCATTAATCTAGGCCACATGAAATAACTGAATGGAATGGATTTCAGATAAAATACACGGTGGGCTGTGTATTCGAATCAAGTTAGGCATATACTCACAAATTTGTATCTGTTATTCTTGAATACCTGAGTGTTGGGTTGGGATGATATTTGGATAATGCATGTAACTTGAGGTCACACATCTGATGGACCGTTTAGATTTTATGAATACATTCATTTGGGCCCCACTTCTATCAGGTACTACCATAACTTACAGTGCTACCGCGGCGCATAGCTCTAACCATGGTTAGGGAAATGAAATGGTTCACAGTCAATATTTGGCTCTTTCTGAACGTGGATGACGTGCTACCCACGCGGGTCCCAAGCTAGGAAAGAGTAGGGCCTTTAAGTATCCACCGTGATGTATGGGTTTAATCCACACCGTCTATCCATTTCTCCATATTAATTTGGGCTATAGTTTCAAAAATGAGGTAGATTAAAGCCTCAAGTGGACAACACCATAGGAAGAAGCAGTGATAAGATGCTTATCGTTGAAAATTTCCTAGGGTCCACCGTGATGTTTATTTTCCATCCAACCTATTCATAAACTCACATAAACTTGGATGAAGGGAAAAAAAATCAGCTTGATACAAAACTTCTGTGGGCCCCAAGAAGTTTTCAACGGTAAGAGTTTAATCCTCAATGTTTGGTCCATTTATGTCTTGGATCTACCTCATGCTTTTTTCCTAAATCATAAAATGATACGAAAAAATGGATAAACGGTGTGGATGAAACCTTTCATCACGGTAGCCACTCAGAGGCCGTGCCAGTTACTAGCTTTTGACGGGCGGGGGTATGACGCAATCCGCGTTTGCACTTTCTCCTTCTTTTCGTTTTAAAAGTCATTGCGGGAATGCGGGCCAGGTTTCTCTTCCTTCACCAAGGAACAGGAGCGCGACTGACTGCGACCCGGCCGGAACCAGCTATGTGTGTTAGATCTTGACAGTAGGGCCTAAACTGATGTGTCCATTGAATATCCACGCCGTACATCTTCTTCTACAGTTTAATTTAGGGAAGATACAAAAAATTAAATCAGTTATAAGTTTCACGTGGACCACACCACAGGAAACAGTGGTTAGTGACCATTAAAAACCTTTTATAGGCCACAAAAGTCTTGGCTCAAGTTGATATTTGTGTTTTTTACTTTCATCCAGATCTTTATGACCTTATCAACAGGTTGGATGGTCAATAAACGTTTCGGTGGACCCTAGGAAGCTTTCATCGTGGCGTTCAATGACCACTTTTTCATGTGGTGTGGTCCACCTGAAATTTCTTTTCTCTTCGTTTTCTGGTCCGTTCCCTAAAATAAGCTTGAAAAACGTATGGGTTCTGCTTGGGCCTCTGATGTATGGCCGGATTAATTTTCGGGTCAGCCTTGGGCTCAAGTCATTTTAGCCTGATATGACCCCACCTCACGACCTGGTCCAACCATATACATGCCTGTGTTCCACCATGCACCAAGTGCTACGTTGCTTCTTAGAGATGGAACTTGGGTTCAACTCAACCCGAACTCACCCAACCGCAAATTGAGTAGGTTTTTTTTTTTTTTTTTTTTTTTTTTTTTGGGGGGGGGGGCGGGGTGGGGTTAGTAGTACACACATATCCCACTGTTAGTAGACCCACCTACCCTGTCAGTTACACCTCAATGTTAGCCACCCCCACGTTGGGACTCGATACATATAAAATAAATCGAGGTTATCTTCACTCAGTCTACCACTGATGTCCCAAAGGGTCTTTGGATTAAGTTCTCCAACCTAGCTCGAAATCCAGTTGGGTTGAAATGAAGCAAATTCAGGTCAGGTTGGGTTGGGAATAATGATATGTATTGTGGTTTGGTTGGAATTCGGGTTGACAAGAACATTGGGTGCTCTTGAAGTTGTTTTGGCTCAAGTTGACTCTCAAACCTGACTTATTGTGAGCTAATTAGACATGCTGCTCACCAGTCTTGATAATTTAGGCCAATCTTTTCATTGGACCTATATGGCCCAAAACTTTTGTCCATGATCCCATCACTATTAGCAATGGGACCATAGAAATGTCTGTTTGCATCGGGTCCTCATTGCTAGCTAGGAAGGAAAATTAATTTCCAGCTGCTAGGATTTTGCTATTCATATGATTTTAATGCACAATTCATCTCCCATAGCCCTACTAAAAGAATATCTGGATCTCCCAATTCATAATTTGGTATAGGTAGTATAGAATGAAATTAGCATTCTAACTATGTAACTTGTGACCAACAAATAAAACATTACAAGTGTTAGAATTTAAAATTGATTATTTTCTAAGTTGTAAGATATAGTCTGAGTAAAATAGTTGCCAACAAATAAACAATTAAAAGTGTTAGAATCTAAAATTGATTTTCTAAGTTGTAAGATAAGGTCTGAGTAGAATAGTTTATAGATATATTATTTAAAGATTGAGTAATAAATCATAATAAAGTAGAATAAGTTGGTTTTCTATTTTTTGTTAATGTGATTTTTATTGTAAGTCTGATGTAAGATAAGGTAGAGGATAATCACATGGATTGCTAGGATCAAATGAAAAAGGGTTAGGGAGCTCAATCCCAAGGTCCAACGTCTTGGAAGATCTTTCAAACAGAGCTCTGACAATGTCCCTGGACTGTGCACTGACCGGTCGAGTGTGTTGAGGCAGACATGTGAGTTTCAGTGTATTTTTTCTCTGGATTGTTTTTGGGTCGGTTTGATCAATCGGCCATGGGGTCCATCCGGTCATAACCGGTCGGCCGTGTTACACGGTATCTTAGACAGTGATGCGTTTTCTTACAAAGTTACGCGAATTTGCACAAGATGCTTTTATTTTTGAGTTTTTTGCTATATATATGGCATGTATCCGGACTTAGATGGTATCCTAAAGTGTCGAAGGTTTCCTAAGTGGGTTAGCAAGAGGAGAGAGTATTTTGAGAGAGAGAGAGAGAGAGAGCTTAGGTTTTCTATGTTTTTTCCTTGCTTATGGGCTGTCAATCTCTGTAATCTTCTGGAATCATAGTGGATTACTTTATGCCGTGGTTTTATACCCGTTGCTGGGTTTTTCCACGTAAAATCGGATTGTTTCTTATGGTTGAATGCTTGTGTGGTGTGATTGCATTATGTTTCTCATTTAATCATATATTCTGTTGTGTGTGTTCGGCTTCCGCTTCCGCTGCCGACGTTCCTATTTCCAACAAGTGGTATCAAAGATAAAGTTGGGGTGGAGTAGAATTCTAATATAAGGCGAGAAGATGGGATCAAGCATAAGGTTCAATGTAGAGACGTTCTCTAGTAACAATAACTTCTAACTATGGAAGGTGAAGGTTGAATCCCTCCTAGTTCAGCAAGGACTTGATGAAGCTCTTGGAAAGCAACTTGAGGCTATGAAAGAGGATGAGTGGACAAAGCTCGACAAGAAGGCTAAAACCTCGATCCAGTTATGCCTTACGGATGATGTCCTCTACCACGTCACGAAGGAGAAGACAACAGTTGATACAATGGCTAAGTTAGAGAAGGTCTATGCCAAGAAATCTCGAGAGAACAGAATGTATCTGTTGATGCAGTTGTTCATCTTGAGGATGGCGGAGGGGAAGGAAGTGGAGGACCACTTAAGCACGTTCAAAAGGCTGGTTTGCAAGTTTGTGGAGATAGATGAGCTGATGAAGGATGAATATCAAGCATGCATCCTGGTGAATTCTCTTCCATATTTATATGAGTCATTCAGGGACTCTGTGTGCACAAGAAGGGTGACCATCGACGTCGAGACCGTTATCTCAACCCTCCAGTCGAAGGCCATGAGAAAGAAAAGCAGTGACATGGGTTCTCGTTCTTCCTCAGAAGCACTGATTATGAGGGGAAGAAATTCTGAGTATGGTGGGGGATATTTTAAATCAGGATCTAAGGCCAAGGGCAAAGGGAAAGCAAGGTGCGGTGCTGGAGTTGTAGTCAAGAAGGCCATATGAGAAGGGATTGTCAGAATCCCAAGTTGAAGCAAGAGAAGTATGTAAATTCTTCTAGAGAGGGAGCTAATACCGTAGAGGACGATGACGATTTTTGTGAAGTTCTGACTGTATCTGGCAAGGGATATCATGATAGAGAGTAGATCCTGGATTCAGGTACTTCATGTCACGTTTGTCTTGGAGTTTATTCACGACATACAGGGAGTATGGTAGTGAATCGGTGTTTGAGGGCGATGATTACGCTCATAAAGTGATGAGTATTAGTATGGTGCACATCAGGATGTTCGATGAGATCGAACAAGTCCTAGAAGATGTGAAGCATGTCCTCAAGATGAGGATAAATGTGATCTCTCTTGGTACACTCTATGCGAAAGGGTGCGTATTCATCTGCCGCTATCGTTGTTGTAAAGTGATGAAGGGGGCATTCGTGTGGATGAAGGCACAAAGGTGTGGCCATCTTTACAAGTTGATCAGGAGCACATTTCACGGTGGAGCTGTGGGATTAGCAACGGGATCCACGATTGCTCGTATATGGCAAGTGCCCAAGGGTCACATGAAAAGAGCGGAAAAGGGCATGAAAGTACAAGGTTAAGATTGATGGAGGCACGAGAAGCGGTGGAGCTATGATGAAGATGGGATGACGAAGAAAGCGAGGATTTTTTTTATTCAACGTTTGAAGCCTCAGTGAAGTTTGTTGGAAGAGCCTTTAAATTGAGCTTTAACAATGTCCCTGGACTGTTCATCGACTGGTTATGATCGGTTGGACAGTGGGGGCCGACCGGTCATGACCTGTCAGGTGTGTTAAGGTAGACATGTGATTTTCAGTGTATTTCTCCTCTAGACTGTTTTTGGGTCGATTCGACTGGTTGGCCGTGTTACGTGGTATCTTACACAGTGACATGTTTTCTTACGCAGTTACGCGGATTTGCATAAGATGTTTCTATTTTCGGGTTGTTTGTTATATATATGGCATGTATCCGGACTTAGATGGTATTCTAAGGTGTCCAAGGTTTCCTAAGTGGGTTAGGAAAAGGGGAGAGTGTTTTGAGAGAGAGAGAGAGAGAGAGAGAGAGAGAGAGAGAGAGAGACAGCTTGATTTTTCTCTATTTTTTCATTGCTTGTGGGCTGTCAATCTCTGTAATCTTTTGGAATCATAGTGGATTGCTCTGTGTCATGATTTTTTACCCGTTGAGGGGTTTTTTCATGTAAAATCGGATTGTCTCTTATGATTGAATGCGTATATGGTGTGATTGCATTGTGTTTCTTGTTTAATCATATATTCTGTTGTGTGTGTTCGGCTTTTGCTTCCATTGTCGGCGTCCCTATTCCCAACACAACTCATGTTACAATTTTTAAAGCTTATAATTTTGTGACTGGTTATCCATTTGGTGCATATAAAATGTCATTGGAAGACTATCCACCAACTCTACATGCTAGCCAATATCAACCACTATCGGCCTCAAGTGGTTGTCCAGAAATAAGTCATTTTTTGAGTTAAATTTGATTTTTAATCAAAATTTTCTATTTTATATAAGTTCTGACTTTTATTATGTTTAGGATATTTTAGGATTTCAAGAGAAAAATCAAATTTTACTATTTTTTTTATAAGTTCTGACTTTTATTAGTTTTAGGATATTTTAGGATTTCAAGAGTTCTATAATAACTTAAAAGTCCTTATTTGAGTTATGAGAATGAGTTTATATTAGTTTTGAAGTTGCTTACTATTTTAATAAATTTAATATTTGAAAAAGTTTACTATTTCATAAAAGTTACATATTTAAGGTTTGAAGCTTAAATAAATAATGTTAATGACTTTATAAAATGACTATATTTAGATTTTATATTAATAATATTTCTTTTTTTTTATATTTCTCTCTTCTCGTGGATTGAAGGCTTTCCTAAGAAGAAGGCAGTAATCTCTTCCCTTTATCTACTCACCCATTATATTAAAGTTTAAAATGAAAAAAATTGAGAAGTTTATTTATATAAGAAAAGCTTGTGTACTCGATGTGAGATTTAGTTCAAAAAAAGTGTTGAGAGAGTAATACAATTATTATTATGAGATTTACTTAAAAAAAAAGTGTTGAGAGAGTAATAAAATTATTATTAATTTATTTTCCTTCATCTCTTGCACCTTCATTGTAAGGGCTTGTTATATTAAAACTAGATACATGGGTAGCTGATAAAAGTTGTGTAGTAATTATACATGTTGGGTTTTTTCTCTTTCACACACACACACACACACACATAGGGAAATGGTACTATGAGGTCGACCTCATGGGAATCCCATGAGGTTGAGTTATGTAGGTTCCACCATGATGTGGATCGAAAATCTACCCCATTAGTTAGATGCACAATTCCATAGTGGGACACAAGATTAAAAATCAGGCCAATCCATAACTTAGGTGGGCCACACCATGGACAACCGCTGAGAGGGACTCACCCATTAAAACATTAATTCATGATCATTTATTGGGCCCACCTAGATGTGGTTCACAAATCCAGCCCATCCATTGTGTGTATCTCACTTCAATGAGGGGTCAGACTAAGTTTCAGCCGCATCCAAAATTCAGGTGGGCCCCACCAAGTGCTTTTAGACGTTTTAGGCATGTCTTCACATGGTTTTAGATGGTATGGCTCGCCTGAGTTCCGTATGTGGCTGATTTTTGGGATATCCCCTAACCTAAAGGGGACCCATCAAATGCACAGTGTTGATGTCTGATCCACATCATGGTGGGGCCCACGCAGCTCAACCTCATAGTACCATTACCCATATATATATATATATATATATATATATATATATATATATATGAGAGAGAGAGAGAGAGAGAGAGAGAGGAATGCTCACCTGTGAACCATCTCTCACGAGAACTCATGAGAACTTTTTGAGGACTCATCACACGTGATGTGTCCCCAAAATTTGAGCCGTTCATGTGATGTAGCACTTCAAAAAACTCTTGGGGCCCAACTTTCAAACTAATCCAGAACTTTGGTGGGCCATGAGAGAGAGAGAGAGAGAGAGGCAAATTAAGAGAGGAAATTGTTTCCTTTTTCCATAGCTCACCAAATTTGTGAACTAGGTTGAAAGTGGAGCCTCGGAGGTTTTTCGGGGTGCTGCATCACATGGATTGCTAGAGACCTTGACCATTTTCTGATATCCAATGTCCATGTTATGGAACTTAAAATATTGGGATACTTGGTAGACCAACTACAACTTTCATACATTTGGATTGGCATTTTGGGCCATTCATCTGGACTTTCATCACCATCTTTTGCTGTAAAAAATTCACTACTAAGTTTGATGGACAAAATCACATAAAATTCACCTAATCACTGAACAAAATCCATCAACCATGGTAACAAAGAAATGTTAAGGCTATTTGCTCCTACGAAGATTGAAGTAGAAAGTCGCACCATAAATATCCAAGCCGGTCCACTCATCAAGTAAGCTACACATGTATGATCTAATTGGTCTGTTAGGACAAAATGATCGACGGTGTATATTTAATGTACGTGCTACCTCATCAGTGGACCAAATCTAGCTTAGGTGTGCACATGTGTGATGTCTTCCTTGGTGCCGATGGCCTTAAGGTACTCCTTGTAATGCTACCTTCATCGGCGATTCTTAGTGGTCGGAAACGCTTATTTTGTGATTAGGGACCAAATAATTTTTTCTTTTTACTTTTTACCGGTTATCTTCTGCACCTTCTGTTTATAGGCCTTTGGGAACAATAACCCACCGTCCATCAATAACCATTATGTTATTCTACAGCTGCTTGTTACGTCAAGATGGCCCACTGATGGTGACTATGTCTGTGTCCTTGACTTTCCAAGGGTGTGGACAATACTTTCTCAGGCTCCGTGATTCTGACAGGACGAGACTCAGCTAAGTCAAGCTAATAAGGCCATTGACTAGATTATCTTAATGGAGTCATATCATAATTACATATTGAGTCACTCTCAAGTCCAACCGGTTGGACCACAATTTGCAGTCCACCCATTAGATTTCTTCCAACCGGTTAAGTGCTTGTGAAATCCAATCCTCCTATTAGGTTGGCCCCACCATGAGGATCCCCTAGTGCAAAATCAGCCCTATCTAATCATTAAGTGAGCTACAATACAGAAAACAGTGTACAGCCATTGATTAATAGCAAAATACAAGTGTGGTACGGTGGGTTAGTGGATGCAGCTGATTTTTGTATGAACTGTTACTTGTGGTGGGGCCAACTTATTAGGAGGATTGAATTTCACAAGAACCTAACAGGTTGGAAGCAATCCACTGGGTGGACTGCAAATTGTGGTCCAACCGGTTGGACTTGAGAGTGCCTCATAGATATTACACACTTCCATTTACATGTTCGAAAAGTCTTACAGGGAGGCTGGTATGTTTTTGTAGTTTCTAGAAAGAGGCGTTTTGACATTCTAACTGGGTTAACTCGCTGGAGTCACAGTTACCGAGGTGCCACCAATCCCCACCTGCCACGCACCCTTCAATCCCCCACTGTGTCCTGGTGGGGGTAGTACCGAATCCGAGCTCCTGTCAAATCCAATCCCACCATTAGACGGTTAATCCCATGTTAGGTCCAGGGCCACAAAATCAGGAACCATGAAACACATCAAAGGGAACAGATGGGAGAGAAACTTCCACCCTTTATTTTTCTAGAGCCCACCATGATGGTTATATAAAATCCAGTCCAACCATTAGATGACACACCATCATTTAGACATGGGGCCTAAAAGTTAGTCCCATCGGTGATTCATGTGGGTCACACCAAGGGAAATAGTTTGGAAGGTGACCTTGTCCACTATTTTCAATCATGTGGTCCACCTGAATTACAGATGAAGCTAAGCTTTGAGTCTAGATCAGAAGGGGCGCAGCTTGCAGTTGGGGTTTTTTTTTTTTTTTTTTCACCCTCATAGGTCCTCAGCATTTTCATCCTGTGTATGCTGGCCATTCATATAAATAATGTAGACCCTACAAATTGTAGGGCTTATCGTTGATGTAGAGCCCAAAATTAACACTAATTGAATGAATCAAACCATCTAACTAGTGGCCTATCAAATGGAAGCTTGAAAACCAAAATTATCACGATTCCATATTTATCATGCTAAAGGAATGGTTCAGATCATTCAATTAGTATAATTTTGATGCTATCTTCCATCCTCAGTGGGGCCCATATAAGTATGAAGATCTGGATGGTCCATGTAATGGGCCCGATTAAGCATAGATGAGTGACTCCACCATTCCAAAATCGGTATCCTTGTCCAACTAGACACGGATACATTCTGATCAGCGGCCCAAACGGGTCAAAGATCTTCTGGATGATAATATAGGGGAATCATTTCATACTCTGGTTGCCTATGACTCTTGATATGCTGGCACTTAGAAATGGTATACGTGGTGAATATTTACTCGGATTAAACCGACTGATTTGTTGAATCCACTGTCTCTAAGTTAAATCATAAAAACTACGATTGTTTACACAATCCTAACCTCTGATTCCTGAACATTAATAGCATTAATTTTTAACCACTAAATAAATGTCCATTAATCAAACAGTTAGACAACCAAATAAGAGATTTTTTTCTTTGGGTCATGACACATTTAAGTTGTGCTCATAAATTGGACAGTTTATTTTTAATTAATTGCAGTCCACTAATGCAATTTCGAGGTAATTTTTTGTAACCACCTGTGTATCATCCATCACACTCGGCCAGAGTATCAAAGTATTTATCTGATATGTAAACCTAGCTTTTGTCTTGAGTTGTCAAACAGCCGTCCTCGTGTGTCCACCCAAAGCAATTTCGTACTTTAGCTCAACCAAAGAATTGAGAAGAAGACTTTTCTATGAAAAGTAAGCTTAAGAATACTCTTAAGATGCTTTAACTAAGTCTATAAAACGTGGGCCCACCATCTTTTAAAAAAGAAAAAGAAAACAGGGACGTGAAGAAAGATATGATAAAAGAAAATGAGCCTGCAAAGGTTCCTATCACAACCCACTTGCACCACGTGTGTGGGACATGAGGGCCTTCCTTTATATGGACCCATTCATCAGGAGCCATGTATGCGCAGAAAGTGTGGCTCAAGGCTCCATCATTACATATGCGGCCCTATTTTCTTACTTGTGTGGCCCACTTCACAATGTTACCAGCCCGGCTCCTCTTTATTTTGATGCAATTACCTGTTTTTGTAGTGTAAGAGCCTAATTATTAGGTAGGTAATTCTTTGTTTGAAAAGAATGAAATGGCTCCATGTAATCTCAACGTTTATTTTACCTTGGGAACTGTGTGAGCCCCACAATGATGTAAGTGTTATATCTATTCTGTCCATTCATTTTTTCAGATCATTTTAACATATGAGCCTGAAAACGGGGCAAATTCAGAGATTGAGTGCACCACACCAAATTAAGAAAACAGTGGTTTCAATGGTGGCGTCATTATTCCCACTGTTTCCAATGAATTATGATGTGGTCCACTTGATCTTTGGATCTGCCCCATTTTTTGGTTCAGGCCTTAAAATGATCCTAAAAACATAAATGGACGGCATGGATACAATGCATGGGACCCACATGTCTCCCTCGTTTTTGAGCCAAGACGTATAAAACAAAGTCAATGGTCACCCATCTGAATTTAAATTTAACTTTGCAATTAATAAATGACAAATTACATTCAAACGCAGATGATTAAATCAAAACAAACACGCAATTGGCATAGATTGTGGGGCTGACCCAATGAGCTGGCGTTTTAAGGATATAAATGACAAGGTTGACCAAATGAGCAGGCCTTTTAATCGTATAACGGTGAGTCTCAATCTAAAATACCACCTTATACATTCTACAATTACTCATCTTACATCTTGTGGTTTTTATTTATTTATTATTTTTTTTTAACACACACAGGTAACCCATACTAACACCGTTGTGGCCGGGATTTCACCACCTATGGGTACTCCAACTCCAGACCTCTTGTGTTGAAACTCCTTGGAGTCTACCACCGAGGAAAGGTTAAGGTGTAATAACTCAGAATTTTGGGTGCGTATTTATCCGAACGTGAGAATGTGTGATTGCACTTATTCAACTATACACCTAGAGATCCATTAAATTTTAACTGTAAATCTGCAGTTTAGCTTGAATCTAAACCAAAAGGAATAATTTTCACTCAAAAAGTAAGTCATCCAACCGTTGATTGTTAGGGCGAACCACCGATATCTTAATGTTCTCACTCGATTAATAAAACCAATCATATAAATATCCTATCACCATCAGATGAAGACATCTGACCATCCATTTTGAATTTAGACTACTTAATCATAGCAAATGAACACATAAAATTTAGAACATGATTCGTTCATCTCATTCATCACCTAAAAATACACTTTACCTACCGTCAAAATCTCTATCTAGGAAAGTTTATATACATAAATATGTCACTCTGAGCGGACGCTGTACATTCTTAACACAGACCACATCCAAAAACCACTTTTTACATTTCTGTTAGCGAAGTTGACTATACAATAACTTGTAAAAATGATTAGGGTTATAACCATCCACTTATTTTAATTTTAAGACACCATTTAACCATCCATCTCATTTGTATCTATTAAACAGACCACCCAAAAATCGATCAAAAATTACTGTGACGATCTTTACATGTTCCCCAACAAATCCATTGAGTTACTTTTGTATTTGACCACAATTGAACCTATTTCCTGAGTCTACAGACTACAGACCAAAGTCATATCTTCGTGGCAATTTTGTAATTATTAAAAGACGAGAAAAATACATGTATTCATACGTATAAGCATACATCTGACACCCCATATCTCACAACCAGGTAACCCTTTTTCAAAACCAACCGTTTGTTAACCTCTTTACACACCAAGGTACTGCGTAACTGCGTAGACAACTTAAATTCCGTAGTTGAAATTATCCAGTCATCCATTCACTAGAGTTAACATACTTAACTCTCCATTAAATTTAACCCATAAACAATCCCAGATGTAAATTTAAAATGCACTTTTGTTGTACCACTCAAGCTACCATACCTTGTACGGTGTACAACTCACTACACAACTCATTGGAGCATATGTGCAGTGATTGAAGAGGAGCCATCTAGTTCACGTTTGTTTTTTTTTTTTTTTTTTTAAATCTTAGGGCTTGTTTGGATTCATTGAAATAGTGGGAAAGGAAATAGGGTTTCTCGAGAAACCATCTTTCCACCGTTTGTAAACATCAAAATGGTAGGAAAGGATAAGAAATTCAATTTTCTAACGGTCTATATTTCCCACAAAATTGGCTTTTTATTTTCTCAGCTAGACCCATCGGAAAGGAAGTTTCCTTTCCCACGTTTTCTCTTCCGTAGTAACCCTTTCGGCAAGAGCGAATTAAGTGCGACCTCACACATGATGGTGCGGCCCTTACCATGGGGCTCACCTCGATGTATTATTCCATATCCACACCGTTCATCTGTTTTGTCATATTATATTAAGGCATAAAAGTAAAAATGAAGTAGATCCAATCTCAGGTGGACCACACCATAGAAAATAGTGACACTACAAGAAATTCATCTTTTACCGATGACATAATTCGTCGGTATTTGATAATATTTCGTCGGTAATTCTTATTACCAACAAAATATGTCGCCACTAAGATCGTCGCAAAAACAGTGTTAACGTCAGATTTTGTAACTGGATCCTCCGGACGCTCACCTTCTCTCCAACAGATACCTTCCTCCGCCGGACCTGAAAGAAGACAGAAAGCAACTAAGGGTGGCTGGCGTCCAGCCGTTAGCCCTCTGAAGCTTAAGTCAGGCCGAAGCAAGAAGATGAGAAACCATGCAAAAACAGGCCAGAGGTTGAATATTGTGTACCTTTCTCTTAATAGAGTCATCCTTTTATATAGATCTGAAGCGATCAAATCTGTTACGTAAGATATCGAAATCCCGCTGATTTCGTGTACGATACGAGATCTTGCTGATTTCGTGGGATAAGATCCTTATCCTTAGAGGAGAGATCTAACCCATTTACTTATTTCGGCAATCACGTTCCTTGATAGCAATCCCTTGAGATTCGGAACCACACCCAAAATCAACCTATACGGGCTGCTGGTAGGCGTAATAATAGCGCCGATTGCTCATGTTGAGCTGGAAGCCGTAGTTGGAGTCATAGTCGGCGAAAAGGAAGGAGACGCCGAAAGGGCAGAGACCGCCGCGCTGGGTGTAGCCCTGCTTGGAGTCGCAGAGGGATTTGGACAAGCTGCTCGACGGGAATAGGGTGCTGGAACTACGAAGACCGTCCAAACCAAAAACAAAGACTCATGATTGCTCTGATTCGGGAGCTGCTCGTGTCAGGAATGCTCGTATTCAGGAGATGCGACCCCTTCTGACGAGCACAAGCCGAGCTACTCGCATCCGGGAGATGCGACCCCTTCTGACGAGCACGATCCGAGCTACTCGCATCCGGGAGATGCGACCCCTTATCGCGACCACGAACTGAGCTGCTCGCATCCCAGATGCGCGACCCCTTCTGACGAGCACGAGCCGAGCTACTCGCATCCGGGAGATGCGACCCCTTATCGCGACCACGAACTGAGCTGCTCGCATTGCCACGATCCTTCACTTCTCGCCAGACTATATTTGCCTACAACAGATGCCCCCCAAACCCTTGGTATTGAGGAACTATGCCAAGGGTTTGCTAGTGCTGACAGCTGGGTGCTGGGAGAAAATCGCGCATGATTCACTTAACGTGCTTCCGCATTTATGATGGCCAGCTTTCGCGCAGCTTTTTCTGCCGCCAGAAATGAGGCGTCGGGTGCCACGTGTTTCCGTATTTAATGCCAGCGCCCGTTCGTCTGGCGTGCCGGATAAGAAGCTGCCGCGTGTCCATCAAATCAACCCGGATGATTGCGTATAAATATCGGACTTAGCCGAAAATCCTCCATTTCGAATTCCTTTTGCTGCGAGGTTTCCTTCTTCTTCCTTCTCTATTCCGGAGTAAAAAACCTCTTTACAGAGGTATCCTTCTTTTCTTTCTTCTTATTCATTTCTTCCTCCCATCTCTCTTTTGTAATGGCGAAAATCTCTGACGAAGAGATTGTTCCTTTGGGAGATGAAACCCCTGATTCCTCCGAATCCAATAACGCCAGAGTACCGGCTGGGAGATATTCCGCCTCTGGTTACTCTTCCATCTTGACGGAGGAAAGACTCTCTAACCTTAGAGAGGTATATAGGGTCCCAGACTCTGTTTCGTTCAGATTGCCTGGGAGAGGGGAGACAGCCGATGCACCACCACCTGGGTGTGTGGCTGTTTATGAATATTTTTTCAAAGTGGGCGTACGTCTTCCCCTCCACCCCTTCATACGAAACTTCCTCCGTCTCTACAAGATTGCCCCGGGCCAGCTTATAGTTAACGGCTGGCGGGTTCTTCTCAGTGCTTTCGTCCTTTGGAAACAGGCGGGTAACGAGGAGTTAACCGCTGAGGAATTTTTGAGGTTATTCCAGCTGAAGAAGGCGCCAGCTAGCGAGGGTTGGTACTACCTCTGCTTCTGGCACCGGAATAACTTCATTTTGGGGAACCCTTCTTCCAACTGCCCAGGATGGAGAAAGAAGTGGTTCTACGTTTCTGGCAACTGGGAGTCCGAATTGGGCTCCGACCCCAAAAGCCATAACGTTAATCGCCATTTTGGCGAAGGTGGGTTAAGTATTCGTTTTATCTGTCCGAAAAAAAAACCTTTGCTCCATTAAAGTGTTAATGTGCGTTCTTTTTTGTTCGCAGGAATCCCAACTGGTGTGAAGCCGAACCTGCGAGGAGGACTCAACGAGAAATTAGTTAGAGTCTACAAGCTTCCTGCGACTACACGCCACGTCAACGTCGCATTAGAGTCTCGTCATCTCTGTGCAGCGGGCCTCATCTCCAGAGAAGAAATGACGAACGTTGGCGATAAAAGAGGTGCACTAGGGGTACTTCCTCGTCTGAAGGGCACGGCCTTGAAGAGGCAAAAGAAAAATGGGGGTCCCTCAAATGCACCTGCTCCCGCTGATGGGTCTGCTCGCGGTCAGCAATCGCGAGGGGTCGGTTTGGGAGGGGTCGCTACGACTTCTCGTACGACCACGACCCCTCCGGTTAACGCGACCCCTCTATCCGCCATGCCCCCTCCGGTTAACGTGACCCCTCTATCCGCCATGCCCCCTCCGGCTACTGCAACTCCACCGTCAGGTGCTCGTGGTCAGCCAGTGATCGAAGTCGCCGACAATTCGCCGAAAGGCGATCGGAGGGAGGGAGGCCTCCCTCCTAAGGATATGAGATGCGAGCCTACTGGTGCTCGCGAGTCTGCGACACCTTCCGTGGGTGTCGTGGGTGCTCGCGAGCCGGGCTCAAGCGAGATGGTAGTGGCCCAACCTTCCGGGTCGGGGGTTTTTGTTATCCCCCCGCACTTGCATCCTATATGCAAGTTTATGTTTGATAACATCCCTCCCAACGCCTTCGGGGGTTTGCCTGAGCCAAGCCCAGAAGCTCTCTCCACTGATATTGGAGTGAGATTGGTTTAGGTAACAACCTTTTTCCTTTTTTTTTTTTTATTTACCAATCTCTTCGGGATTTAATAAGATGACTAGCAATCTAATCCTTCTCTCTTTATATCAGAGCCTGGATCTCACGCTCCGTGTTAGGCGGGATGTCGAAGCAGCTCGCCGCAGCGTGGAGGATGTGGAGAAGAAGAAAAAGACGATGGAAGCAGAGGTCCAAGGGCGGGACCGCTTGGTGAAAGCTCTGGAAGTGCAGATTGCCAAGCTGGATGAAGAGAAGAAAATTCTCCTCGTCAAAATCCAATCCCTGACTGAGCGCTTCCAGTCAACGGATCTCCAACTCGCCAAGCTTCAGGAGCTCCATACCAAGAGCGAGAAGGAGAAGGAAATCTTCCGCCAGGACAAGATCCAGCTTGAAGGGTGGCTCAAGGATGCGCGGACCAAGCTCAAGGAGACCCAGAAGAAGCTCGAAGAGGCCCAGCAACGACTTCATCAGTTGAAGGATGACTCCATCCACTGGGAAGAAGAGCGAGTGGCCCTCGTTCAAATGGTATCTGATGAGGGTCCTCGCACAGTCCAGGAGTTCCGGACTTCTCAACTTTACGATGAGGAGTGATATGAAGCATATATCGCTGGTCGCGATTTTACGGTCAGAGTTATGCAGCAGATCGCTCCAACTTTTAACGTTGAGGAGTTCGACAGAGTGGCTTTCGAGGTTGCAGCTAGAGAACGGGCTGCTGCTGAGAACGAAGTCACTGGGGCAACAGATGCCGCTCCTGCTCCTGAGGCTGGTCCTGAAGCTGAGAGCCGCGAGCCCGCACAAGATGAGGATGACCAACCTTGACCTTGGCACATTCCTATGTCATGTATATATATTTTTTTTTTTACCTTTGAGAAGAAATTTGTAATTATCTTGACCTTTTGGTCATCATTTTAATGAACATTTATTTCTTCAGTGTTGTGTATTCTCATCTTTCATTTCTGCTTTGTGTTGATCCCATCCGACTCATCAGAGGATGCGATCCCTTATTCGAGCAGGAGCTGAGCTACTCGCACTAGGAGTAAGACCCCTTAATTCGAGCACGAGCTGTGCTGCTCGCAGTGGGGGTACGGACTGCGACCCTTTAATTCGAGCACGAGTTGCTCTGCTCGCATTCTGGAAGTGCGATCTCTTTCACCAGCGCGAGCATCTAATTCATGAAAAGATGAATTAGACTTAATCCGGGGGTCGTGTGACCGTGTCCACATTGAGATAGACTGATCCATCGATTGAGATTTTGATTCCACCAAGGGCAGAAGATTGGTCAAGAGAGCACGTATGCTCTCTTCGGGGCTGTTTTTAATCCATAAAATGGAGAAGCAACCAATTAATGACAACTTCAATCCTACCAAGGGTAGGCAATTGGCCAAGAGGATGTGTATATTCTTTTTGGAGCTATTCGAGTCCAAATAAATGGGATAGCGGCCAAAAAGGGTGGTTTTAGCCCTACCAAAGGTAGGCAATTGGTCAAGAGACGGTAAGCACTCTCTTTAGGGCTATTCAGGTCCAAATAAATGGAATAGCGACCAAAAGATATCTTCATCCTTATTCATAAAATGTTGTTATGAACTACATCAAATCTAGGGGAAGTATTGTAGCAAATGCTCCACGTGCCAAGGGCGACGCACGGGTCTGCCCTGCATGTCTTCAAGATAATAGGTACCGGGTCGCACAATCCTAATAACCCGATAAGGGCCTTCCCAATTTGGATCCAGCGAACGAGAAGAGACTCCGAGTTTTTGTCTTAGGACCAGATCTCCAAGCTGGAAGGATCTAGGCCGAACCTTCGCATTTCGATAACGAGCAATACGTTGTTGATATGCTACCGCTCGTACTTGGGAGGCGTTTCTACGTTCTTCCAAGAGATCGAGATGAAGGTGAAGGTCTTCCTGATTACTCGCGGGGTCATATTGCTCGATCCGATACGAGGGCACTTGAATTTTCATTGGTACTACTGCGTCGACACCGAATGCTAAGGAAAAAGGGGTCTCACCCGTTGACGTACGAGTTGTAGTCCTATACGCCCATAATACTTCTGGTAGAAGTTCTGGCCATTCACCTTTGCATTCACCAAGCTTGGTTTTTAAATGGTGCTTAATGATTTTGTTCACTGCCTCGACCTGCCCATTCGCCTGAGGATGATATGGAGAAGTGCGGAGATTACGTATCTTCCATTTATCACAAAATTCATCAAAGGCCGCGTTGTCGAACTGCGTTCCGTTATCGGTAATTATGGTGTGAGGGAGTCCGAAACGGCATATGATATTTCTTCATATGAACTTGGTAGTTTGTTTCTCAGTAATCTTGGCTAATGGTTCTGCCTCGGCCCATTTGGTAAAGTAATCAACCGCTACAATCGCGAACTTATTTTGCCCCTTTCCCATGGGTAAGGGCCCGATGATATCGACCCCCCACTGAGCGAAAGGCCAAGGGCTATCAACTGGAGTCATCCGCTCGGACGGTACATGAGGTATAGGTGAATATCCTTGGCACTTATCACATTTTTTAGAAAATTCAATTGCGTCTGCTTTCATAGTGGGCCAATAATATCCTTGCCTCATCGCCTTATACGCTAGGGATCGCCCCCTAGGGTGATTACCACATGCCCCCTGGTGTATCTCATCTAGAACGTGAAGTGCTTCTTCTGGATGAAGACACCTTAAATAAGGCAAGGAGAAACTTTTTTGCAACAATATTCCGTCTTGCAAGGTGTACCTGGCAGCTCGAAGCCGAATTTGTCTTGCAGCTTTCTTGTCTTCTGGTAGGCATCCGTCTATGAGATAAAGGATGATGGGATCCATCCAGCATGGAGACGATTGTACCGATATTACTTGCTCGAGAGTTGCGTGGCCGATACTTAGGTTCTGACGATGCTCGATGGGGACCGAATGTGATAACTCAGATTCTGGTGCAGGGCAAGTTTTGTCAGGGAATCGGTAAGTTGGTTCTTCTCGCGAGGAATATGAATTATTTCGTAAGTCTTTAGTTTTGCGAGCAGGATGAGGACATGAGACTTATAGAAGGCCATCCTTTCTTCTTTGGCCTCGAATTCACCAAGGACTTAGGTTGACAATGAGCTGAGAGTCGCTATGAATTGACAGATTCTGAATTGCAAGGACAATGGCCAATTCGAGGCCGACGATCAGGGCTTCATATTCAGCTTCATTATTCGAGATACGCGAATCGAAACGCAGAGCATATTGGAAATGCGACCCATCGGGAGCCACTAAGATCAGGCCCGCTCCACTGCCACTGGCCCGCGACGACCCGTCCACGAAGAGTGACCAAGGAGGCTGGTCGCTAGTCATAGTATTATCATCAGGAGAGTATGTGAATTCGGCGATGAAGTCAGCCACGGCCTGGCCCTTTACCGCGGTCCGAGGGCAGAATGAGATATCGTGCTCGCTGATCTCGACTGCCCATTTAGTTAAGCGTCTGGAAGCCTCAGGCTTTTGAAGGACTTGCCGCAGTGGATGATTCGTTGGTATTAAAATAGCGTGGGCTTGAAAGTATG
This sequence comes from Liriodendron chinense, assembly GCA_003013855.2. Classification (NCBI taxonomy): domain Eukaryota; kingdom Viridiplantae; phylum Streptophyta; class Magnoliopsida; order Magnoliales; family Magnoliaceae; genus Liriodendron; species Liriodendron chinense. The sequence goes on along the minus strand of PVNU02003981.1, from coordinate 229,069 downwards.
GTCGCAGTTTTCGAGCTGCCGTAACTAAAGCCAGGGCCAGCTTCTCCATATCAGAATACCTAGTTTCTGCATCAACCATTGCTCGACTGATATAATAAACGGGCCTTTGTACCCCGGAATCTTCTCTTATTAAAGCGGCGCTAACGGCCGTGGTGGACACAGATAAATACAGGATGAGCTGCTCATGTGCTACAGGTTTAGATAAAATGGGGGGTGTGCTCATATATAGCTTCAATTGTTGAAAGGCTTCCTCACATTGCGGCGTCCAATTCCAATCAGACTTGGCCGTTGCACGAAGGAGTTTGAAGAATGGTAAGCACTTGTCAGATGCTCGCGAGATGAATCTATTCAACGATGCGATGCAACCAGCTAGACGCTGGACGTCCTTCAGAGTGGTGGGGGATTTCATCTCTATCAATGCTTTTATCTTTTCAGGATTTGCCTCGATTCCGCGCTGGCCGACCATGAACCCAAGAAACTTTCCTGTAGACACTCCAAACGCACATTTTTCTGGGTTTAATTTCATTTGATACCTCCTCATTAGGTCGAAGGCTTCTCGAAGATCAGAAATATGATCATCTTCTACGGTGCTTTTCACGAGCATGTCGTCAACATAAACTTCCATATTCCTACCGATTTGAGCAGCGAATATTTTGTTGACGAGACGTTGATAAGTGGCCCCTGCATTTTTAAGACCAAATGGCATTACCTGGTAGCAATATAATCCCCGATCTGTGATGAAGGCGGTATGCTGGCTATCAGGTGGATGCATCATGATCTGGTTGTAACCAGAATAAGCATCCATAAAACTGAGCAGAGCGTGTCCAGCTGTTGAATCGACCAACTGGTCAATCCGCGGGGTAGGGAAGCTATCTTTGGGGCAAGCTTTGTTTAAATCTGAATAGTCGACGCACATTCTCCATTTGCCATTAGCTTTCCGGACAAGGACCACGTTCGTGACCCACTCTGGGTAGTCTACTTCTTTTATGAAATTGACCGTGAGTAACTTCTCGACTTCAGCTTTGATCGCCATTTGTCTTTCTGCAGTAAAGGCACGTGACGCTGGTGTACGGCTTATGTTTCGGGTCGATATTGAGGTGATGTACAATGACATTGGGGTCGATGCCTGGCATATCTTTATGAGACCAAGCAAACACGTCCTGATATTCAGTGAGGAAACGGATCAAATCTTCGCGGTGGACACTGGTTAAAGAGGATCCAATGTACACGATCTTAGATGGGTCGTCTTTGGTCAGGTGAATCGCCACTGTTTCCTCCCCAGGAGTTCTTGATTGGAGAGCATTCTCTCTCGGATCCAACGAGGTGTTGGTGGAGAAGGTGGGTGAACCTTGTGTTATCTCCATAACGGGTGTTGCTTGAGCCTTCTTCCGATCCTGTAGGGCTATCTGATAGCAAGACCGCGCCTCCTGTTGACTTCCTCGCACGACCCCGATACCATTTGGGGTAGAAAATTTGACACACAGATATGAAGGGTGCAAGGCTGCCCTGACCTTAGTAAGAGACGGCCGCCCCAAAATGGCGTTATACGCTGATTTTCGATCCACCACGAGGAAGTTTATGAAGACGGTGGTCTTCGCTGGACTTTCTCCAAAAGTAACTGGGAGATCGATGCTTCCTTCAGGCGTTACTACCTCACCTCCGAAGCCAACGAGGGGGGTCGATACTGGCTTGAGAAGGCTCCTGGCAAGTGCCATTTTGTTGAAAGCCTCCAAGTATAGAATATCGGCTGAGCTACCTGTATCCACCATAATTCGATGTGTCAGATAATTTGATACCTTCAATGTGACTACGATGGAGTCTTCGTGAGGGAAGTGAATTCCCTTTGCATCTTCGAGAGTGAAGGAAATTGGAGGATGGCTGGTTTTTGACGAGCTAGACGTCTGTTCCAGCCAGTAGATTTGCTGGGGTTCTTTGGACGCCTTTCGAGCGTATGCCTTTCTTGAAGCTTGAGAATCACCCCCGCAAGCTGGTCCTCCGATGATGGTGCGGATTTCTCCGTAGGCTCAGTGTCCTCTTGGTCAGTTTGATGATGAGGTTGTTCCTTTTGGCGAGACGAGGTGTTCGCCCTTTCTGGTGATCGATTTTTACGAGCAACATAATCCTGGAGATGGCCTTTTCGAATGAGAGCTTCGATATGGTCTCGTAGAGAGATGCAATCTTGGGTTCTATGCCCATGATCTTTGTGGAAGTAACAGAACTTGCTCTTGTCTCTCTTCTCGGGATCGGATTTGATCTTTGCAGGCCACTTCACATATGGCTTGTGTTTAATCTCCATTAGAACCTTTTCATGAGACCGATTAAGAGGAGTGTAGTTATGATATTTACCGGAATAAGGCTTCTTGGGAGAACGTTCGCGTTGATCACGACGATATTTTTTATCTGTAGAAGAGGCTCCTTCTGGCTTGCGTTTCTTACCCTGTACTCCATGGCGTGTCAATGCGACTTCTTCTGCATTGATATACTTCTGAGCTTTGGCTTGGAACTCTGCCATAGTTTTTGGAGGGCTCTTGTCTAAAGCAAACCTGAATTTCTCGTTCGTTATTCCGGCTATGAGGGCTGCGAGGCCTTTTTCTTCAGTATAACCTTCAGTTTGAACGGCTTCAGCGGTGAACCGTACTGTGAACTCCTTTATCATTTCCCCATGCTGCTGTTTTAGATTCATTAGATGGGAGGCTGGCTTCTTAATGCGGATGCTTCCCATGAATTGAGAAAGGAATATCTCCGATAACTGAGAAAAGGAGCTGATGGAACGAGACTTTAATCCTCGGAACCACGTACGAGCTGCCTCCTTCAATGTTAGGGAAAAAGCCCTACACATGATTTCTGAACCATGTCCCTCCAACTCCATGAGGGACCTGTATGTTTCCAGGTGTTCAAGAGGGTGGTCGCCAATACCTGTGTACGGGGTGATAACAGGCGTTCGATACTTTCTGGGTAACGGGGCTTCCATAACCTCACTGGTGAAGGGGGACTCGGATTGATGTATCGCCGCCATGACGGCAGATGGCCGATTTGCCTGGTATCGCTGTTCCATGACATCAAAACGATCATGGATTCTTTTGAGATCTCCTTCCCATGGTAGGGTATAGCTTGATGTTTCGGCGGTGGAGCCCTGCAGTTGAGATTGTCGAGACGAACTAGAATGTATAGAATGTGGAGACGGCACAGGAAGATGGCTGCCAAGTGGTGGGACCTGTGGTTCGTCCATAGAATGTCTAGATGCCACTGGTATGGGCTGCGGTGGTAACCCTTCGGAGGCTTGTTTCTGCGGTTCGGGGAAATGCTGATCAAGCCGATTTGACAGTGCCTGAACTCCGGCGTTTAGAGTTAGGAGAGTGTTTCCGAGGAAACATAGGACATCGTCTTGATTTCCAGAAGCTTCCAATAATGGGTTTGCTGATGGCATAGTTGGGGCTCCTTGAGGGATGTTCGTCGAGGTAGGTACGAATTCCGTCTCATCGGGCGGAGGGGGTGCCTGCCTTGAAGTCGAAGGATGAACAGCCTTTTTAGGAGGCATCGCCGAAAGATCCTTATCGGTGGTTAGAACGATTGATTTTGACGATCAAGTCGTTCCCACAGACGGCGCCAAACTGTTAACGTCAGATTTTGTAACTGGATCCTCCGGACGCTCACCTTCTCTCCAACAGATACCTTCCTCCGCCGGACCTGAAAGAAGACAGAAAGCAACTAAGGGTGGCTGGCGTCCAGCCGTTAGCCCTCCGAAGCTTAAGTCAGGCCGAAGCAAAAAGATGAGAAACCATGCAAAAACAGGCCAAAGGTTGAATATTGTGTACCTTTCTCTTAATAGAGTCATCCTTTTATATAGATCTGAAGCGATCAAATCTGTTACGTAAGATATCGAAATCCCGTTGATTTCGTGTACGATACGAGATCATGCTGATTTCGTGGGATAAGATCCTTATCCTTAGAGGAGAGATTTAACCCATTTACTTATTTCGGCAATCACGTTCCTTGATAGCAATCCCTTGAGATTCGGAACCACGCCCAAAATCAACTTATACGGGCTGCTGGTAGGCGTAATAATAGCGCTGATTGCTTATGTTGAGCTGGAAGCCGTAGTTGGAGTCATAGTCGGCGAAAAGGAAGGAGACGCCGAAAGGGCAGAGACCGCCGCGCTGGGTGTAGCCCTGCTTGGAGTCGCAGAGGGATTTGGACAAGCTGCTCGACGGGAATCGGGTGCTGGAACTACGAAGACCGTCCAAACAAAAAACAAAGACTCATGATTGCTCTGATTCGGGAGCTGCTCGTGTCAGGAATGTTCGCATTCAGGAGATGCGACCCCTTCTGACGAGCACGAGTCGAGCTACTCGCATTCGGGAGATGCGACCCCTTCTGACGAGCACGATCCGAGCTACTCGCATCCGGGAGATGCGACCCCTTATCGCGACCACGAACTGAGCTGCTCGCATCCTAGATGCGCGACCCCTTCTGACGAGCACGAGCCGAGCTACTCTCATCCGGGAGATGCAACCCCTTATCGCGACCACGAACTGAGCTGCTCGCATTACCGCGATCCTTCACTTCTCGCCAGACTATATTTGCCTACAACAAACAGTGTAGGTAAAGGCTTTTCCTGACGAAAGTTCACTTCATCGGCAATGTAAAACAAATACCAACGATTAAAATCGTTGGCCAAAAATTGTAATTTTGGTAGGAAAAAACATGTGTTTCATCGGTAAGCACAGATTTTACCAATGAAATATTTGTTGGTAAAACTTATTACCGACGAAAAAATTCCTGATATACACCTGTAAATACACTTGTTACAATACATTTTCATCCTATTCAAATCCACATCCATCCAAACACAAACCCACATCCATCCAACACACAAGCGCATCAATAAACACAAAATTAAATAAATAGTACAAACATGTAACTATCAATATGAAGTAAAAAAAATAAATCACGAAGATGAAGGCGGAGGTGGTGGGGCATCGGTGCCAAAGCGTGCAGTGAGAGCTTGAAACATTTCTTATTCCGTTGCTCATGTTCCACCCGCAACTCCTCGATCCTCCTCTCCTGCTCCTCACGTCACCTCTCCTCCTCCTCTCTCTGCCGTTGCTCCTCCTCCTCCTCCTTACGCCTCTGCTCCTCCTCCCTTTGCCTCTTCAGCTGCTCTTTGATCTCATCGACGACGACCCGTAGCTGCTCAATCTCTCTCTCTGCGATATCAGCTCAGCGTAGGGCACTCTCCTCAACAACGGATCTACTGGAGCCAGCTCTAACGGGTGCCATGAGCTTGGCACCATGGTCAAGCCCACGTACATATCCAGAGCGGATGCGAAGCACCTCGCTCAGGATTTCTGGCGCACTTCGCTGACTACCATCGAGAGTGGGCTGATTGCGTATAGTGTCCATCATCGCCTGTAATGAAAACATATGAATTTTCATAACGAATGACATGAATGGCATTATTATAAATCAATGCAATTAAATTTTACAAGGTAATGATTTTTACCCAATGCTCGCTGGCTCTAGGATGAACCCAAGATCCCGTCGCTTGCTGACAGTGAGTCCCTCTATAGAGGTCTATTGGTCCAGGCTCCTGGCCGGTGACGAAATCTCATTGCGCAATCGAAAGGAAAGTAGACTTATTATAAATGCATAGAAATAGTACATCAACTTAATAATCATCAGTAATTTCTTACCATGTCATAACGATGTCGTACAAATGACTTTGAACCAGCTACGTGGTTCACTTATAACTTTTTCCTATTTGCAGAATTTATTCTGCTCCTCTTTTGAACACATTATTCATAATATATTGTTATTAATTATAAATTTAATTGTTACCTTAAGATATCGTAAATATGTAAATATTACCTGAAAAGCCTCGGACGAAAATCTCTCGTAGAGTATCCTCTAGTCGTCTATAGTCACGTGCGGCGGTGCAGATAGTACGGCCTCATCGTGCGTCCTGCACCGCTTGTACTGCTAATATAACTCTCCGCGGTACTCCTTGAACCGCTCCGTGACCATGTCGTCGACGGCATGAAAAATGTAAGGAACACTCAAATCTAAGACAAATTTATCTTGCAGTTTCGTAAATAATAGATTAAGGCAATAAACTTATTATGAAAATCATTTAATTGTAATTGAACTTTCACAAAAAAAAATTTTAATTTACTAAAATTTACCTGAAGGCGCTAACGGATGAGTTGCCGCGCATCATCTGTCAACTGTCTCCAGCGGGGGTGGTGGTGGGGATCAGAGATCGACACAGGACACCGACCTCAGACATAAACAACCTGGCATTGTCCCCAACAGGTCTAAGGTAGTCTTGTGGGAATTATACCGTCACCCTACCCTCACGCGTAAGTCGCTCTAAAACTAACCCACGCGTGGGTCCATGTCCTCGTCGGCTGGTCGAAGATGCTGTCGTAAAAGAAATATATAAGTAACAATATAAATATAAGTCACTAAATAAATATATGTCTAAACTTACATGCAGTGCACGATGTATACTCAACCGAAGGATCACACGTCTGTGATGCACCATATGACGTCGATGCTATCTGCGTCGCATCACGGGTGGAAGGGGTAGATCCTGTGCGCGGACGACCTAATCTCCCACCTGGTGCCATGACTGAATATGTCAGAAATACAAACTTATAAATTTAAACAATGTTAATACAAGTTTATGAACATCAATATAATAAACACAATTAAACTTTACAGTCCAAGTGGAATATATTAAAACATTATACAAGTAGTGTTCATGGTAGAATAAATTTATACTTATGTTCAGAGAGATGATTAAAATATGATTAGACCATTACACTATAATGCAAACAGCATATAATAAAACCGTAAACATTCTAGTAAAAGTTGAAAATTCTATTACATATTGTCATTCTGTATTAAATACATATATTTTATTGTAATACGAAACAACTTCGGATCAACTATCCGAATTACTCCCTGTGTAAGTTATCGTACGCTGCAGAAGTATATGTCAAGCTGTATGAAACACTCGACATTATTACAGCCAACATGCCAGTTACAATAAAAGAAATCTGATCTCTCGGGACTCCATTCAGATGTGCAAGTGATAATGTCGCATCTTCCATACAAAGTTTCCCGCGGTTATATTTCTCTATCAAGTCTGGAATTTCTTTGCGATAGTATAATCTTTCATCTGAGTCATCGTCGATATATTCCTCCCTACACTCATCGACCAGACCGGGTATCTCTTTGGCCCTATCAGAAGAAGATAGGGACGGAAAGTCCATCCTGTAACAGCTGATGAAGTATGCTGCGTGCTTCCGCTACGCTCCGGTTTGAGGAGGACATGATCAGAAAGTGACTCAACTGTAAATGTGGATTATAAACAAGTCAATTCAATGAATAAATCATGACTTTTAAAATATATATACATGTACATGTAATAATCAAATTATTCGAATTGAAAATTAACATGTAAATCCTGTCTACATTTAATAATCGACATCTGTATCATTATCGCTTAGGACTCTTTCTTCTTCACTATGAATATTGCTGATCAGTATTTCCTCTTCATCGTCTGCAATGTCGTCATCAATGAAAGCGCTATCATCTCTAACAATGTCATGTATGATTGAGGCATCAACATGATCAGGTGGACACATCATCTCTATTCAATTACACCACATCAATATCAATATTTGGATCATTCCCTCTATCCGAAGATGACATGTCTTCTTGATATGCTTGTTCAACCCATGACGTTTCATTTTCCCGTCCTTGTTATCTTCAACGTCTAGTTCGGGAACGTCAAATATGTTCCTGGGCTTTATTTTCTGCACCACGTGCCAAGAGCCGCCTAACTTGGTGTCAGCGAGGTAGAATACTTGTTCGGCTTGGCTGGCTATGACAAATGGGTCGTCTTTAAACCACTTTCGAGATAAATTTACGCTCGTAAAGTAGTCGTCAGTCTGTATTTCCAACTTCTTATTTCCAATGTCCCACCAATCGCATTTAAATAAGTACACCCACTTTCTCATATAATAATTGAGCTCAATAATATCTGTCAAAACACCATAAAAGTCAATTTTTACCTCCTCATGCATTCTCTTCACAACCACCCCACTATTTTGTGTGGTCCTATACTTCTCACGCTTTTCAGTGTGGAACCAAATTCGTTTACAATACAACCTGTATATCTAGATACACGTTTATCAGGGCCACAGGCCAGTGAGTAAAGTGCATTAGATGCATCCGCAGAGTTGCTAGGGCGCAACATCTTCATCTATTATCACGTACAAAATATAATTGTTTATGGATTTGGGATTAGGTTTAAATATTATGCAATACAACAAAATTTTAAGTGTGGTGAGATACAAGGTGAGTTAATCTTACATATTTTGGGTGAAAGATTCCAAACCACGATCTAGGAAAGAATGAATTGCAAACTAAGCATCAAAACTAGCAGATTGGATGGAAAGAGTTCACTCGCACATACTTAGGCGTGAATGCCTGAAGTACCTTGACTAAGTCCAAGTCGGCATAATGATCTCCCGTAAGACTACATGAACGCAGGGCAGCTAACCACTTTGACAATCAAGCGAAATAAGTACTCTTGGAGTGATCTGGCAAAGCATCGAACAATCAATCACCGGGTCGGTAACCTTGTAAGACTATGACGGACACAGAGGCTCTACTGTACCTTTCCGATGTTAGTACCAATCGGGAATAGAAGGGTTGCGATTGGGTACCCAAGGTTGCAGCGCATGCAGGGATAATCTTAACGTTTTCTCCAAACTCCCGGGGTATGTGCGAGTGATCGATCAATTTCCAGACAATCAACGGACTCAGATACAAAGGCAAGCAAAGATTTCAGACCACGATTTATGAATGACCGGGTCAGAAGTTGGGTGTCCACTCGCTTTGACATTCGGTTACACGCAACCTCTACCAACCTTCGGCTACAATGTTAGTAGAGATAGCTGAATGAATGGAGGACCATACCCCCAAATCCCATGTCCAAACCCAGCTAAACTCACTCTTGTAAGCCCTAATTCATAGCCCAGCTCAAGCCTTGAACCTAGTCAACTCACCCACAAACATCAGCCCAAACAACCCCCCATAAGAAAAACCAATAAAAAAATCCTAAAAAAGTCAAAATTGATGAGTCACCCGCTGAGTCAAATCACCTGAGTCAACCCGCTGAGTCAAATCACCTAATCAACTCACCGTGTCAACCCATCTTCCAAACCCAGTCAACTCACCTGGTTCCGAACCATAGCTTTTGAGCAGGTTCAGACTCTGAACCTCGGGCTTTTTTGCTTCAGGTTCAGAAGCCGTACGCTCCGAAGCCGGAGCAGCGCGGCCGTACGGGCAGCCCCCAGGGTGCCGCACAAAAATATTTACGAGAGTTGCCACTCTTTGTTGCTATAAATACCCCCGCCCCATCTCATTCACATCATCCCCTAATCTAGAAAAATCCCTTAAGCTCCAGAGCAATCCCATTAGTTCCGAGTCCATCTCTCCCTTTAAGTCCATTCCTCCACTAAGGAGAGCCTAAGTGAGAAAAGCCTAGCCCTGGTCCAGCCCAGCCTGACCCTGGCCTAAGTCTCCGAAGCCACCCTAAGTCTTGATCTAGCCACTCGAAGCAAACCCTTGCGACACCTCCGTCCATCCAGCTACTCTTTTATCAGTATCATCTCATTCACATCTAGCATAAGTACAACATTTACTTTTCTTCTAACCCTCCTGCTTATCATATCACTACAATGCACTTTGATTATTTAAATACACAACATGCATCCCGCATAAAGCATCTGTCAGTTCGAGCGTATGCTCTGGGTTTGCCTGTTAATGAAAACCTGCCTATCAGAAACTCTTACTGTTCAGACCTGCATTCATGCATCATATCATTCATGAGAATGTACGAGGATTAAATCAAACTTTCAAGTACTAGTTCGATTTTGTGAAGTAGAGACAGTACTTCGGTACGGGTAGTGTGGGTGTCTAACATCTTCCCACCCTGTAACCGTGATCCCTTACCTCGAATCTCTGGCCGCAGATCAAAAGGAGTCATTTTAGATGAAGGAATCTTCGGATTCCCTTCTCTAATTTTCTACGGGGTCTAATTGACTGTAGATTCGAAGTAACTGGCTAGTGGCGACTCTGGTCTTACACAAACTCATCCAAATATATGCAATGCAACACGACAATCAATAAAAAGCCCTCGAGAACTGAGGCAAGTTAGTGGCACAAACGGCGGTTCGTGCGCACGCACCCTCTTTTCCGAAAGGAGGAGAGAATCCAGGAGCGCGAAGAGGTGAGCGTCCACACAACTCATTTTTCATATTTCTTTATAAAAACACATGAGCAAATGTGATTGTTCTCATATCCTTTCCTAACTTGTTAAATATTCGATAAGACGTTTGTACCACATTCTTTTGGATTGCTTTAAACTGTATAATGAACATCGTAGTTTTATCAAGTACATACTTTTAGACTTTACTTTAGGCAACTTAGATCCTTCAAGACTTTCATATAAATCTCAGTATCTAAATTTTCTTATATATATGCGGTTATTACGTCCATTAGTCTCATGTCATGTTTTTCAGAAACTATGAGACTTATTGAGTAACTGGAACATTATTGCATCCATGACTGGAGAGTATATTTCTTCATAGTCAATCCTGAATTTCTATAAGAAACCTAGTGCCACAAGACGCGTCTTAAATCTAACGATTTCATTTTTCTCATTTCGTTTTCTTACAAACACCTATTTGTAACCTACAAGGTTAACACCTTTTGAGTTTATATTAAGGTCCAAACACCCCACATTTTTCAAGAGAACCAAATTCTTTTTGAATGTCCTCTTTTCATTTTGGCCAATCACTTCTATGTCGACATTCATTTATGTTGTGTGGTTCATCATCATCATCGCCCTTTAAAATTTCGGTAGCTACTGCAAATGAAAATATGTCATTAATGATCATCCTTTTATGATCTCATATTTCTCCTGAATATGTATAAAACATAGAGATCTCATTGTTGTTATTAGGTACATTTTCCTCTTCAAGAGCTTGTATAATTACTTTAAAGACTTATGTCCTTTCAGAGACAATATCCTTTTTTGGGATTTCAGAGAAATTTGATCTTTTATTCATAACCTCTTTAGGGGCATTGTGTACAACCTCTACTAGAGTATTAATAGGGCATGATTTTTCATTTAATCTTCTCTTCCAGGGAGCCGAGTCTTTGGAACCTATCTGTCACACTTTTGGCGTGCAACAGATTCATTTACTATCGAATTCAAAGTTTTTCCTACTGGGATATCAATTCTGGTTGACACATTTGCAGCTACACATCTGACTTAGGTCAGTATGACTGCATCATTAAATGCATTGGGCATTTGATTTGCAATCTCCTAAAGATGGAATATCCTTCGTACCTCATTTTCACATTGAGTGGTACTTAGGTCCAGATGAAACAAAGTGAAAGTACTCCATGATAATCCTCATTGTTCTTCAAGAACGAGTTGTTTAGTGGGAATGAGTCGTACATTAGGTATGTTCTTTCCTCCCCCTAACGACGGGAACAGTGTCTCATCAAAATGGTAATCCATAAACCTAACGGTAAACACATCACATGTTAATGGTTCAATATAGCGAATTATAGCGGGCGAATCATAACCAACATATATCCCCAAACGACGTTGGGGGCCCATTTTAGTACATTGTGGTGGTGGGATGGGTACCAATACTTCATAATTAAATTTACGCAAGAATGAAATGTTGGGTTGACAGCCCGACATAAATTGTGAAGGTGAAAATGGGTGGTAAGCAGTCGGCCTGAGTTTAATTAATTTACCTATGTATAATATCGCATGCCCTCAAGCAAAGACGGGTAATTTAGATTGCATTAGCAAGGGTCTTACAATAAGTTGCAGACGTTTGATTAAAGACTCTGCTAAACCATTTTGAGTATAGACATATGGTAATGGATGTTCGACACCAATCCATTATGATAAACAATAGTCATTGAAGACTTGAAAAGTAAATTCTCCTGTATTATCTAATCGAATGAATTTACTAGGTTGACCAGGAAAATGCACTCTAACTTTGATGATTTCAGCAAGTAATTTAGCAAAAGCTAAATTACAAGTGGATAATAAACAAACGTGTGACCAACGTGTAGAGGCATCCATTAAAACCATAAAATATCTAAAATGTCTACTTGAAGGGTGAATTGGACCACAAATGTCACCTTATATCCTTTGTAAGAATGATGATGACTCAGATGCTATTTTGAGAAATGAAGGCCTAGTGATTAACTTTCCTTTAGAGCAAGGGGTACATAAATGATCACGAGGTAGGTTAAGATGTTGTTTTGATAAATTGTGTCCATTAGAGTTATTTATGATCCTACGTAGCATACTAGATCTAGGGTGACCCAAATGATCATGCCATAATATTAAAAATTTTGGATCATGGAACTTTGAACTTATGATGGAGTGTAATTTGACAACGCTAAGAATTGTATGATATAACCCCATAGATAGAGCAAATAGTTTTTCTAGTGTAATCTTTTGGTTTCCAACACTAGAAGTAATGCAAATGAATTCTTTGTTACTTCCATTACTTGTTTCAATATGGTATCCATTTATTTTTATATCTTTCAAACTAAGAAAAATTCTTCTGAAATTGTATGAGTATAAAGCATTTTTTTATGAATAGTTGGGTACCATTTGGCAACACCACATGGGCTCTTCTAGAACTGTCAATGATTTCAACAAGTTCAGTTATTGTAGAAATTTTAGTTGCATTACTTATTTAGTCCTGAGAAAAACTTTTGGTTTTTCAAAATAGCGTGGGTCGTTGGACTATCTACCAGACAAATGTCATCGCTAACACTAACTTTTTGTTCCATACCGTTAGAGATAAATAAAGAAAATTATTTAATATAAGGATTATGTAAGTAATTTCTACCTACGAAAGAAAAGGAAAAAATATCTCAAAGCAAAATGCATAAAAATAAATTTTAGGATAAATATTAATGTATCAAAACTAAATAGAAGTATAAACAGAGAAAAAATAATCTTAGGTCTTTAGGAACATCCCCGGAGGTTCTTCAATCATAGTTTTGAAAGTCTCATCATCAATAGGCTTTCCATCCTCATCGTAAAAGAAGTCATCGAAATTGAGGTGAATATTATCATCCATCCAACGGTCTGCTGACCCTTCCGTATTGTTGGTTTCTATGGATACGCTCTCAACTTTTTCTCTGTTGTGTGGCACACCTTAGTTTTGGATTGGGATGATTTTTAGTAACCGGTGGGAAACTTGAGTCCTTGCATCTGATGGATGGGTTAGATGTAATGAATACGCCGGTTAGGTCCCACTCTCATACGGTAGGAACCATGCATGGTAGCTTACGGTGCAACCTTGCCCGGTAGTTCCAACTATGGTTGGCCAAAAACTGAAAGGTTGGTGACTAAAACCTTCCATAGTTAACACTTTCTCCTTCCTTTAGTTTGAAAAAGTCATACACCTCCTTTGGCGTGAAGCCTTGTTAACTAAGCGGAGGTTGTTGATACAATCTGCGTTTAGTGAATGTAAATGTCAGGTTTCATACGATTACATGACCAAATACTATATAATATATAAAATACAATAAATGATTGTCCATTAATTATATGTTAGGATTAATAAATATGATTTTGGAGACTCGTGTTCTAGGGTGGGGACCACAAGCTTAGACTGTTCGGACTTAGAACACATGAGTGGCCATAATTCATTGGTGGTCCACAATGGTCCCATTTCGAGTCACCCACCTTAACAAGTTGTCTCAAGTCAGGTCTTTAAACGCGGTCTACTTTATTTTCCCCTTGCTAACTCCGTGGGCCCTACCTGAAACCGTGACCTGACAGACTTCTGGCAGGTATTCTACGCGTGGTCATTAATGCTGGTGGTGTGTTGACCAGGCAAAGTTCCCTGGCCCCACCATGGGACGCGGATTGCGTCCAACCACCGGTCGGACCTTCAAGCGTCCGACCAGATCAGTGTGTGGCCCCACCTTGATGTATCTGTTTATCAACGCCGTCCATTTATTTTCTAAGATCATTTTAAGAATGAATCTAAAAACGAGGAATATCCAACGCTCAAGTGGGCCACACCAAATAGTAAACAGAACCTGGATGTCATCACTGCATTAGTGCGCTAGTGTAGTGATGTCGTGTCATCAATTTCCGCACACTATTTGGTATGACCCACTTGAACGTTGGATCTGCCTCTATTTTGGGACAATATTCTAGAATGATATTGTAAAAGGAATGAACCGCATGGATACACGGATATATCAAGGTGGGCCCCACACTTGAATGGTGGGACCCTTAAATGTCTAACCAGTGGTCAGACGCAATCCGCGTCCCCCGCTATGATGTATGTATTATATAAGTCCAGTTCCTCTGCTGGCTTCCAAGCATGAAACCTACTTGGAGCCTTTTAATTGGTCCATGTCATCACATAAGTCCGCAATCCTGTCACATCCTCAATGCAACCTTTTACACCGTAGTGCAACCTGATCACATGATATCATGCCATGTGATGTGGACCAATGAAATGGCTCCAAGCAAAGATTTCTGAATTGGAAGCCACAAAGGATCCGGACTCATTATATCCACACCATTCGTTTATTTTAGGAGATCATTTTTGGGCTTGAATAAAAAAAATGAGACGGATCTAAAGCTAAAGTGAGCCACATAACAGAAAGCGATGGGCGATGATGCCCACGGTTGAAAATTTCTTAGGGCTCACAATGATGTTTATATGCCATCTAGTCTGCTCATAAGGTTATACAGATATAGATGAAGGTAAAAACACAAATATCAGCTTGATCCAAAACTTCTGCGGCCCACAAGATGTTTTCAACCGTAGTAGCTGTTCGATCCCTACTGCTTTCTATCGTGTTGTCTGATTTACCTTATGTTTGGGATCATGCTCTAAAATGATCTCCAAAAATGAATGCACCGGTGTGGATATAACAAATACATCATGCTGGGGCCCACAAAACTTAGCCATGTCAACACAACACCGAGGTTGGCGCCACACCAAGCAATCCGAGTCCGTTGACTCACAGGACTAGTAAACATTGCTACCCTTTGAGGGAGAAAAGCTTCAATGCTCGATAGAAATCATCTTCATTCATTGAAATCTAGTAGCCCTTATTTACAAAAACCCGCCATTTCTTTAACCTTTTCTTTTCTTTTTAAATGAGCAAAAAAAAAAAAACATCCAATATTCACATTCTCCCAACCTTAATACAAGCTTAGAGAAAGAGCATAATTAGGTCCCACAAGCAGCCTCATGGCTCATCAGACACAACTTCAACCGTTTATATCATTTGTAGTGCTTCACATGATGCAACAGTTATCCTGGCTGGGGTTTTGGTACACATAGTAAGGTGCCGGTGGCCCGCTGTATTGGTAGGGCCACACAATGGTTTCGATTGACGACTTTTTCTCTTCGTCTTTCTTCTTCTCATCGACCACCTCGACACTAACCAGCTCTGTGAATCCCATCTTTTTTCTAAGTACGGTTGTCAACTTGATCGAGTCGATTCCCTCGCCAACCACTACAAGTTTGTCCTTATCGTTGCCCTCCAACGTAGCGGATATAACACCTACAACCAACATGATCAAACCAACATCTTAGAACCCAAATCAGAAATTGCAAATCAAGTTGACTTATTGAGTCGAATCAGTTCATGGGTTTGCCAAATCAAGTCAGTGATGAACTTGGGGACCATTTGGAAGTACCACTACTCACTGAGTCGACTTGGCTCATCTGGTTTATGCTTAGAGTGGTTCAGGAAAATGAATATGATGTCTAGTTGGGTTCCTTTTCCACACCGTCTGCGTTGAATCTCAATTTCAATTGCAATTGGAATTCACGCTCAAGCACATCCCATCCGTCAAAAACCATCAGAACGAGAACAAGTGAAAGTAAAAGAGGCACTGGGGAGCCAAATCAGCCTTCATCGACTCAATAAACTCAGTGAGTCAACTCAGTTTCTCGATTTTGATGACAGCTTAAACCTCTCATTGAAGAAGTTAGACCTGCGAGCTTCTTCATGGCATCTGAGCTAAATGTTGATGAAATTACCTTGTAAGCTGACTGCAGTTTTCATGGCCTTGCACCGGCTCTTCGAATCGTTCATCGGGACTTTCATCACAATCTTTTGCTGCTAACAGAAAAAAAAACAAGTTACTACAATGAAAACCACATAAAAATTCATATGACCCACGTCAAGAAATCAACCATAGTAAAAGGAGAAGTAATATAAGATACCTTCATTGTCGTTCGTTAGTGATCTACCACAGCGGAAACGTTCGTTGTGTGTGATTGTTTATCCCACGTAACGATTTTCAGCCAAGGTACGATCAAGGAATACGAAAACTTTGATTGTAGTAGTTGGTCCAGCGACTCGAATGCTTAAATCTATGGTCTAGACTCCTCTATTTATAGGCATTATAAAAACAGCTATGGATTTTCGTGGAAAGATTCAAATTACAATAGAAAAGTAGGTCTCGGCCAACGCGTTATGGTGTGGAAGTCAGCCGTTCATTTCATTGGATGATAGTTCTAGAGGTGTGCACCTGCGTTACTGTAAAGCTGTTGTGCCCATGTGATGTACGAAGAACATCCAACCCGTCCATCAGATGTATGAACTCATGTTATTTCGAATCAATGGAAGGCGTATTCTCACAAATTTGTATCTGTTATCTTGAATACCTGAGTGTTGGATTGGGATGATATTTGGATAATTCATGTAACTTGAGGTCACACATCTGATGGACGGTGTGGATTTTATGAATACGTTCATTTGGGCCCCACTTCTATCAGGTACCACCATAGCTTACAGTGCTACCGCGGCGCATAGTTCTAACTATGGTTGGTGAAATGAAATCAATGGTTAGGCACTGATCAGAACATTCAATACTTCGCTCTTTCTGAACGTGGATTGCGTGCTACCCACGCGCGTCCAGAGCTACGAACGAGCAGGGGCTTTGAGTAGCCACCTTGATGTATGGGTTTAATCCACACCGTCTATACATTTCTTCATGTTATTTTATGCAACAGTTTCAAAAATGAAACAAAATAAAGGCTCAAGTAGACTACACCACAGGAAGAAGTGGTGATAATGATGCTTATCGTTGAAAACTTCCTAGGGCCCAACTTGATGTTTATTTTCCATCCAACCTATCTATAAAGTCACATAAACCTGGATGAAGGGAAAAAAACAAATAGCAGCTTGATCCAAAACTTCTGTGAGCCCCAAGAAGTTTTCAACGGTAAATGTTTAATCCCCAATGGCTGGTCCACTTGTGACTTGGATATACCTCATTTTTTATCCTAAATCATAAAAAAAAATACGTAAAAATGAATAGACGGTGTGGATAGAACCTATACATCACGGTGGGACGCTCTGCCCGTTCTTAACTCTGTACGACGCAATCCGCGTTCGCACTTTCTCCTTCTTTTCATTTGAAAAGTCATTGCGGGTCAGGCTTCTCTTCCTCACCCAAGAAGAGCCAAACTTGATGTATCCCAGTGAAGATCCACGCCGTACATCTCCTTCTACAGATTATTATAGGTCAGAATGACAAAACTAAGTTAGATAAAAATTTCAGGTGGACCACACCACAGGCAACAGTGGTTATTGACCATTAAAAAACATTTTGCAGGCCACAATAGTTTTGGATCAAGATGATATTTGTTTTTTTTCCTTTCATCCAGGTCTTTACGACTTTATCAACAGGTTCGATGGTTAATAAAAATTACGGTGGAGCCTAGGAAGCTTTAATGGTGGCTTTCAATGACCACTTTTTCGTGTGGTGTGGTCCACCTGAAATTTCTATCCTCTTCGTTTTCGGGTCCATTCCCTAAAATAAGCTAGAAAAACATATGGACGGTGTGGATATACAATGCATACATTAACGTGGGACCTACGGTCAGGGCCCCACCCACATTGTTTGTTGCGGGTCTCCGGCAAGTCGGGCTCAAATGGAAGGATGGAAATGGGTCAGGTGCCCGCCTACCCGACTTCGCAGGGCTTGGACCTACTCGTTGGCGTGTGGGTTGTGATTGGGCCTCTGATGTATGCCCGGATTAATTTTCGGGTCAGGCTTGTCATTTTAGCCTGATATGACCCCACCTCACGACCTGGTCCGACCATATACATACCTGTGTTGCACCATGCACCAAGCGCTATATTGCTTCTTAGAGATGGAACTTGGGTTCAACTCAACCCCAACTCAACTGACCCAACCCCAAATTGATTTTTTTTTTTTTTTTTTTTTTTTTTTTTTTTTTTTTTTTTAGGTTACCACACACATGCTCTGCTGATAGTAGACCCACCCACCCCTATCAGTCACACTTCAATGTTAGCCACCCCCACGTTGGGAATCGATACATAGACCTCAGTGTTGAAATGAGATTATCTTCACTCAGTCTACCATTGTCCCAAAGGGTCTTTGGATTGGGTTCTCCAACCTAACTCGAAATCCAGTTGGGTTGAAATGAAGCAAATTCAAGTCAGGTTGGGTTGGGAATAATGATATGTATTGCGGTTGGGTTTGCTTGGGTCCATATTCAGCTATAGGAATGTGGGTTGGAATTCGGGTTGACTTGTAGATTGGGTCCTCTTGAAGTTGTTCAGGCTCAAGTTGACTCTCAAACCTGACTTATTGTGAGCTATTTAGACATGTTGCTCACCATTCTGATAATTTCGGCCAATCTTTTCATTGGGCCTATATTTAGTTGTCCAAACTTTTTGTCCACGTGATGGTCATATATCCCATCACGATTAGCAATGAAACCAAAGAAATGACTGTTTGCATCGGGTCCTCATTGCTAGGAAGGAAAATTCCAGCAATCGATGGCTAGGATTTTGCTATTCATATGATTTTAATGCACAATTCATCCACCATAGCCCTACTAAAAGAATATCCGGATCTCCCAATTCATAATTTGGGATAGGTAGTATAGAATGCAATTAGCATTCTAACTATGTAACTTGTGGCCAACAAATAAAACATTAAAAGTGTTAGAATTTAAAATTGAATATTTACTAAGTTGTAAGATATGGTCTGAGTAAAATAGTTGCCAACAAATAAACAATTAAAAGTGTTACAATCTAAAATTGATTTTCTAAGTTGTAAGATAAGGTCTGAGTAGAATAGTTTATAGATATGTTTTTTAAAGACTGAGTAATAAGTCATAATAAAGTAGAATAAGTTGGTTTTCTAGTTTTTGTTAATGTGATTTTTATTTTAAGTCTGATGATGTAAGATAAGGTAAAGGATAATCACATGGATCGCTAGGATTGAATGAAATAGGGTTAGAAAACACAATCCCAAGTTCCCACGCATGTTACAGTTTTTAACACCCTATAATTTTTTGATTGGCTATCTATTTGGTGCCTATAAAATGTCATTGGAAGACTACCAACCAACTCTACATGCTAGCCAATAACAACCACTATTGACCTCAAATGGTTGTCCAAAAATAAGTCATTTTATGAGTTAAATTGGATTTTTAATCAAATTTTACTTCTTCTTTTTTTTTTTTTTTTTTTAAGTTTTGACTTTTATTATTTTTAAGATATTTTAGGATTTTAAGAGTTATGGGTAAATCCGAGCTGACCTCAGGTCATGGGGAAAGCCGACCAGAGGGCCCAGGTATAGGTCCTCAAATCTGACTTGAGACTAGGCCGATGACTTGATGACTTGAGACCTCCAGGACGACCTGAGGCCTGATGACCTGACGACCTGAGGCTAGGCCTAAGGCCTGGTGACCTGATGACCTGAGGCTAGGCCAATGACCTGACGACCTGAGACCTCCATGACGACCTGAGGCCTGACGACCTGAGACCTCCAGGACGACCTGAGGCCCGATGACCTAACGACCTGAGGCTAGGCCGACGACCTGACGACCTGAGACCTGACGACTTGAGACCTCCAGGATGACCTGACGACTTGCCGAGATCTTAGGCTTCAGCCAAGAAAATAGGCGAAAGATCTAGAGAATCGTCGAGGAATACGAGAAGATCTCCTATAACTATGGAATGACCCAAGAATCACGCTGATCGGAGAATCCCTCCCCTGAAATCACGGCTTCAAAAAGGGAATACAACTCTGCAACCTAAGTCTATAAATTGATGCGTCCTCTTCATTATCAAGGTACGAGACAAAAACTGATCTAAAGAGATATATTTAATCTTTCAAGATCCAACTAACTTAGGCATCGAAGGGCTAACGGCTGGACCCCAGTGTTCGCTCGCCTCAAGTGTAAGGCTGCGATGTAGTAATAAATCTCGATAAGACCGAGGTCGATCCACAGGGAAAGAGTAATAGCTTCCTAATTACTCTAGCAACTTAGTTTAATAGAGTAAATTCAGATTCAATGGGATGTTTAATTAAAACAGTAACTTAATGAAAAATCAGAGATATAATGTACTAAGGCTTTCAAGGATCCACTTGTAGCAATCCTATGTCAATTCAGTCAATCCAAGTAGAGAACACAACTAGATTTGAAGTCCTATCTCTCATCTAGTTGGAAAGTAAAGCATTCACACACATTCATCCAATTCAAGTTGAACTTCCAAGTTCAAGTCCATTCAATCAATGTAGAATTCAAATTCATAGCCTGCGGAGTAACAGCCATGCCTATGGACTATGGCCTGCTCAAGGATTACTATAATTCGAATCTAAACAAGCAACCTGTGACAATCTCAGAGAATTAAAAGGAATTCATGTCCGGAGCACATAAACTCAGATAAGACATCTCAAACTACCACCTATTGGACTGAAACATAGAAAAAAAATCCAACTTTGAATTAAAAATACTTGAATCAAACTGAAATTAACATAGAACTGGCTACAAGCTTCACCTCTCAGCCTTAGCTGAGAGGTTTTAGCCGAGCATAGTCATGCTACAACTAAAAACTCAGAAATAAAGCATAAAACTAGAAAAACCCGAAGATAGATGTTGCAGACGCCCCACAGTCGCCTTCAGCCTCCAAACTCACGTTCCTTCTCTTCTCTGATACCTTAGGGAGAGCCCCTAGGTGGCCTTTTATAGCAACAATCCTCCCTTGCGTCGGATTCTGCGAAATCCTACGCCTTGCACAGCAATTTTCGGAGTCCCGAATTAGAAAGGATTCTTCTTACGCAGAGCCGACCGGTCGTGACCGGTCGGACTAATCTTTTGAGCATTCCAAGGAGCACTACCGACCGGTCAAGACCGGTCGGATAGACCTGTCCATTCATTCCAGCAACTGTGGCCGACCGGTCATGACCGGTCGGACCAATTTCCCATCTTATTACAGTGAATACAGCCGACCGGTCATGACCGGTCGGGCTCATCTGTCCACCATCTAGTATGCGTGGCTGACCGGTCATGACTGGTCAGCCTCATCTCCTCTTTGATCAGCAACTATGGCTGATCGGTCGTGACCGGTCAGCCCTCTTCAAACTGTTCTTCTTTCTTTATTTTTCTTCTCTTCTTTCTTCTTTCGTTGGTCATCTTAGGTCTTCATGCAGTAGCTTCAATTGCATTCTTTTGTCTCGTAATTGAATGAAGTCCGCTCTCATCCCTATGATCACAAAACATATGTTAGGTAGGTTTTTAAACCATAAAAATCATGCAAACCATGTAGTGTAATGGGCAATGCAATGTATAAATTGGAGGTTCAACACACCCCCCAACCAGCTTTTTGCTAGTCCCGAGCAAAACATGCGTGAAAATAATTTCAAACCTCCAAATCCAACTCCCCTTTAGACCCCATGATTCTATCCATCCCAAGATGTATAAGTGAAGAATTTGGCAAAATTAGGTGCTAGAAGCTGAACCTTGGACTCTCAAAACATAAAAAGTGTCTACATGTAATTCCCGCTGATTGATTGATAAATAGAAGAACTCAAACAAATTCCACCTAATGTGCATAGTGAAAGATCATCTCATGAGTTCCTGGAATCATCTTCTTCATAGATTAAGTAGACCAAGGATTTTAAGGTATACAGAGCAACAGCAAGCCTATGACAGGAATTTGTCTTACCGTCCTTCCGACGGCTTTCACACTACGTCCCATTTCCGGCTTTGGTTACGGTTCGACCATCCCCCGGTTGGTAATAGGTAGCCCTTTTCGGAATTTTCCACCATTTTTCTTTCCTTCCCGATTTCATCCTTTCCTTCCTTTTTCTTTTAACTTAGATAGGATTTTTAGAAATCCATATCTTTCATTATTTTCCCATGGACAAGGATGGACAAAATACCCCGGCTTGGCTGCTCAACACCTCTAAACCAAAGTCTATCTAATCCACAAATCACATAAACCTGTCACTCATGAAAATCGTGTAATGTGAACTTGGTGTAAAGGTGTTCAAATTTTCTATCAATCACAACAATAGGGGAATTAACATATAAAGCCATTATGTTGGAAGAAATTCAAGACTACAACATCACACACTTCGTTTCTCCTCCTCTTCTACTCATAGCCTCTCAAATGTATAGAAACAAAATTTTCTAAAAGAGTTTTGAGATGTTAGAAAATTCGAAAAAATTTTGTGCATATGAAGCTCGAAATGTTGCAATATGCTAGATGAGGGATCTCATCACACCCCCCAACCAAATCTTGCATTGTCCTCAATGTAGAAAGATAGTTAGTTAGCATGAACATGAGAACAATGGTAAAATATGAGAGAGTGAGGACTCAATAGTACCTGAGAGAGCGATCATGGAGGTCTGCAATTCCAACAACTAAATCCTACTAAAACAGTAAAACAAAACTTAAACCTACCTATGCTATACCTCCATCAGACTAGGAGATCAATCATCCTGATAGACAGGATCATTCAGGGAGATGGACATGTCCTCTGAATCAAATTTCTCAACAAATGGTTTAAGGCGTTGTCCATTAACTTTGAAACAGTCACCATTCGCTGCATTCTCAATCTCAACAGCCCCATGGGGAAAAACTTCTTTAACAATATATGGGCCGGTCCATCGAGATCGTAATTTTCCCGGAAAAAGATGAAGTCGGGCATTATACAAGAGCACTTTCTGTCCTTCATGGAAGGATTTCCTTAAGATGTGTTTGTCATGAAAGGCCTTCATCTTGCTCTTGTAAATCCTCGAATTCTCATATGCATCGTTCCGGATCTCATCAAGCTCATTTAATTGAAGTTTGCGAAGCGAGCTAGCCTTGTCTATGTCAAAATTTAGGGCCCGAATTGCCCAATAGGCTTTGTGTTCTATCTCCACAGGCAAGTGGCAAGCTTTCTCATAGACAAGTCTATAAGGGGACATTCCAATGGGTGTCTTTTAGGCAGTACGGTGAGCCCAAAGTGCATCATCTAATCGTAGGGACCAATCCTTGCGATCCGGTCTCACCGTCTTTTCTAAAATCTAGTTTGATTTCCCTATTGGAGATTTCAGCTTGCCCACTTGTTTGTGGGTGGTATGGGGTACTCACTTTGTGCCTAATACCATATTTCTTCATCAAAGTTTCAAAAGGTCTATTGCAAAAGTGAGCACCACCATCACTAATAATGGCTCGAGGCGTCCCAAATCTAGAAAGTATGTTTTCTTTGAGAAACTTGAGAACCGTACGATGATCATTGGTTCTACATGGGATAGCCTCTATCCATTTAGACACATAGTCTACGGCCAACAGAATATAGACATGTCCAAAAGATGAGGGGAATGGTCCCATGAAATCGATGCCCCAACAGTCAAAGACTTCAAGATGTTGAATTGGTGTGAGAGGCATCATATTTCGACGGGATAATCCTCCTAACTTCTGGCAGCGCTCGCACGCTTTGCAAAACTCGTGGGTGTCCTTAAATAGCAGTGGGCCAATAAAAACCACACTGCAGAATTTTTACAGTTGTTTTCTTGGCTGAAAAATGACCCCCACATGCTTGATCATGACAAAAGGAGATGACTGAATTGTGTTCATTATCGGGGACGCATATCCTTATAATTTGGTCTGGGCAATATTTAAACAATAGAGGTTCATCCCAGAAGAATCTGCGCACTTCCCTTAGAAATTTACGTTTGTCTTGCGCAGTCCAATGAGTCGGCATCGCACCTGTGGAAAGATAATTGGCTATATCAGCGTACCATGGTGGATGCATAGCAACAAAGAGTTGCTCATCAGGGAATGAGTCCTCAATAGGTGACTCGTCAATGGAATTTGGTAGGACTAGGCGGGATAGATGATCCGCCACCACATTTTCTACCCCCTTCTTATCTTTGATCTCCAAATCGAATTCTTGAAGGAGTAGGATCCATCTTAGCAAACGGGGCTTAGCATCCTTCTTAGAAAGAAGGTATTTCAGTGCCGCATGATCCGTATAAACAATAACTTTGGATCCTATTAAGTATGGCCTGAATTTGTCCAAGGCAAAGATGACAGCTAAGAGCTCTTTCTCCGTAGTTGAATAATTAACTTGGGCAGGATTCAAGGTCCTACTCGCGTAGTAGATGACATGGGGCTTTTTATCCTTCTTTTGGCCTAACACCGCCCCAATAGCAAAATCGCTCGCATCGCACATCAACTCAAAAGGAATGGACCAATCTGGTGGTTGCATGATAGGAGCGGTTGTCAACATGTCTTTTAGCTTTGAAAAAGCTAATTGACATTCGGCACTCCACTCAAATTGGTTCTCCTTTTGTAGAAGGTTGCATAAAGGCCTTGAGATGTGACTAAAGTCCTTTATAAACCTTCGATAGAAACCGGCGTGTCCCAGGAAGGACCGCACATCGCGTATGCTTTTGGGTGGTGGTAGATTGGAAATTATGTCAATTTTCTCCCGGTCTACCTCTATTCCATTGGACGAGATGATGTGTCCAAGGACTATTCCTCTTTGTACCATGAAGTGGCACTTTTTCCCAGTTTAATACAAGTTGCTTTTCCTCACACCTCATTAAGACCAACTTCAAGTGCTCGAGGCACTCATCAAATGTACAACCAAAAACAGAGAAGTCATCCATGAACACCTCAAGAAACTCACCCATCATGTCCGAGAAGATACTCAACATGCATCGTTGGAATGTGGCGGGTGCATTGCATAACCCGAATGGCATCCTTCGGTAGGCGAAGGTACCAAACGGGCATGTAAATGTGGTTTTCTCTTGGTCTTCCGGAGCTATCTCAATTTGGTTGTATCCGGAATAGCCATCTAGGAAGCAATAGTAGGGATGGCCTGCGAACCTCTCCAAAATTTGGTCCATAAATGGGAGAGGGAAGTGGTCTTTCCTAGTGACCGTATTGAGCTTCCTATAATCAATGCACATACGCCAACCGGTGGTCACCCTAGTCGGTATAAGCTCGTTGTTGGCAGTTTTCAATGATGGTAATACCGGATTTCTTGGGGACAACTTGGGTAGGACTCACCCATTGGCTATCTGAGATGGGGTAGATGATACCCACATCCAATAGCTTTAACACTTCGGCTTTGACAACCTCCATCATGTTTGGATTTAGCCGTCTTTGAGGTTGTACTAGTCGTTTTTTGCGTTTTCTTCAAGGTGTATACGGTGAGTGCAAACCGAAGGATCTATCCCTTTGAGATCCGCTATTGTCCAACCTATGGCTTCCCGGTGTTTTTTGAGTAACTCAATCAACTTGAGCTCTTGCTCTTTTTCTAGGTGGGAGGCAATGACAACTGGGAAAGTTTCCTCTTGACCCAGATATACATATTTAAGCTCGGATGGCAATGGTTTGAGGTCAAGCTTCGGTGGTTTGATGCTAGACGGTAGAGGCCTTGATGTGGTTGGTGGCAATTTTTCAAAATGGGGCCTCCACCCGCTAGTATCAACTACCGGTCTTTCTATATTTAATGCATGCACAATCTCACTGATGATGGGGTCTTTAGAATCCATGAAGTGTGCTAAGCATGTCTCCAAGCTTTCTAGTGGTTCAAGTTGGAGGAGTTCTTCTTCTTCAAAGGTTTCAAGCATGTTTACATCGAAGAACTCATCGTCATTGACATCCCTATGTCTTTTGCCCAAGTGAAATACATTCACTTCTAGTGTCATGTTTCCAAAAGATAATTGCATCACCCCATTCCGGCAATTGATGATTGCGTTTGATGTGGCAAGGAATGGGCGGCCTAGTATTACCGGTATTTGGGTGCTAGCATCCAAAACCGGTTGTGTGTCCAAGACGATAAAATCTACTGGATAGTAGAATTTGTCAACTTGGACTAGAACATCCTCAACTATCCCCCTCGGTACACGGATAGATCTATCAGCTGAGTTGCAACGTGGTTTTGGTGGGTTTTAATTCACCAAGACCCAATTGCTCATATACCGAGTATGGGATCAAGTTCACACTCGCCCCCAAGTCTAACAAGGCACGTTCAATCCGGTAGTCTCCAATGATACATGAGACGGTGGGACTACCGGGATCTTTGAATTTTGGGGGGGGGTCTTTTGAGTGAGGATGGCACTAACTTGCTCAGTTAAGAAGGCCTTTTGCTGCACATTATATTTGCGTTTTGTCGTGCATAAATCTTTTAGAAACTTGGCATAAGAGGGAATTTGTTTGATGGCATCAAGCAAAGGGATGTTGATCTTGACTTGTCTGAAAATCTCTAGAATATCTTGAGAATTTGGGAGAGATTTTGGGGCAACCAATCTTGAAGGGAATGGTGCTATGGGCTTGTAAATGCGTTCCGGTTGTTGTGGGGCTAGGTTAGATCCATTTTCATCCTCAGAATTTACCGGATCATTAGGCTCATCGGCCTTCACCGGAATAGTTTTGTCAATTTGTTTACCACTTCTAAGGGTGGTAATGGATTTAGCTTGCTCCATGTTTTGGTTGGGAGGATTAGGGATGCTCACTTCATGTACTTGCTTTGGATTGGGCTGAGGTTGGGCCGGAAAGGTCCCTTCCCTAGCATTCAAGCATCCCTTAATCTCATCAACCGAGACTTTCAGCTCTTGGAACATTTGCTGATTTGATTCATTTATTTGCGCTTGCCCTTGCATAAATGCTCTCAAGGTATCCTCCAATGAGAATTGAGGTGGGGCCATATTTTGCATGGGTGGCCCTCTTTGGGAGTTGGTAGGATTGCCCGTTGGGGCATTCTTCCAACTGAAATTTGGGTGGTTCTTCCAACTCTCATTGTACGTATTACCTACCGGTCCATTGAAGGGCCGTTGATAACCATATGTGGCATTGGCTGTCTCTTGCAGCACTTCCTTAAATGCAGGAATTGTGGGACAATCTTGCGTAGCATGTAAGTCGGTGAGACAAATCCCACATGTGGTTTCAACAGCTTCTTTGGACTTGAAAACTCCATTTTTGCTAAGTTCCATGGCCTCAACCTTCCTTGTGAGGTTGGCTATCCTTGCATTTACGTCGTCTTCCTCTTTAAGGACATATATCCCTCCTTTCTCTTGAGTAGGCTTGGGGTTCTTGGGTTTATCCGAGGTGTCCCAAGATTGGGCTTTTTCAGCCAACATGTCCAAGTAACTCCAAGCATCATCTGGATTTTTACTCATAAACTCGCCATTGCACATCATTTCCACAAATTGGCGCATATTAGAACTCAAGAATTCCCGGTTCATCTCAACCATGACCCAATCGAATATGGTCTAAGAGAGTGAAGCCAATCTTTGGCTCTTTCTTTCAAGGTGAAGGGAAAAAGTTTAAGTCTGATTGTATCCCCAGAAACATTGGGATAATGCAAGGTGGCCAACACTTCTTCGAATTCTTGCAAGTGTAAGTATGGGCGGTCAGAGTCTAGCCCATGGAATTTAGGTAAAAGTTGGATTACTCCTGGTTTTATGTCAAGGGTCCCACCGTTAGCTGGTAGAACTATGCAAGAAGGTGTAATTGTACGAGCAGGTTGTAGGTAATCCCATAGTGATCTCATTGGAGGAACATTATGTACCTCATTCTCTCCTACTCCTTCCTGATTTGCGTTTGTGGTTGGAGTAGGGGGGGAGGATTCCTTAAGGGTGTTTGATCCATACTCCCCAAACTTTCACGATGCTCTTAATAATTCCGGACTTGTCTATGGACTGACAATGGTCCAACTAAACCACCTTCAGATTGAAGACGATTTGAATGATTACGTTCCCAACGGGACATAAACCACTCAACCAGAAACTGAAACTAATCCTATTCTAGAGAACTAAAATCTGAACTAAAAATTCTGGAAAAGTTATGTTAGAAAGGTATCACCTGATGCGCTTTAACTGAAAGAAGAATTCCTACAAAACAGAAAACTATGTTAGTTCTAAGAAAAATCAGAAAAACCTATCTACTTCTACTTCTACAGCCACTGAAGCTATTTGAAAACTATTATCTACTTTCCCCGGCAACGGCGCCAAAAACTTGTTCGCTCGCCTCAAGTGTAAGGCTGCGATGTAGTAATAAATCTCGGTAAGACCGAGGTCGATCCACAAGGAAAGAGTAATAGCTTCCTAATTACTCCAGCAACTTAGTTTAATAGAGTAAATTCAGATTCAATGGGATGTTTAATTAAAACAGTAACTTAATGACACTACAAAAAATTCCATTTTTACCAACGAATGATTTCGTCGGTAATCAGTAAACTTTCGTCGGGAAATGTTTTTCCCGACGAAATTTTTCGCGGCTAACATCGTCGCAGAAAGGCCGTCGGTAAAGGTTTTTACCGACGAAATAATTTTTTCGTAGGTAATAATTGAACCATTACCGACGAAATTATTCGTCGGCCAAACATAGGAATTTTGTCGGGATTGAAAATGATACGTCGGTGAAAAAACTTTTACCGACGAAATAATGCGTAGGTAAAAACACGTTAAAACTTTTACCGACGAAATAATGCGTAGGTAAAAACATGATAAAACTTTTACCGACGGAATATTTCGTCGGTAAAAGCACCTAAGAACTTTTTACCGACGAAATATTTTGTCGGTAAAAAGTTTTTTATTCTTTTACCGACGAAATATTTCGTCGGTAAAAGTTTTCCCTGTCTCGGTTTTATTTGTTTTCAAAAATTCAGGAAAATTCCTGATATACACCTGTAAAAAAACC
Organism: Liriodendron chinense; assembly: GCA_003013855.2. NCBI lineage: Eukaryota > Viridiplantae > Streptophyta > Magnoliopsida > Magnoliales > Magnoliaceae > Liriodendron > Liriodendron chinense. The sequence goes on along the minus strand of PVNU02003981.1, from coordinate 199,993 downwards.
TATACATTTTGAATCCTACTCACATCCACAAACATACAAACAAACAAAAAGTACATCATCCATACACAAATAATCCATTCCACATCCACAAACAAACAATATTCATCCACACACAAATATATACAAGTTAAAAGTCGTATATTAAAAAAAATAATCAGGAAGATGAAGGCGGAGGTGGGGGAGGTGGCGGGGTATCGGCGCCAAGGCGTGCAGCGAGAGCCTGAAACATCTCCTGCATCCGTCGCTCATGCTCCTGCCGCAACTCCTCGATCCTCCTCTCCTGCTCCTCCCGTCGCCTCTCCTCCTCCTCCCTCTGCCTCTCCAGCTGCTCCCGAATCCCATCGACGACGACCCGTAGCTGCTGAACCTCTCTCTCTGCGATGTCAGCTCGGCGTTGAGCGCTCTCACCAGCTACGGATCGGCTGGAGCCAGCTCTAGTTTGTGCCATGAGCTTAGCACCATGGCCAAGCCCACGCACATATCCAGAACGGGTGCCAAGCACCTCGCTCAGGATTTCTGGCTCACTCCGCTGACTACCATCGGGAGTGGGCTGACTGCGTATGGTGTCCATCGCCGCCTGTAATGAAAAGATATGAAATTTCATAAAAAATGACATGAATGACATTATTATCAATCAATGCGCAATTAAATTTAACAAAGTAAAGATTTTTACCCAATGCTCACTGGCTCTAGGATGAACCCAAGATCCCGTCGCCTGCCGACAGTGAGTCCCTCTGTAGAGGTCTATTGGTCCAGGCTCCTGGCCAGTGACGGAATCCCGCTGCGCAATCGAAAGGAAAAAAGACTTATAATAAATGCCAATCAAAATAATATATTAACTTAATAATCATCAATAATTTCTTACTATGTCGTAACGATGTCGTACAAATGACTTTGAACCAGCTACGTGGTTCACTTGTAACTTTTCCCTGTTCGCAGAATTTATTCTGCTCCTCTTCTGAACACATTATACAAAATACATTTCTATTAATTGCGAAATTAATTGCGAATTTAATTGTTACCGTAAGATATCGTACATGTAAATATTACCTGAAAAGCCTCCGACGAAACTCTCTAGCAGAGTATCCGCCAGTCGTCTGTACTAACGTGTGGCGGTGCGGACTGTACGGCCTCATCGTGTGTCCTGCACCGCTTGTATCGTTGGTGCAACTCTCCGCGGTACTCCTTGAACCGCTCCCTAATCATGTCGTCGACGGCATGAGAAATGTAGGGAACATTCAAATCGAATTCAAATTTATCCTGCAGTTTCGTAAATAATAAATTAAGGGAATAAACTTATTAACAATAGGACTTAACCGTAAATGAACTTTCACAAAAGAAAATTTCAATTTACTAAACTTTACCTGAAGGCGCTGACGGATGAGCTGTCGCACATCATCTGTCACGTCAGTCCAACGGGGGGTGGTGGCGGGGATCAGAGATCGGCATAGGACACCGACCTCAGACGTAAACAATCTGGCACTGTCCCCAACAGGTCTAAGGCAGTCCTGTGGGAACTCTACTGCCACCCTACCCTCACGCGTAAGTCGCTCTAAAACTAACCCACGCGTGGGTCCACGTCCTCGTCGGCTGGTAGAAGATGCTGCTGCGAAAAAATATATGTAAGTAACAATATAAACAAAAATCACTAAATAAATGTCTAGACTTACATGCAGTGCCCGGTGTATGCTGAACCGAAGGATCAGATGACTGTGATGCACCGTGCGACGTCGATGCTGTCTGCGTCGCATCACGGGTGGAAGGGGTAGATCCAGTGCGCGAACGACCTGATCTCCCACCTGGTGCCATGACTGAATATATCTGAAATACAAACTTATAAATTTAAACAATGTCAATGCAAGTTTATGAACATCATTGCAGAGTGAATTTGTGCTTATGCTTAGAGAAATGATAAAAATATGATTAGACCATTACACTATAATGCAAGCAGAATATAATAAAACCGTAAACAGAATATAATAAAACCGTAAACAGAATATAAAAGTTGAAAAATCCATTACACATTGTCATTCTATATTAAATACATATATCTCATTGTAATACAAATCAACTTCGGATCAACTATCCGAAATACTCCCTGCGTAAGTTATCGTACCCTGCAGATGTATATTCGATGCTGTGTGAAGCACTCGACATTGTTATAGCCAACATGCCAGTCACAATAGGAGAAATCTGATCTCTCGGGACTCCATTCAGATGTGCAAGTGATAATGTCGCATCTTCCATACGAAGTTTTTCGCGATTATATTCCTCAATCAGGTCCGGAATTTCTTTGCGATTGTATAATCTTTCATCTGAGTCATCGTCTTCCTCCCTACATTTCTCGACCAGACCGGGTATCTCTCTGGCCCTACCAGAAGAATATAGGGCCGGAAAGTCCATCCGCAACAGCTGATGAAGTATGCTGCGTGCTTCCGCTACGCTCTAGTTTGTGGAGGACATGATCAGAAAGTGACTTAACTGTAAATGTAGATTATCAACAAGTCAATTCAGGAAAAAAATCATGACTTGTAAAACATATATACATGTAATAATCAAATTAATCGAATTGAAAAATTACATGTAAATCTTGTATACATTTAATAATCGTCGTCTGAATCATTATCGCTTAGGACTCTTTCTTCTTCACCATCACTATCGCTGATCAGAATTTCCTCTTCATCGTCTGCAACGTTGTCATCGATGAAAGCGCTATCATCTCTAACAATGTCATTTATGATTGAGGCATCAACATGATCAGGTGGCACATTATCTCTATTCAATTGCACCACATCAATATCAACATTTGGATCATTCCCTCTATCCCAAGATGGCATGTCTTCTTGGTATGCTTGTTCAACTGACGACGTTCTATTACTCCCTTCATCATTATCTTCAACGTCTACTTCGGGAACGTCAAATATGTTCCTGGGCTTTATTTTCTGCACCACGTGCCAAGAGCCGCCTAACTTGGTGTCAGCGAGGTAGAATACTTGTTCGGCTTGGCCGGCTATGATAAATGGGTCATCTTTAAACCACTTCCGAGATAAATTTACGCTCGTGAAGTAATTATCAGTCTGTATTCCCAACTTTTTATTTCCAATGTCCCACCAATCGCATTTAAATAAGTACACCCGCTTTCTCATACAATAACTCAGCTCAATAATATCCGTCAAAATGCCATAAAAATCAATTTCGACCTCCTCATGTGTTCCCTTCACAACCACACCACTATTTTGTGTGGTCCTATATTTTTCACGCTCCTCAGTGTGGAACCGAATCCCGTTTACAATACAACCTGTATATCTAGATACACGTCTATCAGGGCCACACGCCAGTAAGTAGAGCGCATCAGATGCATCCGCAGAGTTGCTAGCGCGCAACATCTTCATCTATCATCACGTACAGAATATAAATGTACGTTTAGGCATTTAAAATTACGTGTAAATATTGTGCAATACAACAATATTGTAAGTGTGGTGAGATAGAAGGTAAATTAAGCTTACACGTTTTGCAAACCATTCTGGAAACAAATCCTGATGCATTCGATCATAATTTATAGGGTATTGGGACTTCATCTCCTCGATGTGTTCACTATACACAATTGGTACGTTGTAAGCAAGAAATTTTGAGATTAAAACTGTCTGTAGATATACAATAATTATGTGCGAAGACTTACTCCAAGTATGACTCTATTTCTTCACAGTTATGCAACACATACCACCGCGCCTTCGCAAGATCCCGAGGGTCCATATCCTGAAACGTCGGCGATCCTAAAGGACGGACGTTATGTGCGAATACAGATATGAGTCCTTGTTCATGCTCCTGCCCTGCATCGGCATTACGATCTTCTCGGTTGAATCTAGTCTCTATGCCACGAAGATACATGGAGCAAAATGTCAGGCACTCATTATCAATGTACGCCTCAGCAATGGATCCCTCTGGACGTGCCTTATTCCTCACATATTGTTTTAATGTGTGAAGGTATCTGTACACAAAATCAATATGTTTAAGACATGAAAACATGGATATACGTAGTTTATGGAATGAAAAAAAATTTATGATCATTGTTCTATCACCTTTCGATCGGATACATCCAACGATATTGTACTGGGCCTGCAAGCTTCGCTTCGTGCGGTAAGTGAATTGCTAGGTGTACCATGACATCGAAAAACGCAGGTGGAAAAATTCTTTCAAGTTTGCAAAGGATTACGATAATATCCTTCTCCAGTCGTTTAATAACCTCTACATTTAAAGATTTCGAACACAAATCCTTAAAGAATATCCCCAACTCAATCAGCGTAGCACTGACATCCTTGTTGAGGAATCCACGAATCACAACCGGTAGTAGGCGTTGAAGAAGGACGTGACAGTCATGACTTTTCATTCCTGTTACCTTACAGTCCGTAATGTTGACGCGCCGAGAGATATTCGATGCATACCCGTCTGGAAATTTCACCTTGTTCAACCATTCACATACACGTTTTTTCTCTAGTTTTGTCAATGTGTAGCATGCTGCTGGTATAGTATATGAATTTCCATATGGTTGCAAGTGCAACTCTTTCCTTAAACCCATTGCTTGTAGATCCAATCGAGCCTTAAAACTGTCTTTTATTTTCTTCTCTATGTTCATCAATGTTCCAAAGACATTGTCACATATATTCTTCTCAATATGCATGACATCCAAGTTGTGTCGTAATTTCAGATGACTCCAATAAGGCAACTCAAAAAAAATGCTCTTCTTCCTCCAGTTGTACTCCAATACTGTACTCCAATATTTTAGATTTTTGGGTTCGGGATCGGGTTTCGGGTTTGGTTTTCGTGTTTGGGTCTAGGTTTAGGCTAGGTGAATGGATTTAGGAATAGGTGTAGGTTTAGTTTAGGTGATTTGAGTTTAGGATTAGGTTTCGGGGATAGGTTTAGATTTTCGGGTTCGGGATCGGGTTTCGGGTTTGGTTTTCGTGTTTGGGTCTAGGTTTAGGCTAGGTGAATGAATTTAAGAATAGGTGTAGGTTTAGTTTAGGTGACATGAGTTTAGGATTAGGTTTCGGGGATAGGTTTAGATTTTTGGGTTCGGGATCGGGTTTCAGGTTTGGTTTTCGTGTTTGGGTCTAGGTTTAGGCTAGGTGAATGGATTTAGGAATAGGTGTAGGTTTAGTTTAGGTGACATGAGTTTAGGATTAGGTTTCGGGGATATGTTTAGATTTTCGGGTTCGGGATCGGGTTTCGGGTTTGGTTTTCGTGTTTGGGTCTAGGTTTAGGCTAGGTGAATGGATTTAGGAATAGGTGTAGGTTTAGTTTAGGTGATTTGAGTTTAGGATTAGGTTTCGGGGATAGGTTTAGATTTTCGGGTTCGGGATCGGGTTTCGGGTTTGGTTTTCGTGTTTGGGTCTAGGTTTAGGCTAGGTGAATGAATTTAGGAATAGGTGTAGGTTTAGTTTAGGTGATTTGAGTTTAGGATTAGGTTTCGGGGATAGGTTTAGATTTTGGGTTCGGGATCGGGTTTCGGGTTTGGTACTCATGTTTAGGTGACATGAGTTTAGGGATCGGGTTTAGGAAAAGGTTCTCGTGTGCAAACCAAGGTTTAGGTTAGGAATTGGTGTAGGTTTAGGTTAGGTGATTTGAGATTAGGATTAGTTTTACGCATTGGTTTATAGTTTCGGGTTCGGGATCGGGTTTATGGTTAGGTTTTCGAGTTTGGGTCTAGGATTAGAGTGATGGCCCGTTTGGCACCATGGATTCTAGGAGAAAGGAGGAGAAAGGAGGAGAAACTGGTTGCTTTATTCTGTTTGGCACCATGGATTTGATGAGAAGTGGATTTGAGAGGATTAAAATTTACACCGTCCATTCCTTCATGTTTAATTTCTCTCCAAATCTTGACTGCCAAACAGAAAATCTGGAATTGGTAAGAACTGGAATTGATGAGAATTCATATCATGGAATCCACTTCTCCTCAAATCCATGGTGCCAAACGGGCCATTAGATGAATTGAGTTTAGGTTTCGGTTTAGCCGTAGCTTATAGGTTTTAGTTTTAGGTTTATGGTTTCGGGTTTAGGGTGTAGGTCTTGGAGACTCAAGCAACTCAAGGATAGCTCCGACGCACATCCGGGTTTGCTCCACACAAAGCGGGCCTGTCCAAATGGCCAGGCCACCCATATTGTTGTCCATAGGAAATGGACAGCTTCCTCATGGTCATAACAGCGGTTCCCACCTTCCAGGGACCCCCGCTCAACACCCGGATAGCTCCGACGCACATCCGGGTCTGCTCCAATAATTTCGAGCTAATACATACACACGGGCCTGTCCAAATGGCCAGGCCACCCATATTGCTGTCCATAGGAAATGGACAGCTTCATCATGGTCACAACAGCGGTTCCCACCTTCCAGGGACCCCCGCTCAACACCCGGATAGCTCCGACGCACATCCGGGTCTGCTCCATTAATTTCGAGCTAATACATAAACACGGGCCTTTCCAAATGGCCAGGCCACCCATATTGTTGTCCATAGGAAATGAACAGCTTCATCATGGTCATAACAGCGGTTCCCACCTTCCAGGGACCCCCGCTCAACACCCGGATAGTTCCAACGCACATCCGGGTCTGCTCCATTAATTTCGAGCTAATACATAAACACGGGCCTGTCCAAATGGCCAGGCCACCCATATTGCTGTCCATAGGAAATGGATAGCTTCATCATGGTCACAACAGCGGTTCCCACCTTCCAGGGACCCCCGCTCAACACCCGGATAGCTCCGACGCACATCCGGGTCTGCTCCATTAATTTCGAGCTAATACATAAACACGGGCCTGTCCAAATGGCCAGGCCACCTATATTGTTGTCCATAGGAAATGAACAGCTTCATCATGGTCATAACAGCGGTTCCCACCTTCCAGGGACCCCCGCTCAACACCCGGATAGCTCCGACGCACATCCGTGTCTGCTCCATCAATTTCGGGGTAATACATAAACACGGGCCTGTCCAAATGGCCAGGCCACCCATATTGCTGTCCATAGGAAATGGACAGCTTCATCATGGTCACAACAGGGGTTCCCACCTTCCAGGGACCCCCGCTCAACACCCGGATAGCTCCGACGCACATCCGGGTCTGCTCCATTAATTTTGAGCTAATACATAAACACGGGCCTGTCCAAATGGCCAGGCCACCCATATTGTTGTCCATAGGAACAGGACAGCTTCAGCATGGTTACAACAGCGGTTCCCACCTTCCAGGGACCCCCGCTCAACATCAACATCAATCAACTACTCTTAATCACAAGTATCATGTTCGTCATCTAATTTGCCACTAAATGATAATATAATAAAATCAGTCGCCCATCCAAGGATGGATAGATTGAAATGCTATCATTATTTCCATTTACATGCCCAAGCCTAAATTTCGACAGCATCTCCCCCTATCTCTCCAGATATATTTATCTTACATTTCATTTCCACGTCAACTATCCACACATTGTGTGGATTAAATTGACAATGGAATTAAACATAAGAAACATATCCAGAGAGAATATGAGAGTTACTGCACGAAACTAATGACCCTACGCATGTAAATGACAAACAACGATAACATTCCAATCTATCCAACCTTGGACTGTCCAACAGGACAATTTGGCAGATTTCTATACCTCCAAAACACACTTTATCTATGCTCGGCAATATAGAAATCTCCAAATGGGCTAACTGATTCTATTATACTACCATTTGTGGACAAAAAATAATTATTAATAATAAGCCAAATACATCCACAACATACATATCCACATAAATCAACCACGGATAGCTCCGACGCACATCCGGGTTTGCTCCATCAATTCTAGATACACAAGCACATGAAAATGGCAGAATCATCAACACCATGAATCAAGTTTAATCAAATACCTAATGACTATTTTGTGAACAAATAAGTATGGGCGGCCCACCATGGGAATCGGATTGCGTGCGGAGTGTAGAGTAAACTCAGTTGGGCCCACCTAGAATGTATGTGATTTATCTATTCCATCCTTATGTTTTTCCACCTCATTTTAGTGGTTGAGCCCAAAATTTAAGCATATCCAACTCTCAAGTGGACCATGCCATGGGAAACAGTGGGAATAATGATTTCCACCATTCCCAGGCCCTACAGTGATCTTTATTTGTCATCCAACCTGTTCATAAGATCACATGGATATGGATGAGGGAAAACACAAATATCAGCTTCATCCAAAACTTCTGTGTCCTCCAAGAATTTTTCAATGATACACATTCAGTTCACATTTGTGGTGTGGTCCACTTTAGATTTTGATATGCTTCATTTTTGGGCACCATACCTAAAATTTTCTGCTAAGATGGATGGACGGAGTGGATAAAATACGTAAATCACTGTGGGCCCCACGAGCAGTGGACAGCGACGGTGGGCCCCACATTTATTGTATATCATGATTTTTATTAATTTGTAAATCACACATTAAAATCCCTAATTAAGGAAGGAATTAGGGGATTTTAATTTTGAAATCCCTAATTAGGGGATTTTAATTTCAAAATCCCTAATTAGGGATTTACTAAATCAGTGGGCCCCACCAAATCGTGGACAGCTAAGGCTGACCCCACGCACATGCAATGGACAGCGATAGCGACGGTGGGACCCACATGCAATGGACAGCAACGGTGGGATCCACATGCAATGGACAGCAACGGTGGGACCCACATGCACTGGACAGAGATGGCGCATGGGACCCACATGGGCCCCACAATGAACAACGAGAAGAGAGAGAGAGAGAGAGAGAGAGAGAGAGAGAGAGGAAGAAGGAAGGGGGAGATGGTTACCGGCGGAGGCGGTGGCGTACGGTGGCTGGTGGAGGAGCGTGCTCACGCGGGCGGCGTCGGTGACGGCGTACGGCGGCGTGGCTGGGGGTCGGTGCTCGGGTGGCGGCCGGCGAAGGACGGCCGGTGGTCGGCAGTAAGGGATGGCCGCGAGAGAGAGAGAGAGAGAGAGAGAGAGAGAGAGCGCGAGAGAGAGAGAGAGACCGAATGAGAAAAGAGGGCGATCGGGTAAGTTAAAAGACCACTTTTACCGACGAAAATTTTCGTCGGTAAAAGTTTTATTTCGTCGGTAAAAATCCTTTTCAAAACTTTTACCGACGAAACTTTTCGTCGGTAAAAGTCACCTCTTTTCTTGGCGGGAATCACATATTGCACATTATTACCGACGAAAAGTTTCGTCGGTAAAAGTTTTCGCTTTTACCGACGAAAAGTTTCGTCGGTAAAAGTAAAATTTGCTGTTTTCTTTTTTAGCGACAGGTATCTTCGTCGGCAATAAACTTTTTACCGACGAAATTATAATTTCGTCGGTAAAAGTGTATGGCGGCAATGAATTTGGTGGAGGAGGGAGATTTTTACCGACGATTTTTGCATTTCGTCGGGAAAAATGGTTTTTCCCAACGAAAATTATTTCGTCGGGAATACTTTCGTCGGTAAAAATCCATTTTCTTGTAGTGTGAAAAATCAGAGATATAATGTACTAAGGCTTTCAAGGATCCACTTGTAGCAATCCTATGTCAATTCAGTCAATCCAAGTAGAGAACACAACTAGATTTGAAGTCCTATCTCTCATCTAGTTGGAAAGTAAAGCATTCACACACATTCATCCAATTCAAGTTGAACTTCCAAGTTCAAGTCCATTCAATCAATGTAGAATTCAAATTCATAGCCTGCGGAGTAACAGCCATGCCTATGGACTATGGCCTGCTCAAGGATTACTATAATTCGAATCTAAACAAGCAACCTGTGATAATCTCAGAGAATTAAAAGGAATTCATGTCCGGAGCACATAAACTCAGATAAGACATCTCAAACTACCACCTATTGGATTGAAACATAGAAAAAAAATCCAACTTTGAATTAAAAATACTTGAATCAAACTGAAATTAACATAGAACTGGCTACAAGCTTCACCTCTCAGCCTTAGCTGAGAGGTTTTAGCCGAGCATAGTCATGCTACAACTAAAAACTCAGAAATAAAGCATAAAACTAGAAAAACCCGAAGATAGATGTTGGAGACGCCCCACAGTCGCCTTCAGCCTCCAAACTCACGTTCCTTCTCTTCTCTGATACCTTAGGGAGAGCCCCTAGGTGGCCTTTTATAGCAACAATCCTCCCTTGCGTCGGATTCTGCGAAATCCTACGCCTTGCGCAGCAATTTTCGGAGTCCCGAATTAGAAAGGATTCTTCTTACGCAGAGCCGACCGGTCGTGACCGGTCGGACTAATCTTTTGAGCATTCCAGGGAGCACTACCGACCGGTCAAGACCGGTCGGATAGACCTGTCCATTCATTCCAGCAACTGTGGCCGACCGGTCATGACCGGTCGGACCAATTTCCCATCTTATTACAGTGAATACAGCCGACCGGTCATGACCGGTCGGGCTCATCTGTCCACCATCTAGTATGCGTGGCTGACCGGTCATGACCGGTCAGCCTCATCTCCTCTTTGATCAGCAACTATGGCTGACCGGTCGTGACCGGTCAGCCCTCTTCAAACTGTTCTTCTTTCTTTATTTTTCTTCTCTTCTTTCTTCTTTCGTTGGTCATCTTAGGTCTTCATGCAGTAGCTTCAATTGCATTCTTTTGTCTCGTAATTGAATGAAGTCCGCTCTCATCCCTATGATCACAAAACATATGTTAGGTAGGTTTTTAAACCATAAAAATCATGCAAACCATGTAGTGTAATGGGCAATGCAATGTATAAATTGGAGGTTCAACACCCAGCTACCCCCCTTAGCTTTTCATTGTGCTTTACAGGGTCTAGGAAACCTTCAGTCCAGATCCAGACCGCACACCTGCAGGAGATCAGTTGCATCCATCCGTCCAAGTTGGAGGTCACCTCATCTCATCTGTTGACCAGTTGGAGGTCACCTCATCTCGTCTGTTGACCATTTTTCAGCATTAACAGATTGACGTCGTCTGTGGAAATGACGAAGTTGTGTTCTCACCATTTTTGAGCTATCATAGCACAAAGGTTGACGAGGCCGAGCTAAAGCTATCAGAGCCTAGAGGCCGACGAGGCCGAGCTAAGCTATCAGAGCCTAGAGGCCGATAAGGCCTAGCTTAGCTATCAGAGCCCAGAGGCTGACGAGGCCGAGCTGATCTATTAGAGCCTAGAGGCCGACGAGGCCAAAGTGAGCTATCATAGCCCAGACGCCAACGAGGCCAAGGTGAGCTATAAGAGCCCTAAACCAGGTGTCGAAAGACCGACCTGGGCAGTCGGAAGAGCCATATACCAAGTGTCGAAAGACTGACCTGGGCAGTCGGAATGACCTTAGATTAAGAGTCGAAAGACCGACCTGGCAGTCGGAATAGCCCTAGACTAGGAGTCGAAAGACCGACCTGGGTAGTCTGAAGAGCCCTAGACCAAGTGTCAAAAGACCGACCTGGGCAATCGGAATGGCCCTAGACTAAGAGTTAAAAGACCGACCTGGGTAGTCGGAATGGCCCTAGACTAAGAGTCGAAAGACCGACCTAGGCAGTCGGAAGAGCCCTAAACCAAGTGTCGAAAGACCGACCTGGGCAGTCAGAATGGCCCTAGACTAAGAGTCAAAAGACCGACTTGGGCAATCAAGGAATAACCCTAGACCAAGAGTCGAAAGACAGACTTGAGCAATTGGAATGACAAAAGAGTCAGACCAAAACGCGAAGTGTCCAGAGGTCACCTCTATATGTCGACTCGTATAATTCGCAGAGCCTACGGGCCACCCTACCAGGCCGACCTCATGCAGTTGGCCAAATTCAAATGTCAGCTCATCCATTTCTCTTTACTCCCAAGCCAAGCAAGTCAGGCTCGAGAGTAGGGGGGGCCTTTGTTATGGGTAAATCCGAGCTGACCTCAGGTCACGGGGAAAGCCCATAGTCCAGCGGGCCCAGGTACAGGTCCTCAAATCTGACCTGAGACATGGCCGATGACCTGACGACCTGAGACCTCCAGGACAACTTGAGGCCCAATGACCTAACGACCTGAGGTTAGGCCTAAGGCCCTATGACCTGACGACCTGAGACCTCCAGGACGACTTGAGATACGATGACCTGACGACCTGAGGCTAGGCCGACAACCTAAGACCTCCAAGATGACCTGACGACCTGCCGAGATCTTAGGCTTCAGCCAGAAAAATAGGCGAAAGATCTGGAGAATCGTCAGAAAATACGGGAAGATCTCGTATAACTACGGAACGGCCCAAGAATCACGCTGATCCGAGAATCCCTCCCAGAAATCACGGCTTCAAAAAGGAAATTCAACTCAGCAACCTAAGTCTATAAATTGACGCGTCCTCTTCATTATCAAGGTACGAGACAAAAACTTATCTAAAGAGATATATTTAATCTTTCAAGATCCAACTAACTTAGGCATCAGAGGGCTAACGGCAGGACCCCACCACCCCCCTTAGCTTTCCTTTGTGCTCTACAGGGTTTAGGAAACCTTCAGTCCAGATCCAGACCGCACACCTAAAGGAGATCAGTTGCATCCATCCGTCCAAGTTGGAGGTCACCTCATCTCATCTGCTGACCAGTTGGAGGTCACCTCATCTCATCTATTGACCATTTTTCAGCATCAACAGTATGCTTTGCCAGTCGAGAAGGAGACAAGACATTGATCTTTAACCGTTGCCACACGGTCCTTTTGAATCCAACTAATCATGTACAACGAAGGATGTGGTGTGGTCTTGAGTTTCAGTTTCTCCACCATCACTTGGGATACAATGTTCTTACAACTCCCACTATCGAGAATCACATCGCATACCTTTCCATCCACGATGCATCTTATGTGGAAAATGTTGTGGCGCTGGGGATTGACCTGCATCTCAGGTGTGCATGCATTCCTTTGTACGACCAAGGATAAACCCTGATCTCCTGAAAGCCATTCAGTTCCTTCCTCGCCTCTCTTGGCATGATCGACATCTTCTTCTCCTGGATTCCTTCTTCTTCAGTGATGACTATATTAGCCATTAGTCGCTGGAAGCATGTGTTTGATAAATGGCTCGACTATCCACACCTGAAACAATGATCGGACCTAGGCCGACCATAGGGATTCAGAATTTTACTTGGGCTTGGCACAATTGTTGAACGATGCGGCCTTGCAGGACCACTTCCCTGTGTAACTTGGTGACCAACGTGGGATTGAGAACGATCAACAATAGGTTCTTTCCCATTGGTCAAAGATGGATCTTGGTGGAACTTGTTGTGGGGATAACGAGCGATGGATAGGCACGTGCTGGGGCCCTCGCCAATTGGGACTCTACGCGAGTGAAAAGTTGAGATACTTCCTCTATAGTCTAGACCAACCATAGTTGAACTTGGTCCTGGATTGCGGGACTTAAACCACTGATGAATCTTACGGTTTTCTGGGCTTCCGTCTCCGACAACTTATTGTGAGTCATCAAGCGATCAAACTCGGACATGTAATCTGCGACAGATCAATCGCCTTGCTTACAATTTTGATATTGATGAAATAATATACGCTCATAATCGTGAGGTAAAAATTGGGATCACAGCAAACGCTTCATCTGAAGCTATGAACGGATCGAGAGTTTGTTTTAGCAGGTGTGGGTGTTCTGTAGTTGTTCCCACTATGCCAAAGCACTCGATTTCAACTTGTACGTGACAAGTTTTACTTGCAGATCCTCAAGAACACCCATATAGTCGAAGTATCTTTCAATTTTGGCTAACCAGTCGAGAAAGTCCTTGATATTTAGTCATTGATTAAAACCGGGTAATTTACCCTTACATCGGAATCCTCTATCGCCGCGATTAACACGCGCATCTCTAAATGAGGGATATTGGAACACCAAATCTTTGACTTCATTGTTGTCAGATCTTACATCTTTTACAATGGATCGACGATTGGCTACCAGTAATACCCTGCGAACTACGTCGTTAAGTGGAAGAACGATCGTAGGAGGGTGGATTTCGTTGGGTGGTGTGAAAGTTGCCGCGAGGAAGTCGAACGAAGCTTGCAGTCCTTACATAGCTTGAATGTTCTCCCATAGGAACTCCATGAACTCCCCCAATGTTAGAGTTTGATCCCCTAGATTACCGTCCATGGGGTTGTTGTTGTTGCTTGCACTAGAAACCATCTTTCCAAGGTTGTTCATCACCCTAATACCAACTTGGCGCAGCGTAGACGAGTTGAGATCGATCACCGTCTCTCTCACATCATACCTACTCCAAATCCACGGAGGTACTAGGACTCCTCAACTAGTCTTCCTCAAATCCACAAGGGGATATCTCGAATCTACGAGACCTATCTTCGAATCCACGAGAAAAAAAAGGAGCAAAAGTCAAATTTTTATTTAATAAAAATGAAGATAATTGAAACAAACGAGTTTTTTTGCAATTATTTAAAGAGCAACATAACCCTTAAAAAATCTAGAAATGAAAATAAAAGAGTCACAAGTAAATTAGGAAAGAATTAGAGAAAATAAAAACAAATTAGAAAATCTGCGCAAATCTGTACTCGCATGGTCAGGCACCCAGTGACCACTCAAAACAGTCCAAAGAGTTGGACTAATTTTCAATCAAATTTCGGGCATCCGGTGAGTGATGGGCGTCCAATGATGGTCGAGCGCCCGGTGACGACTTGGTCGAGCAACCAAAATTGTCCTACTAGGCTTCAAAGCATGCTGGATCTTTTCGATTAATGGTCGGGCACCCGTTTAAAGGTGGTCGGGTGCCTGTTTAAAGGTGGTCGGGTGCCCGGTGGGGCCAAATCTACTGACTTTTTTTTGGATTTTGTTATTGCTTTTGAACTTCTTTCTCTGGTCGTCTTTCATCCACGATCGGGAGGTATCTTTGCTACATCAGTGTGGTAGGTTCCGAAGATCTGACAAGCCTTAATTAGAGCATACGCTCAAATAAACTAGAGAAGTAAGAGAGTTAAGGAGGGATGCGATAATGCAAATGCTAGCGGTAAGGATAATGAGGATGAATACAGTTGATTTATGGCCTCGGTAATCTCGGGAGAGGGCGATGGATGGACGAATTATTGTAAGGATTGAAAAAGAGAGGTTGCTTTACACTCAACGGCTTCAGATGGGTTTGGCTTGGATGTAGCTACACTAGCCTAAGGCTGCGATGGCCTCTCTTTTGTCACTCTCTTTCTCTCATTGGTGGATGGATGAGATGAGCTATACTTCTTCTTTTCTCTCCTCTACTTAAGGATGTGGTAGATATAAAAATGTGTGAGGAGAGGGGTAGTTAATTATATGTGTGAAGTGGATAGTACTTCAGAGATTTTGGTGAAATTAAAGGGTAAATAACTGCTTTGGAGGAATGTGATTGGCAAGGGAGTGAAAGTGCCACATAGTGGCCTCTTATTGGCCATAGGGTTTGGGATGGGTGTAAAAAGAGAAAAATCTAAGGGCAACTTCGTCATTCAGGCTCAAGCACAACAGTCGACATAAAGGGTAGAATTCTCTCTTTTACACTTCAGCTTGAGGATGCAGAAACATCCACATGGCAGCCCACCTTGTGTTTTGCACCCAATTTCTACAGGGCGTTTGGTAAATCTTGGGTACCTCTTTGGACTTTCGATTTTCGGACTGATTTAGATTTAATGCTATTTAGGATTAAGTTTGGTCATTGAATTGGACTTGGATTTAGGGCTTTGATTTTTGAGTTTTGGATATGAGTTTAGTGGTGCATGGATCAACTGCACTAATATATAACATGGGTGAGGTGTTTAGAGTAAGACGTTTGACATGGGTGAGGTGTTCAGAATAAGACGTTTGATATTTGCTATTCCATCCATATCAATCATCAGACTCTCTGCTAGAGTACTGAAGTCTTTCTCACTAGTTAAATGCTAAGTGCACATGCCTCACACATGTGATACTAGAATGGCTCTTCAAGACATCCACTCTATAGAAGTTGTGTCAATCACATGGTCCCTAGGTGTGAGATCTCTACACAGTGCGTATTACCATATGTGATGCAAGTGCCCTTGCTTTAGGGCCA
Organism: Liriodendron chinense; assembly: GCA_003013855.2. Taxonomy (NCBI): domain Eukaryota; kingdom Viridiplantae; phylum Streptophyta; class Magnoliopsida; order Magnoliales; family Magnoliaceae; genus Liriodendron; species Liriodendron chinense. The sequence goes on along the minus strand of PVNU02003981.1, from coordinate 183,998 downwards.
CATCCTATGGGTCCTGATTGACATCCTACACTCGCATATCTAGTAGATCCTGATCTTTCATCTATTGAGAACTACCATGGATGACAAGGCCATGGTGATGATTAATTAATGAATAGTGGGAGAAAAAGTCCAATCAATGATTCACATTAAATAGGCAAAGTTCATGCAAGCGCGGATGAGATTATTCAATCATGATATTATTGCCACCCATATGTATTTTGTCCTCCAAATTTCCGTGTGATCTAGTGACTTTGCAAGACACTCATGTATTATTATGGATTGGGTTATAAGTTAGGTAAGTAGGTTTGTTGGTGAATGAGATTCATGATTGGGATTTTAGGTTGTTGGTTTCCCAAGGGTTTCAAGCTCTTAGCCATCGGTGGATTTAAAATGAGTGTACAGTTTGCTAGGTAGAGTGTCTATAGTAACTTTTATTATTTTTGGGGCGTCTTAGGATTTTTAGAGTTCTATAATAACTTAAAGTTCTTATTTGAGCAATGAGAAAGAGTTCGAGTATGTTTAGAAGTTATTTTTTATTTTTAATAAATTTACTATCTCTAGAAGTTTATTATTTTGGAATATTATGAATTTAGAGTTTATTGACTATATAAATCATGTTTATGACATTATAAAAAGCTTTATTTATGCACCCATTAAATTCAAGTTGAAAATGAAAAGCTTGTAAAGTTTATTTAGATAAGAAAAGCTTGTGCATGTGAGATGAGATATAGTTTAGAAAAATAGTGTGGAGAAAGCAATATTGTTATTTTACTCTCCTTGATCTCTTACTCCTCTGGTCTGAACCATTGTTTTTATCTTAAAATTAGATGCATACGTGTAGTAGCTGTAGTGGTGGAGTTTTCATATCCTACATAAACAAATAGTAAACTATATATATATATATATAGAGAGAGAGAGAGAGCGAGAGAGAGAGAGAGAGAGAGAGAACACATGTTATAGGCACAAAAATTGAACGGTCCACATGATGTGGCACCCATGATAGTCGGGGTGCAAACTTCAGTTTGATCCAAAACTCTGGTGGGCCGTAGGAAAGAGAGAAGCAAATTGAGGGAGGAAACTCTTTCCTTCTTCCTTGGCCCACCAGAGTTTTGGATGAGGCTGAAAGTTAGACCGTGAAGGTTTCATAGGGTGCCGCATCATGTGGACCGATTAGATTTTGTGCCTATGACACGTGTGTAAAAGTGCACAGGTGAGCATTTGTGCCTGTGTGTGTAATTTAAGAAATGATTGTCTATTAATTAGATATTAGGGTTAATCAATCCGATGTAGAAGAATGTCAATATGTTGGGGACCACGAGTTTGGACAGTCTAGGTTTAGGTCCTTATATATATGAGTGGCCATGCTCTGCCCGAGGTGCACAAGTCAATGTACCCAATCCTGAGTCACAGCCCCAACCAAGTCGTCTCAAGTCAAGTCTTTAAACATGGTTACTTTATGCCTTCATGGGCCCCACCTGATGGATGCCCCAAATGAAACCAGGACTTCGACCAGTATCTTCTACACGCGGTGATGACTCTTAACTTCCACAATCTAGAAGCCACTTTAAAATACTCTGGTAGTGTGTAATAGTGGATGCGCAGGCACTAAAATATTTTAAGTTGGCATAAAAATTAGATTTAACCAAACCGTCCAAATCATTGGCATAAATTTATATGGATTATAGTTCAAAATTTACATTGACTGAAATTTTTAAATGAACGATTTCTTGATATTTATTGGATGGTTAAGATGAAGTCTGGCTAATGGCCTGAATTCAAGAAACTAACGTATTCAATCAGGGCTTCGGATTTCTTCACGGCCACACTAGTTCTCGATCTTTGGACGGTTTAACAGATCTGATTTCTATTTGCCTGCCTATATATCAACCATCACACTCTGCGAGAGCATCAGATAAGAGAAGGGGAATTATTTGGAAAGTGGATATTGCCTGTGAACCCTGTGTGGGGCCCACAGAGATGTTTGTGACAAATCTACTCCGTCCTTATGTTTTGAAAGACCACAAACTGGTTTCTAAAAATAAGTCCGATCCAAAAGCCATGTAGGCCATACCACACGAAATAGTGTGAATTGAATGCCCGGGGCTGATAGAAGTTTTGCATCATGATGATATTTGTGCCTACAGTTTATCTAAGTGGTGGTAACCCTATGAACGGTTTGTATGGCATGTAAACATCATGGTCAGCTCCAGGAAGGTTTCAATGTTCCCACCGTTTTGTTGGTGTGGCCCACCTGAATTTGGATCTGGCTGATTTTTAAAATCCTGTCCTACTGTCGTCTTTAAAAACATATGGATGGAGTGGATTTGTGACTTACATCTCTGTGGACCCCAAACAGCCCTAGGCACAGGCAATCAGCTTCCAATTATTTGATGCTCTGGTTAAGTGTGATGGTGTATACACAGGCACTTCCAAACTGTACATGGCGCACAAATTGACCCAAATTAAACTGCTAAAATTGTGGGACCCACTGAAGGTAGGTCACAGACCAAAATACAAATTGACCGAAGGATCCTGACTTCTTATTGTTGAGAATTTGGTGGAATGGCTAACATTGAAGTGTAACAAACAGTGTGGGATGTGTGTACTAACCAAAAAATAAAAATAAAAAAACCATGGATTAATTTTTTATTTCGACCGTTTATTTAAATGTCCACCAAACAGAGAGGTAGTTAAATAAGAACATCTGCAGTTTTCAGCTTACATGGTATCTAAATTGGGATCCTCTATTTGGACGGTTTAACATGTGTGATGCGAGTGCCCTTGCATTAGGCCACATTCATTGTGGGTCCCGGACTCCCGATTGATATCCTGACATATCTAGCAGATGCTGACCGTTCATCTGTTGAGAACTACCATGGGTGGTTCATATATACCTCAATAAAGAGCAGATTAGATGCTACCCTAGTAACAGCTTATTGGGTGTTACCCTAACTGTGTGGGGCCCAGATTGATATATTTTCTATAAATCCTCACCGTCCATCTGTTTCTACATCTCATTTTAGGACGTGATACCAAACTCTAAGAAGATCCAAATCTTTGGTGGATCATACGACTAGAAACAGTGATGAATGACCATTAAAAGATTTTTGTGGGCTAGAATATTTTTGGATCAAGCTGATATTTATATTTTCCCTTCATCCAGATCTTCTTGACATCGTCAACGGGTTTGATTGCAAATAAACATTACTAAAACCGTACGCTGGGCTCTTTGTAATTTTTAATAGTGGAGCACTCAATCACCACTGTTTCCAGTGTTATGGTCCACCTGAGATTTGGATCTGCATAATTTTTGTAACCCCATCCTAAAATGGGCGGGAGAAATGGATGGATGGGGTGGATATACAAAATATCACCTGTGTGGGACACACGGCAGGGGTAACACCTAATTCGTCCCCCAATAAATGTGAACGCCCAGTTGATAAATCTAATATAATAATCATAAAATGAATGAATGAATAGTCCGAGGAAAGAGACTAATCAATGATCGTCATTAAAAAAGAAATAATCATCCAAGTGCGGATGAGATTATTGAATCCGAGCTTCTAATCATGGACCCCATGGTGTACGACCGCTTATATTAATCTTGATCTTTCTGCCTCAATAGGATTTTTCTGTTAGCTGACCACCAGATTGGTCCAGCTAAGCAATGAAGTTGTCAGCACTGACTGCCTTAAGCTGCATTTAATGCCGTCAGTACTGACGTATGCTGGCTGGACCATTCACACCTTCGGCAAACAGGAAAATGCAGTCAGTGCTGATGCATGTTGAGCTGGACAATTAGGCATCGACAAATAAGAAAATTCTCTTGAATATGAAGATATGATTTGGATTCTACTTAGGTTTTTGGTGTCATTCATTTGGAGAACGCCCATCGCATTCAGCTACAATTTAAACTGAAACAACTCTGGGCCCAGACATTGACGGTCCTGATCATGACAAAATTGCTTGTTACACATGGGTAGAAGTCAAGTCAATGCATACACAAGCACTACACATGGCACTCATCAACCAGGCCTCAGTGTGTGGATTTTACTTGTAGTCTCTAAAGTGTGCCATGATTTTTTTTCTCAGTCCCATATTTACCAAAAACATGATCTCGATGACAAAAAAGAAAAAAGAAAAAAATTCCCCAGCAGTGTTTACATTGTGAGACTTGAATTATTTTGGAATGTCAATGGATTCTGAAGTACTTTTATTTTCTACAAGTGATGAATGGGACTGAGAAAAAAATGATCATTTTTTAGTAAACATGGGACTGAGAAAAAAAAAAAAAATAATGGCACACTTACTCAAGAGACTACAGGTAAAATTCACACACTGAGGTCCGGTTGATGATTGGCGTGTGCTGGTGTATGCATTGACTTGACTTCTACCGGTGTGTAACATTCAATTTTATCATAATCAGGACCGTCAATGTCTGGGCCTGAAGTTGTGTTGGTTTCGATTGTAGCTAAATGTGGTGGGTGTTCTCCAACTAGATGACGTGAACCATTCTAGCTTTTCAGATCTGGAGATATTCTAATAAGAACTTGTTAGCCTTTTCTCAATAAGTTATGTTGTGTAGTGCACAATTCAAAGAGAGAAAATCAGTGTGTTCTGTGAGCTGGTGTAATTGGAAAATTAAAAAATAACTTGGAGCCATCCTCCATGTAGGAGCTCATCAAATAAATTATCTAAATTGACATGTGTGAATTATAAGGGCCATCATAAGAATGGATGGATTACCAGGTGTGATTGATATATGAGTTACACCTGGACTTGAATAGTGTCCTGATGTGCCCATCCATGCAAGTGCTATCTGTTGGGATTAGACGCCTCTATTCTTCATGCATGAAGACCACCGACCAGTTGGCCGGCTGGCCGGTCGGTCACATTGGAGAAAGACAACGGGTGTTTCTGGAGCTTTTTTACGCCATCCGACCGGTCGGGCAGTTTCCTTTTTGGACTTGGTTTTTTGCGCGGTTTTGCGCAAGGAGTTTCTAATTCCGATTTTCTCCTATTTAAGGAGATGTAATCCGAGATTAGGGTTGCCGCCAGTGGCCGCAAATGGGCCAAGGGATTGAGAGGGTTCTAGGGTAAGAGAAAGAGTTAGGGAGGAAGCTTGGAGTTCTCTGGGATGAGGGAAGGGACTGTGTTTGTCTTTCTCATGTGAGAATTAGCTTTGGGTAGCTTGGGATTTCTCGTGTGGGCTGTAATCCATGGTTTTCTTTTGTAATCTCTTGTAACTTTTGATTCATAGTGGATTGGTGTCGCTTTGTGTCGTGGTTTTTTATCCGTGAGGGGTTTTTCCACGTAAAAATCGGATTGCTTTCTTGTGTGTGATGATTTGTTTGTTGATTGCCATTGTGGTGTGTTCCTCACCTGCTTTGATTGCTTCCGCTGCGGGGCTCCTAACCCCAACAAGTGGTATCAGAGATAAAAGTTGAGAAGGAGGCAGAGAGAATCTGCGACGAGACATCAATGACGTCTTCTAGCATGAGATTCGTTGTGGAGAATGATTTCGTGAAAGAAAAACATGGAAAGCGATTGGTATCTATGAAGGAAGTAGAGTTGAAGAAGGTTGATCGGTATACCAATATCTCAATCAATTTTGTCGACTGCGATTGGGTTTGATTGGGAGCATTATTCATGGTGGAACTGCGGGATTGGCAGCGGGATCCACGATTGCTTGTGTGTGGCATGCGCAAGGGCCACATGAGCGAGCGAGTGATGAAGGTGCAAGGATGAAGTCGATGAGGCATGAGAAGTGGTGGAGTTATGATGATGACGAAGTAGAAATGAAGATGGTGCGTGGCGAGGTGTTGCATGAAGATTAGAGTCATGGTGGAGTTTGTTGAGATTGGACGCCTCTACTCTTCACGCATGAAGACCACGGACCGACCGGCCGGTCGGTCACGTTGGAGAAAGACAACGGGTGTTTCTGGAGCTTTTTTACGCCATCCGACCGGTCGGCCGACCGGCCGGTGGGGGGGTCCGACCGGTCGGCCGACTGGTCGGGCAGTTTCATTTTTAGACTTGGTGTCTTGCGCGGTTTTGCACAAGGAGTTTCTAATTCCGGTTTTCTCCTATTTAAGGAGATGTAATCCGAGTTAGGGTTGCCGCCAGTGGCCGCCAATGGGCCAAGGGATTGAAAGGGTTCCAGGGTAAAAGAAAGAGCAATGGAGGAAACTTGGAGTTCTCTGGGATGAGGGAAATGGCTGTGTTTGTCATTCTCATGTGAGAATTAGCTTCGGGTAGCTTGGGATTTCTCTTGTGGGCTGTGATCCATGGTTTTCTTCTGTAATCTCTTGTAACTTCTGATTCATAATGGATTGGTGTCGCTTTGTGCCGTGGTATTTTACCCGTGAGGGGTTTTTCCAAGTAAAAATCGGATTGCCTTCTTGTGTGTGATGATTTGCTTGTTGATTGCCATTGTGGTGTGTTCCTCGCCTGCTTTGATTGCTTCCACTGCAGGGCTTCTAACCCCAACACTATCCATGCCTAGGTGTTCCACACCATCCATCTGATGGGACCCATGATTAGGTGATCTCGACTGAATCTGCTGAGAACCATGGTAGATTGGGTAATGCAGAAAAGGAAAAATAGAATTAATGATCATCTCACTTGGAGCCAGCAGAGGATCCGGATTCGGTCGCAGATGTCCAATAAAAGAGTGAACACACAGGACATTATCAATTGGCTTACTTACCAATCCAAGCTGAGTCATTTCAAAGTCATGGTCTGGCTGACTCGTCAATCCAAACTGAGTCATAAGCTCCGTATATTTCAGAAGATAAATGTAAAACCTCTTATTTAGGAAATCAAATTAATTAATTTTTTTTTAATAAAACACGTTTGATTTAGAAGAATTTTTTAAGGCAACTTAAAAAATAGAGGTCAGCAGTTGTCCTCCAATAATAGAGGTTTTTTCTTTTGATAGAAACCGACCAATTTATACATGGATTACTATTTTAAAGAAGGCTTTGAGAGATAAAAACAGCACCAGTATATATTATTATCTATGCATGTAGAAATTGTAATTATTTTAATTGATGTTAAAAAGATTTACATTTTAACCTTAGTTAGTTAAAAAGATGAATTAAAATTTTCATTCACAAAATTTTTAGTGTTTCCATTTTTCTACTGAAATTTTTACCACACACACACACAATCTAGACTGAATAAAACATGAACATTTCTTGTAATTTAATTTTGTTGGTTTTTCCTAATGCCATCGTCTTGCTTACTATGGATTCGCCACCCTACATGAATAGAATGGCCGTGGGCTAGGCTTGGGCCTCGCATGCATGGCCTGATCAATTTTGTAGGTTGGGCTTCGGCTCAAGTTATTTAGCCTAACTTGTACCAACCTGGCCTGACCCAATTTTTTTTTTAGTACATATGTTAGATCCTACGAATACGTCATCCTAATATGTGGTTAGGCAACCAATTTAATTATCTTGACTCTAGACCATTGGTTTCATTGCTTGGAAATGTTTATTTATGCATGTGTGGCCCAGTTGATTAATGGATAGGTTAGTAAAATTCAAGTGGTAAATAGAGATTTTATCCTGTTTTGGGCCAGGGTGGTCGGGTCTAATCGGTCCCAATGAAAAACCCTTTTTTTGGGGGGGGGGGGGGGGGGGTCAACTTGGGCCTGATATTCTAGGCCATACCTTCTCAGGCCTGGATCTTAAGTGTCAATTGGGCCCAGGCCTACCCTGGCCTGTTCCAAACCAGGCCCATTGCCACCCTTAGGTGTACTATTAATCAACAGAGTGCAGATCGATTTTCTGTTTTTAGGTCAGCTAAAGAATTGAAATAGAGACTTTCCTATAAAAGTAATCTCAAAGTACTTTTAAAATGCTTTGAATAAGCTTAGAAAATGTGGGGCCCACCAGAGCACCATCTTTTCCCCAAAAAGAAAAGAAAAAAAAAGGGTGAAGAGAGATATAAAGAATGAAAACGAGCCTATGGTTCCTCTCACGACCTCTTGCACCTGGGGTGGATTAGGTGGGTAGCACCTTAGTGGGTATTACCCTTACCGTGTGGGGCTCACCTTGATGAATTTTCTGTAGGTGCCCCTGAGTTTTCAACTGTAAGAGTTCAATTCACTGGTGGTGTGGTCTAGTTGAGCCTTCGATGTGCCTCATTTTTGGGCTCAAGCAATTAGATGATCTTTAAAAATAGATGGGCGGCTTGGATAAAATATATATTGATTACCATGGGCCCCACAGAGCCCTGACAAGATCGTCTGTCTCAAGCTAGGTCCAGGTTGGCAGGAAATCTCGGACGCAAATTAGCTCTGGTGGACGCTAATTTCCTTTGGCAGGAAGTTCTTGCTGGAACCTAGGTGGGTCCCACCATGATGTTTGTGAGAAATCCACCCTGTCCATCCATTTTTTTAGTTCATTTTACGACATGAGGCTGAAAATGAGTTGGATCCCAAACTGAAGTGGGCCACACTAAAGGAAAAGGTGGGTAGGGAAATTCCTATGGTTGAAACCTCCGTGGGTCAACAGTGATGTTTATATGCCATCCATACCATTCAAGACGATTCCTTCTTAGATGAACTGAAAAAATAAATATTAGACTGATTCAAAACTTCTGTGGCCCCACGAATGTTTCAACCGTGGTAGTTCAATCCTCACGTTTTTGGCCCACTTGAGTCTTGGATCCTATTCATTTTTGGTCCCATGTCCTAAAATGATCTCAAAAAATGAATGGACAGGTGGATTTCTCACAAACATCATAGTGAGTCCCACCTAAGTTCCCGAACTTCCTGCTATAGAAATCGGCGTCCAGGGTCGATCTCGCCATGAAGTGACTTCACCAAGTTCTATAGGGCCCACCGTGATGTATGTGTTGTATCCACACCGTCCAACCATTTAGAGAGATCATTTTATTGCTTGATAAAAAGAATGGGGCAGATTCAAAGCTCAAATGGACCCCACCGCAAAACAGTGGGGACAATGGCGCCCTCCATTGCCTCGAAATGGGATTGCACGCTCTCATCATGCGGAGTAAACTCTGTTGGGCCCACCTAGAATGTATGTGCTTTATCTATTCCGTCCATTTGTTTTTCCATCTCATTTTAGGGGTTGAGCCAAAAATTTTAGCATATCCAAATCTCAAGTGGACCATGACACAGGAAACAGTGGGAATAATGTTTTCCACCATTGAAACCTTCCCAGGCCCCCACAATGATGTTTATTTGTCATCCAACCTGTTCATAAGATCACATGGATATGGATGAAGGGAAAAAACAATTATAAGCTTGATCCAAAACTTCCGTGTCCCCCAAGAATTTTTCAATGGTAGACATTCAGTTCACACTTTTTTCTGTGGCGTGGTGCACTTTAGATTTTGATATGTTTCATTTTTTGGCACCATACATAAAATTATCTGTTAAGATGGATGGACGGAGTGGATAAAATAAGTAAATCACAGTGGGCCCCATGGAGTTTACTCCGCACGTGCAGAGTTACTCACTGGCTCTGCCCCCGTGTACATCCAAGCCGCCCATCCATTTTTCAGATCATTTTAAGACAGTAATTCACAAACCAATTAGCTCCAAATATCCACTGCACCACACACACCATTGGAAAAACTGGTGAACGAACATTAAATATTTCCTGTGGGCAACAAAATTAATGGATGAAGCTGATCCTTTTATTTTCCCTCCATCCCGGTCTAATTGATCTTATTAATGTGTTGGATGGAAAATAAACATATAAAATATGTTGTGATGCCTGGCTCGGGGTGTGGGCGCCCATAGTGTTTTCTCTCTTCCTCCCCCTTTCTTTTTCTTTTTACTTTCGTTTTTTCCTTGCGCCCGGTATGTGTGGGTCGCTTCTTTTCTTTCCTCTTTTTTTTTTTTTTTTTTTTTTTTTTTTTTTTTTTAATTTAGGAATTTCTTCCACGTTTGTTGTTTTCTTTTTGGGCTTTGCCCTTTATAAGTAACAAGAGAGTTTTCTTGCTTGCTTTCCAAAAGAAAAAATAAAAAAACATTACGATTTGCTTACGGTGGGTGTTGGGAAGTTTTCTAATGGTAGGCATGCAATCACCACTGTTTACTGAGGGGTGGTTCACCTGATATTTGGATCTATTTAATTTTTTAGTCCACGTCCTTTTTTGAGCTGAAAAAGCGGATGAACGGTGTTAATATATAACAGATCATCCAGGTGGGCCCCACAGCAAGGATAGCACCGAATAATAGGTTACAAGGGTAACCTAGTCCGCTCCCAATTGCACCATACGTTTACGAAAAACAAACATGATTAAGTGCGTGTGTGTAGAGACGGAAGAATGCTCATCTACATACCAGTTCTCAACTCATGAGTACTTCTTTATGACTCATCACACGTGATGTGAGTTCAAAATTTAAATTGTCCACATAATGCAAAACCACAAAAAAATATGGAGTCCAACTTTTAACCTATGGCCCGTTTGGCACCATGGATTTGAGGAGAAAGGAGGAGAAAGGAGGAGAAAGTGGTTGCTTTATTATGTTTGGCACCATGGATTTGATGAGAAGTGGATTTGAGTGGAATTCAGGAGAACTCAAAAAGGCACTTTTAGCCCTTTTTCAAATCCTCAAAAAAAGGTGGGATTTGAGGAGAAATCCTTCCCAACGTGGGACCCACCGTAATGTGTCCCTAACTATGGGACCCAACATGATGTACATTTTCCATCCAACTTGTTGATAAGGTCACAAAGACCGGGATGAAGGGACCACACAAATTTCAGTTTAATCCAAGACTTTTGTGCATCATAAAGGTCTCACTCTCCATTTTTTCTTGTTTTATGGTCCACTTTAGATGTGGATTTGCTTTATTTTTTGGATCTTGGCATAAAATGATATGTAAAAATGGATGTATGGCATGGATTTAAAAATCGAGGCTAATACAGTGGGCATACGGTGGGATTAAAATTTACACCGTCCATTCCTTCATGTTTGATTTCTCTCAAATCTTGGCTGCCAAACAGAAAATCTGGAATTGATAAGAAGTGGAATCGATGAGAATTCATATCATGGAATCCACTTCTCCTCACTTCTCCTCAAATCCATGGTGCCAAACGGGCCACTAGTCTAAAATTTTGGTAGGCCGTAGCATAAGGAGAGAGGCAAATCAAGGGAGGAAACTATTTTCCTATTTCATAGCCCACTAAAATTCTAGACCAGGTTGAAAGTTGGACTCTTGACTAGAGCTGGACACAAACCAAGTTTAACCGTTCAGATCGACTCGGTAAAACTCTGTTTGAGCATAAAGTCTTCTTGTTCGAACAAAGTTCGAACACGCGGGGTGTGTTCAAAAAAAAAATTCGAGTCGGTATCAATCACAGTCTTGTTCGACTCGACTCGAACTCGAACTCGACTCAAATAATGACCGACTCGACTCGACTCGTTCGTTCAATTCGGATATATATATATATATATATATATATATATATATATATATATATATATATAGAGAGAGAGAGAGAGAGAGAGAGAGAGAGAGAGAGAGAGAGAGAGAGAGAGAGGGTTGGATGACAAATAAACATGACTGTGGACCCTGGGAAGGTTTCAATGGTGGACATTATTCTCCTCACTGTTTCTTGTGGTGTTGTCCACTTGAGCTTTGCATCTGCCTCTTTTTTTGTTTAATGCCTTAAAATGAGCTGTACAAATGGATGGACGGAGTGGATAAAATAAATACATCATGATGGGGTCCACAGAGCTTTAACACCAGCTTGTTGGTGGGTGTTCGCGTCACCAGCCATGAGCGAACCCATATTCGCATCACAAGCCATGCTCAGTTCCTGCCCTGGAAATCTAGGTGGGGTCCACCGTGATGTTTGTAAGGAATCCACGTCGTCCATCCATGTTATGAGATAATTTTAGGATGTAAGACAAAAAATGATCTGGATCCAAGACTCAAGTGGACCGCATTAAAAGAAAAGGTGGTAGGAAAAATTCCTACCATTGAAATCTCCCTGGAGCCCACATCGATGTTTAATGGCATCATAATGTCATTCCTGTGGTGTGGTTCACTGGAGATTTAGTTGTGGCTAAACCTTGTGATTTGTCATTTGTGATATGTAATTTGTGAACAAATCGATATTTACTATTCAGTAGTAGAAAAAATATTTTCAAGTAAAAAAAGTGAAATTGTTTAAACTTGTTCGAACTCGTAAACATTGTCCGAAATCCATATGTTCGAACATGTTTGAACATGATTGGGCCAGACCAAATCGAGTTCGAACAGAGCCACCTTGTTTGAATGTTTGTTCGAACACACCTACTCAAGCAGTCGAACGATCCGATCTAGTCCATGTTCGACTTGGGTTGGATTATTGCTCACCTCTACTCTTGATTACACCAAAATCGCTAATTATTCTGACTTGGATTTTAGGAACGGTTACTAACCCTTCCTAATTTCCAGCACACTATTAGCAATAGGAACGATTAATTCCTACAATTAGGAATAATTTAAAAACATATTTATATTAACAAAATTAGAAATGGGTACAGTTGGGATGTCAGCCATTAAAAAGCTTGTGGCCCACCTTTTTATAAGCCATCCAATCTATTCAGAAATATCTGTGGTGGTTACCTACAAAAATGGATTAGACAAATATCTTCACTTGAGGAGTGTCTGTATGAGGGTGGATTTTCCACTACTGGTTCTCCCAACAATCCCGATCTTCATTCCTCCAGTAAAAGGGCATGAGAGACCTTTCAGAACAAGAGGCATGTGTGCTTGCGCTTGAAAAGGAGGCAGTTGGTTGCAGTACCAAGTTGCCTTTGAAGTCTAATAAGGGGGGAAACCAAATTTTCAGCATTCATAGTGAGAGTCTAGGCTCCAAAGTGCAGCTATGTCACATTCCAATTAAGACTTAAAACAAAAGTAACAGCAATTTGATGGCCACTTCCTTATTAAAAGTAGCAGGAACTTTGCTAACTTTTGTCAGTTCCTCTTAATTAAACTGAATGCCAGCAACTCAATTGACACCCATACAAGCAACAAAAAAAGATATTAACAAAAGAAAATGTAGAAAAGAAGAACTCACCTTTTAGATTCTAGAAGAAGGGCACGTTCTTCAGGAGTTTTTTCTGAATGTATGTCTATCTCACTCACAGTATAGCTGTATAAAGATGAGTAGTGCCACAACATTAGGGACATTATTCATGATGAAATAAACGGGAGATCTCCCATTTTATGGCGAGATAAAAGATAAAACATTATTGAACCATAGAAGCTTGTTGTGCATGGAAAACAAAAACAAGTTATATATATATATATATATATATATATATATATATATATATATATATATATATATATATATATATATATATATGATTCCCCATCATATACGTGTGCACAACAATAAACACACCAAAATGTGAAAGAGTAAAGGAGTATTTTATCATACCTGAAATAAACACAACAATAAACCCACTTTACAAACTGAAAAATCTATAATATTATTATACCTCTCCACCCCAGCATTTCATCATACCTCTTAGAGAACTTCAATGGAGTCTCTGATAGAAGGATCGTTCACAGAATGTACCACTGCAGGTGGTAGAAGTTGGTTGTGAGTAGAAAGGACTGAAAAGCAGGGAGAGGCTTGTACTCCACCTCTTCATTGCCAATGGCTGTTTCAAAAGGGAAAATGGATTGTAAATCTTAAAAAAAAACCACAGTGCATGTACTCTTTGATTCTTTATGACCAATATCTCAGTCTACTAAATCTCAGTGCCATGGTACTTCAATAAATAAATAAAAGCATTCTTTAAGGCTGAACTACAATAACCTATAAAAAAAAAAAAAAACCCATGAGATAACTAAAATGGTGTTAAAACGAAACTAAAAAGGTTAAGCATGCACACAAAACTCTAGATGTACGTTACATGAAGCAAAGTTTTAGACAATAGCGCCTCCTTTCAAGAGTCATGTAGCCATTGAAATCCAAACAAGAGTTACGTAGTTGTACCATTGTGAAACCAAGGTTTCTCCTACATGTTAACCTACAATTTCCACATAACCTACTATTAAAAATTGGAAAACAGCACCTAGTTATTAAAACAGTCTATTTACAAAATAGAGTAACAATAGGAAGCAATGATGAAAAATAGTAGGAATAAATTAATTGATACAACGTTGTTGCTAAAACCATGAGTACAAGCAAGAGTCATTTGACTCGTTTCTCTATTAACCCAATCCACAAAAATAACAAACAAGAATAGTTGGGATGAATCATTTCCATTGTATTTGTACCTCTGCCACCTTCTCTGTCTCTCATTGATAGCAGTCCAGGAATTGAAGTCCAGGTAGTTAGCCCTTACAAAGCTCCGTAGTTGATCTTCTTCAGTAGAAATTGCTGGAAAAAGGATGAAAAAGGTCCATCAAAGAAAACACAACATAATACTGATTTTCTTTATAACAAAATAGGCTGTTAAAAAAAACGAAGGATTTGAGTCTGACCACAAGCAACATGTTCAATACTAGAAAAATGCAAGGACTCCCAAGTTTCAAACCATATAACAATCAAAAGCATCAATAGATCTCAATGTTGAACTACAGTCAAATGATAAGATTCCTACCAGCTACTATGAATTTCAACCTAAACAATTTTCCTTTTTAATGGCATGCTTATCTAAATATATTACAACTGATTTCTATGTAATTCACTTGATTCAACCATATACAAATTTGCCATCAATCCACCAAGTCGATTCAATGCAAATCTACTCTTTTGAGTCATCTATAGTGTTTTTTATTGACTATCATTACCTTTTTTACTGTCACCTCACTCTTGTGTGCAGCATGACTGACTTCTATATCTTTTACCAATTGATTCTCTAAATCAATATGTCTATTACAAATAGATAACGAAAAAATAAAAACCAACATTAAATTTGAAAGAATCTGAGAATCTGCATAACAGAGCAACAATTGTCACAATCCATAACAAAAGGGGGAAAGGAAATGGAGGAGAATAATTTTCAGGGCAAAAAAAAAAAAAAACAATAAATGGCTAAGAGAACTCCACACCACTGAAAGGACGACAACAACAGCCACTGGATCCACTTGCCAGCTAATCCATTGATCTCATCCTAGCTACACCAACATAGCAGCACAAAAAAAAGATATAGATTGTAGTGGATCAAACAAACTTCATACAACAAACTAACAATCACACAACCTAAAGTCCTTTGTCAAATAGCATTCAAGCAAAATAACGAATTGTTTTCCACCAAATTTAAATCTGACCATAGGATATATATTGTAAATTATGCAAATTTACAACACCATTGCTACCAACGCATACCTGAAAGTGTCTTAAAAGCCTCAGAATCCAACACCACTCAATCTACTCAAATGCACTTCACTCCACTCAATCTACTCAAATGCACTTAACTCCCTGTCTAAAATACTAAAACAAGTTTTCTCCAGTTTATATATAATTAAAAAAAATGCATGGCCAACTAACTCAACCCAAGTACAGGTCTATTAGGTTGATTTCAATTAATTAGATGAGCTAATAGAAGCAATGAACTAAATCTACTCCTTACGATCAGAGGCTGCATTTTTAATATCCAACATCAGAGCATAGCATGTTCGGAAATATAGATCATAGCCTTGCAGTCATCAAATATAAAGAATTACCTCTTCTTTTTTGTCTTTCTTGCCTCCAAAGAAGGCCTTGAAACCTCCAGCAGATATTGGCCCATGCAAACACTACTTGAACAGATATTAACTCAACATCATTATTTTCATTTTGTTGAGTATAAGTACCAACTGATTCAGCAAGAAAAAAAAAATCTGTTAATAAAATGTCATCTTTCGTTAAAAAAAAAAAAAAAAAAAAAAAAAAAAAAAATGCTTGTGTTTAGGAGAAGACACAAATCTGTGATTCACGTCATCCAGCATGAAAAAAAATTGCATTTGAAGATCCTACAATTTCTAGATAGAAAGCTCCATTCCAGAACTTGAATTCCCAAAATCAGAATCACAAAACTAGGAATTCCTTTTCACTTGAAATTCCCAAAAGCCAAAAATTGCATTTGAAGATCGGCTAATCAACGAAAAAATTCCACAAAAGAAAATAAAAACGCTGCATGAGATCTGATTTCCCCCGCCAGATCCGATCATTGAGATTCTTCGCAGCGGCTTCCAGTCCTCCGTCATGGTCGCTGCTGTCAACATGATCGGACGGCCTGGATTTGTGGAGGAATTTTCGAGGGAGACGAAAAAGGACATATCAGATAGGGTTAGGGTTTTGAGAGAGAGAGAGAGAGAGAGAGAGAGAGAGAGAGAGAGAGAGAAGAGAGAGAGAGGTGTTGGAGTTTCGATGGTGAGAGGAAGAGTAGTAGAATAAGAAGGCAAGGAGAGAGGATGGAGAGGAGAGCTACTGACGTGGTGGGAGATCGGAAGGAAAGAGAAGGAGATGGTGTGTTTTCCAGTCATTGCAGGAGAGAGAGAGAGAAAGAGAGGCCGTGGGTTTTAAGAGAGGGAATGGGGAGCGAGGAAAGAGACCGCTTAGGGTTTCCATTAACGGTTTTTCCTTCGTGTTTTTTTTTTTTTTTTTCAATTGTTTTAAGAAGGTGAACGGGGGAACGGTTTTTCCAGTTAAGAAGGGTTGTAAACTGTCCTTATTGGAATGCTTATAATCCCTTCCAAATGCAAAGACATGACCCTTCCAAAAAGGCGATTTTGGTGTTGTGCTCAGAGTATTTTTTAGGGCTGTAAATGGTCGGGTTCGAGGGCGGGTTTAGCCAATACCGAACCCACCCATTTATTAAACGGGTCTGAGTCCAAATTTTGGACCCAAATTCTTTTACTAAATGGGCGAGTCCGGGTTGGGTTCGGGTCAACCCATCAGACCCATTTATAAATGGGTCCGGGTCTGGTAGAGGGAGATCCACGCAGACCCATTTATAAATGGGTCGGGTCTAATGGGTCCAAGTTTGGATCAACTATGCAAGCATTTTTACAAGGCTTAAAACTGGGTTTGGATGGGTTTGGGCTTGACGGGTCCCTTGAAACATAGACCAAACCCGCCCACTTACTAAACGGGTTCGGGTCGGGGCGGGTCGAGCCTAATATAAAGGAAACCAGACCCAGACCCGTTTAGCAACTGAGTCTGTTCTGGGACCCAGACCCGTACCATTTAACAAATGGGTCGAGTCTGGGTCGGGTCTAAATGGGTTGGGTCTGGGTACGCCATCGGGTCCGCTAACCCATTTACAGCCCTAGTTTTTTTGGGTGCTGAATCATGTGGATGGTTTCGATTTTGTGATCACAACACATGTGATGAGTCCTAAAAAATGCTCACGAATTCTTGTTAGAATTGGCGCCCATATGAACATTCTCCTCTCTCTCTCTCTCTCTCTCTCTCTCTCTCTATATATATATATATATATATATATATATATATATATATATATATATATATTGTTAGACTGTTTACAAGGACTGTTCAGATTTTGTGATTGTGACATATGTGCAAAGGTGTGTAGCTGAGCATTCCTCTATATTACACGTGCGCGCGCGCACACACACACATAATATGTTTGTACTTTTGGGGGGAGAGGGGGGTACACCCACCTAATGTTAGCCACCCCCACTCGGGAATCAATACCAAAATCTTAGTGTTGAAACGGGGTTATCTTCACTTAGTCTACTACTATACTATACTATGTACATAGTGAAATGCTCGCCTAGGAACCAATTCTCACCCGGTGATCCTTTCTCACAAAACTTGTGAGAACTTTTTGAGAACTCATCTCATGTAATGTGAGCACAGAATCTAAATGACCAATTAGATAAGTCACTTCATAAAACCCTTGGGCCCGAAAAGTTAGCTTGATCATAAAATCTGGTAGGCCACAACAAAATCTGAGGAAATTTCCACCTTTGATTTTCACTGGGGAGAACTTGAGTTACAAAACTAATATCTTTTATCTAACCCTTCATAAAAGTTAGATGAAGGGCTTGTATGGCCTAATTGCACATACACGTGAAATGAGACGAGTTGTTAAAAAGCTCTCACAAGTTCTCTTGAGAACTGGTTCCAAGTGGTACACCCACCCAATGTTAGCCACCCCCACTTGGGAATTGATACCAAGATAAGGTGTTGAAATGGGGTTATCTTCACTCAGTCTACTACTATACTATATATATGCATGCACGCACACACATATATACATAGTGAAATGCTCGCCTAAGAACCAGTTCTCATCCGGTGAGCATTTCTTACGAGAACTCGTGAAAGCTTTTTGAGAACTCATTTCAAGTGATGTGAGAACAAAATCCGAATGACCCACTAGATAAGTCACTTCATGAAACCGAAAAGTTAACTTGATCCTAAAATTTGGTAGGCCTTAGCAAAATCTGAGGAAATTTCTACTTTTGATTTTCACTGGGGGCGAACCTGAGTTACGAAACAAGATCTTTTATCCAACCATTCATTAAAGTTAGATGAAGGGCTTGTATGGCCTAGATTGTACATACACGTGAAATGAGACGAGTTGTCAAAAAGTTCTCACGTGTTCTTATGAGAACCCCAAAACACACACACACACACACACACACACACACACACCCCAATGCTATTGTCCCCAACCAAGATGGACCACATATAAATGAGTGAGGCTTGTATTAGATTGGCAAAATCCAAAATCCCAATTTAGCTAGACTCTAGCGGAACTCCATCTATATGTCAGTGATTAAGTTTGAAGTTGTGTATTGATGTAGGATAGGTCACAAACGACTTCATGGATGCAGAGAATCAAAAGTAGTTTGACAGGTAAGGCCTAAATAAGGCAAAAGTTGCATATTACATACCGTAACTTTAGCCCAACTCACCCTAACCCAAATTGACTCATTTGCATCCCTAATTATCTCTTAAAAGTGCCATGTTTACCCCTCGAGTTGATTGAAAGGTTTACCAAGTAGACATGGGGATCTCTCAATATTAATATATAATTTTTCTATAATGGCCCATTTGCCACCATGGATTTGATGAGAAGTGATGAGAAATCACTTGATTTCTTTGTTTGGCGAAGCGGATTTGATGAGAATGGATTTCATAGGAATCCATGAGAAATCAAAAGTGCACCTCCCATCACTTCTTCGATTCCTCCTAAAACGGTAGGATTTGATGAGAAATCCTCCCCAACATGGGACCCAATGTGATGTATCCTGGGCGCGGCTTCGGTAGATCATAGTGTGATGTGTGTGTCTTACATCCACGCCGTCCATCCATTTTGAAAACTCATGTTAGAGAGTGATCCAAAAAATTAAGTACATCAGGTGGACCATAATATCATAAACGGTGGTACTCAACCATTAAAAACTTTTCGTGGGCCACAAAAGTTTTGGATCAAGTTTATATTTGTGTGGTCTCTTCATCCTAGTCTTTGTGACCATGTCAACAGGTTGGATGGAAAATAAACATTCCACTAGCCCCCAAGAAGTTTTAAATGGTGGGGATTCAATCACAGTTGCTTCATGTGGTATGGTCCACCTAAGATTTGGATCTGCTTCTGGGACTATGCCCTAAAATGAGCTTTTCAAAATGCATGGACAATGTAGATGTAAGGCACATACATCATAGTGGCCCCACAGTTGGGCATACGGTCGGATTAAAATCCACCATGTCCATTCCTTCATAGAAAATTTGGAATTGAGGAGAATTCATTTTATGGATTCTGCTTCTCATCACTTCCTCTCAAATCCATGGTGCCAAGCAAGCCCTAATGATCCTAAACTTTTTTTTTTTTTTGGTTAGCACACACATCCCACTATTAGTGCACACACCCACACTGTCAGTCACACTTCAATGTTAGCCACCCCCTATGTTGGGAATCGATACAAAGACCTCAGTGTTGAAACAAGGTTATCTAAAAAAATTTTCTTTGGGACCCTCCATGATGAGTTGATGGCATCCAATTAGTCCACCATGTACCCCTTCATGTTTTCCTTGATGCCCAAAATTCAGGCAGATCCATATATGAGACTATCAGTGATTTTGTTCTTAATGAAAATCACCTTTATTCATTGAAATCGAATACAATGCCCTCATTTTCAAAAAAACTATTATTTCTAAAACCTTATTTCCTTTTCAAATAAGCACCATAGCATGCATGTCACTTTCTCAAATGTTGCTATTACATGCGACAAAATTCCCATTTCTCCATTCTTAATAGCTTACAGAAAAGGCATCGTTAGGTCCGACAAGCAGGCTCATGACTCATCCCACACAACTTCAACCCTCGTTACCATTTGGAGTGCTTCACATGATGCAACAGTTATCCCGGTTGGGGTCGTCATACACATAATACGGTGGTTGTGGCCCCCCATATTGGTAGGCCCACGTAGTGGGACACACAACGGTTTCGATCGACGGCTTTGTCTCCTCTGTCTTCTTCTCAACGTCCTCTGTCTCTTTCTCTTCGACCACCGTGATGCTCACAAGATCTGTGAATCGCATCTTCTTTCTAAGAAGGGTGCTCACAAGATCTGTGAATTGCATCTTCTTTCTAAGAAGGGTTGTCAACTTGACCGGGTCAACACCCTCACCAACCACTATAAGTTGGTCCTCATCGCTGCCCTCCAACGAGGCAGATATAACTCCTGCAACCAACATGAACAAAACGACGTCTTAGAACGTAGATTGGAAATTAACTGCAAACATGGTTAGTCCATCAGGCTCGACGGTTCATGGCGTATTTGTGGTTTGGTTCAAAACTTCAAGGTACTCAGAGACATAGGTAATCTAGTTCAAAAAAGAAAACGAAAAAGAAAAAAAGGGTAATCTAGTTCAACATTTAGAGAGTTGACTCACTGAGCCGACTTGACTCGACTCATGGGTTTGACCAATCAAGTCAGTAAGTGAACTTGGGGACCATTTGCAACTTAGAAATACCACTACTCACTGAGTCAACTCGGTTCATCTGGTATGTATTTAAGAGGAGTGCAGGAAAACGTGATGTCTGGTTAGGTTTCTTTTCCCCATCCGATTCCATCGAATTTATATTTTAATCGCAATTGGAGTTTGTGGTCAAGTGTATCCCATCCGTCCCTCAAACTGGGTCTTCCAAACCCACTTTGATAACCATCAGAATAATATCAAGTGGAAGAAAAGAGGCACTGGGGTGCCAAATTAGGAAACGGATTGGGTGGCCGACCTCAACACATCAACAAAGTTCTGTGGGCCCCAACATAATGTTTGTGTTATAGCAACATTGTTCATCCATTTTACAAGATCATTTTAGGGCATGGGCTAGAAAATGAGGCAGATCCGAATCTCAAGTGGATCACACCACAGAAAGCAATGTGGATTGAATGTCTACTATTGAAATCTTCTTGGGGGCTACTGAAGTTTGGGATCAATCTGATATTTGTTTTTTCCCTTCATCCATGTCTATTTGGTATCATGATCAGGGTGGATGACAAATAACATCATGGTGGGCCCTAGAAAAATTTCAGTGGTAGGAATCAATGTCCCCAATTCTTTGTGTGGTGTGGTCGACTTGAGATTTAGATCTACCTCATTTTTGGGCTCATGACCTAAAATGATCTTGCCAGATGGATGGTTGGTGTAGATATATCAAATACATGTAGATATATCAAATACATCATGGGTCAACACCACGTAGATCGGTGGTGTGAGGCACACCATGCAATCCGCCTCCGCCAAATTAGCCTGAACTGACTCAATGAACTCAGTGAGTCAACACAGTCTGCGCAACCCACACGTGATTTTGATGACAGCTTAAATCTCTCATTGAATTAGTTAGAACTGCGAGCTTCACGTAGCATCTGAGCTAAATGCGGGTGAAATTACCCGGAATGCTGACTGCAGCTTTCATGGCCTTGGACCGGCACATCGGATCGTTCATCATGGAGACTTTCATCACAATCTTTTGCTGTAAACAGAAGGGAAAAAAAAAGTCACTACAACGAAAACCACATAAAAATTCATATAACCCACTTCAAGAAATCAACCATAGCAAAAAGACAGACTGATAATAGATACCTTCATTGTGGTTCTTTAGTAATCTACAAACAGCTGAAACGTTTGGTTGTGTGTGATTGCTTATCCCGCGTGGAGATTTTCAGCTAAGGTACGATCAAGGACAACGAAGGCTTTCGAGTGTGGCTGTCGGTCTAGCAACTGGAATGCTTGAATGTGTGATCTAGACTCCTCTATTTATAGCCATTAGAAAACAGAAGGGTCCTCTTTCTTTTGGAACGTCTGTATTACTTCGTTGAAGCTGATGAGGGGCCCTAAGGAGAAATGTTTTATAAAAGAATAAAGATGGATCTCAGATGACGCGTTGTCGCGTTGTCGCGTTGAATTCAGCCGTTGATTCCATGCATGGTGTGCCAACCTATTATTGAATGATTAAGTGCAACTGCCCCGCTGCGGAATTCTTCGTAACTAGTGTGGTGGCAACTGTACCATGGCAAGCTAGGTGGGCCCACTACCGTGAGTTTAGTGAGAAATCCATCTTGTCCATCCTAATTGCCAGATCATATTAGGACTTGGGCTAAAAAATGATGAAGATGCAAAATACAAACAGGCCGCAAGGACAAATTAGGTAGGGAAATTCCAACCATTGAAATAATGTTTATATGTCATCCATGCCGTTCATCAGGAACTCATTTTACTTTGAGATGCCAAAACCAGCCGATCCAGTCCTCAAGTAAGCCATAGCATAGGGAACAATGTAGGAGGGAATGATTCACCCTTGACTTTTAGGCCTAACCATTAATCCAGGACAGATGAAAGGACTGAATGGAATGGATTGCAGATAAACTACACTGCAGGTACCATATTCAAATCAATGGTAACCATACACTATCAATTTGTTCCCCATTGAGTTGCCCACCTAAATTTTGGATGGGGACGATTTTTGGGCACAGAAGGTAAGTTGAGATAGCGAATATGATGTATAGATTGGATGGCATCAATACATCAGTTAGGCCCCATTTCGATGAGGTACCACCGTAGCTTACGGTGCTAAATAAAATGAAAAAGGTTAGTGACTAGAACATTTCATAGTCGACGCTTAGTCTCACCTTTTCATTTTAAAACTCATTGGAGTCAAATTTGGGATTTTGATTAAAAATAGACCCAAGCCTGGGTCAAAGCTAGTAATTAGCCCTATGTTGCTCATTTTTCTTTTCAGCCCATATAGGCTTTTCGAAGTTTCAAAGGGATGAAAATGCCCTTGTGTGTCAAGCCCAGTGCCCGTCAGCACGTGAGGGAAGGAAGCATTTTTTTTTTTTTGGGTTGAAAATAGAGGCTATATATTGATTCAGCAAAGAGAATGTCGGGCCCACCTATCATATGCGCCTATACACAAACCTATACTATCCTGGCTCATATCACATCCTGACAATGCTAATCCTCGCCTTGTCAAGCACGATTGAGCCCTGGATCATCCTAGGTAGGTCTGAGAAGGAAGAATTTGGATTGCAAACAGCGTGCATACTTACTATACTCTGTGGGACCTACTGTGACTGAGGGATTTTATCCACGCCGTCCATTCTATGTGACCATATGAATTGCACACCTACCATTGAAAGTTTCTTAAGAGGCCACAGAACTTTTGAATCAAGTTGGTATTTGTGTTTTTCCATGATCCATGTCTCTGTGACCATATGAACAAGTTGGATGAGATATAAAATTCAGTACTGTGGGCCATTGTAAGATTTTGACAATGAACATCATTATTCCCAATGTTTCATGAGGTGTGGTCCACTTGAACTTTCGATATGTTTCAATTTTGGGATCATGCCCTAAACGGATCCTACAAAGAATATCGACAGAGTGGATCAGACACATACATCTATGGTGGGCCCAACAAAACTCTTTGATGCAAGAGAAGTTTCCTTGTTGGGGTCCCGAGGAATGACATTGCAGCTTATGATAAGGGGCCCATTAGAGGGTATATACAATCTGTTGATATTGTTCGTGGTCCACCATTTCTTTGAGAAGACATTAACTTCACGTGGTTACGACCACTTTGTCGCCTCTAATTAATGATAAAAACCCCACAACGGTAGTTGTTCATTGCCAACTGTGCAGTCCACTTAATCAATAGATCTAACTCATTCTTCGAACAACGGCCTTCAACGAAATTTTGATGAGAATGGATGGAGTGGATTCGACACAAAGTGCACGATGAGATCCACAGACGTTGTACGGAGCCCCGTGAGGTAGGGCAACTCGCAAACCCCATTTGCATTCCATAACCTCGACTCTCCCTCTTCCTTTCAAATCTTCTTCTGTGGGACCCACCATTACCCTCGTCTGACAACTTTTTCCAGCATATGAAGTCCAACATCATCTTCTCCGATGTTGAAGCACCGGGTACACACTACAAAAAAATGGGGCAAAGGCTACGGATTATATCCTTAGCTATACATCTATAGCTACGGATATAATCCGTAGTGGGCCCGTATCCAATCCGTAGCTATTGGTGCTGTAGCCATAGCCTTTTAAGCTATAGCTACGGATATAGTTCGTAGCTATAGCATTTCGGCTACGGACATTAGCCGTAGCTATATAAATCCGATCCGTAGCATTTTGTGTACATAAAGCTACGGACTACTTTTAAGGGCTGCGGACTATATCCGTAGCTAGTTTCTTTAATTTTTTTAAAATAACAGCGGCATATCTAGCCATTTCTGGTACAAGCCCTGATAGAAAAATCCATCTAGAAATTCAAACAAAACTTTCGAAACCCATGAACATACGAGCTAGTACATGCCCTAATAGATCAATCCATTTAGAAATTCAAACACAACTTCCATGACCCATGAACATTTAAGCAAGACTTAGTATTGCAAATATATACAAGTTAATTCATAAATTCTAATACAAGTGAGACTTGCTATTGCAGGTTAGCGACATCAAATTTCATTTTTCTGATCGGTGACATTCATCCACATGCGCCAAAGTTAGCATCTTTGTGCAAAACTTGATCATTGGGTTTTAACCACAAACCCTGAATGCAAAACTAACAAAGCTTTGATGTTTAAACACTGAAGAGATGTATGCTAACAATACTATTATAATTTGGAGACTGTAAAAGGTTCCAAATGCATACAGGCCACATTAACCACAACTGTATTCGTCAGAACCAAATGCATAAAATAAAAAAACTCTTTATACAAAGGAAATAATTGGAAAGACAAAAAAGCCTCCAAGGCTTAAAAGAGTGTACCTGTAAATGATAAGCATACGCCAGACCTACATAGGTGCTCAAACTTCTGATCAAAAGGGCAAGTGCCTACTCATAATATGAGATCGCCTTATTGTAAATCCTGATGGATAATCATGAATTTGTTTAGTTTTTTCCTTTTCAGTTTTTGGCATCAAGGCTAATGAAATATGAATTTCATTCAAATTGCATAATTAGTCATGCTACGTGGTAGTCAATAGTTTCCTACAAAATTGAAAAAAAAAAAAAAAATCAAGCAAACTTCAACTCATTCTATGATAATTCAATAGCTTTAATGCAAAGCAGTAGCTACCACCGAATTTTTTAAGCTGAGAGTCCATAAAATCAAAACGGTGATTAATACTATTCGCTTACTCATTCTGTACAAATACATTTAACTTATAATCATTTCTTCTGCTTGCTTTTGCCGCAACGTCCTTATGTTATCTCTGATATCGATATGTAGAAAAAAAACCCTTTCAGAACGTCAAAATCCGTCAAGATCTTAAAACAGAAAATGGACAATAAAACCCCTTCTACTGTACTACTCCAAAGAAAAAACCCACCATTCACCCTGTTTTTGTGATAGTAAATAGTCTCTATAATTTAAAATCATTAAAAAAAGAAAATAGAAAGAATTCACTCCCCAGCACAGGAGTATAGGAATTTGATTAGCGAGTAGATCAAGTCATGGTTTTGAACCTTGACGGGTGAATTTTTCTTTTCTTTAAGAAAACAGTGACCCAGCAGGTTGAGCCAGGTGAATTTTGGTGCGTGGTTCCAGTCAGACCATCCTGTCCTGTCTTGAGTTCTAAAACATTGGGAAAACAAAAAGCAGACCTAGTCCATTTATGATTATCAGAACCACATGATACCAAGACCTACTCCTCCACACTGCCTATAACAGTCAATAATTAGAGTGAACAATGTTGGTCCTATTTCAAGGGATAGGAATCAAGTCCCATCAAGACGTGTAGCCAATGCATGTAAAATCAAGACCACTCATCTAGCAGGCCCCACATTATATAGGTCACCATGCAACTAACCTTGGGAAGTCAGCTCATGTACACGTCACACATGCCAGCATCACACGGATGCAAGATCCAATCCATCAGGTAGGTCCAACCTTCTACATGTTTTCATCCAAGTTTTTCACGGTTGCTCATTTATTTTGCAAACTGTGGCCTGACTGACCAGTGGGTCAACCTTACTCTTGCGCTAACACCAATATAGTGGTGCCATTGTAATAGATGGATTAGATATTGGACCTATCGTGCCATGCCGGCACATGTGTGGCATGCACATGAGCTTTTTGCACACACTTGTGGGCTTGGAAATGCTTGTAGGTGTTCGTCTAAAATTAAATGAGTCCGGATCCTCCATTGGCTCCAAACAGGAAAACCCTGTTTGGAGCCTTTTCATTGGTCCACATCCACTGCATGACGTCAATGTGATCAGGTTGCACTGAAAATGTGACATGGTTGCAGACCTATGTGATCACGGGGACCAATAAAAAGGGTCTAAACAAGTTTTTCCTATTTGGTAGCCAACAGAGGATCCGGATTCAAAATTAAAATATGAGTTATTTGGGTTATTTTTCTTTTCTTCTGTGAATTAATCTATGACAGCGAAAGGTAGAGAGAGAGAGAGAGAGAGAGAGAGAGAGAGAGAGAGAGTTCAAAGGAAAGACCAGTTGATGAACATGAAAGCCAGGCAGTGATGTGAGTCCTCTTCATCAGGTAGCTCCTAGTAGATGCCCTGCCTAAAAATCAAGACAAATCCACTCAACAAATAGGCAATGATTTTAGAAACATAAGGATGGTCATTAATCCATTCATGAACTGTAGCTCAGTTGATCAGTGAGATCATATTTTTTGTCAAGAGCATCTGTTTGGTGGGAACTGTCGGTTGGCAGCTCAGATTCATGCGTGTCTAGTCAGATTTGTATAGATTTGGTGCACAATTATACGGTCAGATTTACACACCTTGGATGCACAAGATACAGTCAGATTTGCACAAATTTGGTGCACAAATGTAGTCAGATTTGCAGAGAATTGTACACCAGACGGTTGGATTTGCACCATTTCTAGTTGCAATCATACAGTCAGATTTGCTCCATTTCTGACCACAATTACAGGGTTAGATTTGCACCATTTCTGGCTACGATCACACGATCAAATTTGCACCATATCAGGCACCATCTCATGGTTAAATTTACATAAAATTTGGGCACAATTATAGGGGCAGGTCTGAACAGATTTTGTACACTAAACAATGGTCCGATTTGTACACATTTTATACCCAAATCAGTTGCCGAATTTAAATAGACTCTTTACCTAAACAAATTTGCAGATATGTACATGTTTTGTGCACAATCACATGGTCAGATTTGCACCATTTTTGTGCACAAGAATGAGGTCAGATTTGCACAAATCTTGGCTATGATCACACGGCCAGATTAACGCAGATTTTGCCCACAATCATGCAGCCAGATTTACACAGATTTTGGCCATGATTGCACAACCATATTTGTACAAAATCTAGTCACAAAACATAGTGTCGAATTTGCATAATTTCATACACAATTGGACAGTCAGATTTACATGATTTTTGTGAAAAAATTTAAAAAGAAAATGAAAGAGTTTTATGTAGCAAAATACTCACCTCATGCAGATTCTTCTCTTGAAACCCAAGCTTGTCAATATCAATTCCTTTATGCTCCCCTGCGATTCCAGTCCATATCCCTTTTCTGATCCGATCATACCTCGGCAGTTTCTCCAAGGCAGCTCTCCAATTTTTCAAATCTAATGAAAAGAAAGACGATAAGATAATATAGAATATATATGAGTAAGCCAAAAGCTGAAAACGATATATGGCAGTGGTATAATAGAAATAAAGTCGCAGAAGGTGATATTTTGGATGAAAGAAACATGATCAATATATCTGTTTAACAGAAACAGCGTTTTGAAGCAGCAAAATCTTACAGGATCCTTGAATTGCCTATTCACTTGCTCAATCACATCTTTCATGCCTTCAAGCTTTCCTAACATTGGATCCTCGATCACCAAATTCCTCATGAATGCCAAAAATTCGAGTCACCTGTCATCAGCAGTCACCAACATTTTTACATTCTTTCTGAACAGAAGATACCTAAGAGCTCATATATAATCCCAAGAAGTATAGTCCCTCACATGACTTAACTGTTCAAAGAGTTTTATCCAGCCCATCTAAATTATGATCCCCGTTGCGGATAGAGCATAGCGACCTTAGTCGCATTCACCACAATTTCTAAATTGTGATGAATCGTCCTCTGTGCACATCGCATGCTTGTTTTGCAATCCAGCCAACCAAATTATGGTCCCCGTTGCAGATAGAGCATAGCCCAAAAATCACACTGGTAGGATGTTCTTAACCATTTGATTTTACCCAAATGAATTTGGGACTGCTGACCAATTAATTTTAGCTGTCCATTTGATGGCCACCGATTAGGCAGGCAGTTAGGACAGATCAAGTGGTTCAATTTTCAGGCTATGCTTCTTCCACAATGGAACCACAAAGTGTGGACTGATGTGCACGAATATCGTGTATTGTGCATGGGTCACAAGTATTAAGAAATGGTGGTGAACTGTGAATGTAAACAGTCATCCAATCCATGATATTATAGATGGATTGTGCAAGAATCTCTGCGACATGTAACATGAGTAACCAGTCATCCAATCCATGATTCTCCTTTATTTTCTGTAATTTTCTTCTTATTATATGTGAATTTTTATTTTCTTTAAACTTCTATTCATGGACAAAATACAAATGTCAATCCATGCCATAGAAATCATGGCACACATGAATGGTGTGTAGCATGAAAATCAAACTCATCAGATGTGCTTATCTACTTGATTTCACTTACAAAATTTGCACTGCTGAATTCCCCTTTTTTAATCACTCATTTGACCGCTACAATGCAGGCTGCAATTTCAATCGTTCAAATTCGAATTCACACCTACCATATCTGCCACAGATACAGTGGATGAATGGTCATCACATCAGCAACTTGAGAAAGAGGAACTCCCAATGATTGAGAATCCTGAATTTGGATTCTTAAGTTGAAAATCTCAGTGAAACACTCATACACGTGCCAATAGCACATGCATGGCACCTTTAGATGTGGATTCCAGTGGTTACTATGTAGAAAGATGCAAACCAAGCTGCCTACCATAACTTAAAAGTGAAACTAATTGAGAAACTCCACACACTCACATGTATGGCTTCCTATGCATGCATAATCAACTCACTTTATAACCAACAATGAATAATCTTTATGCTCAAGAATCCCAATCAACTGAATTGCATTGTATCCATCTCTCCTTACAGGTGGAAGGACCTATATAAACAAAAGAAATACCAAATAGACAATTGAAAATAATACTAGAATGCACAACAAATCAAATTGCTTACCACATCCATAAGGATCTCAACCAGGTTGACATGATTCATGATCACAACCGCCGATTCATGAGAAGCCTCTAATTTCAGCCCGAATGGTTTCATCCAATCCCCCTGGGAAATGTTCGAGATATTTAAAGCAAATGGATATTTAAGAAAATACAGAAACAGTTCACAATCAATTCACGAGCAATATAATGACCTGTTTGGCGAGATAAAATACACAGCAACCATTGAACTTACACGACTGACTTGAGATAAAATTCAAACCATGCATCAGATACCAATCCATTCGAAGGATTCTGTACATGCGGGACATGTTTGAACAATCCACGCCTATATATGTAGGCCACACGGTTGATGTGAGACACCAAAAAACTCCAACAGTTTTGAGACCAAATCTCACTGTTCAAAATGAGTAAAATTGAGTGCAATTCGTTGTCCAAATCAGGCAGATTGGTGTGCTCAAAACGTGGCCCAACTTAGACAGTTTTGTGGGCCCAAAACATGGTCTAGCTAGGCTGATTTGAGGGTCAAAGATGGCCCAACCGGTGGCCATAATTAAGTCCCACACACTGTCCAAAATTTCGACAGAATTAGACCCACATACATGTGAGATCTAATCCATCCATCAGGTTGGCCCAACCTTGCACATGCTTTCCCAAAAATAAAATTTGGTCCAATCAGCATGTGGACCCCAATATTGCAAGACAGGTGAATGGGTTGAAAATTTCAGTGAAGCCTTCCAAGCTGTCCATTTATTTTGCAAACTGTGCGCCAACTGACCAGTGGGTCAACCTGATTCTTGGATATTTTGCAAACTGTGCGCCAAGTGAATGGTTTAACAGAAATACACCACCTGCTGCTGCTGCCACCTTCGCCTTTAAAGCTTCCGGAGACGCCAACAGGTGCAGCACCTCAGTCTGGTCCATCTCCAGAAGCATGCCTGTCACCTTAGCATGCCTGTCACCCTAGCTGCTGCTGCTGCTGCTGCTGCTATCTGCTGCTGCTGCTGCTGCTAGCTGCCGCTGTCCATCCGTTTTGGATCATTATTTTAGGGAATGATCCAAAAAAAAAAAAAAGGCAAATCCAAATCATAGGCAGCAGTGATTGAACGTCCACAATTAAGAACTTCCTAGGGCCCACTGTAATTTATATTTGCCATCCAACCTGTTGTTTAGATCACAAAAACCTGGATGAAGGGAAAGCAAAAATGTCAGCTTGATACAAACCTTTTTGTGGCCCCGAAGAGGTTTTTAGTGGTGGGCATTAAATCACCACTATTTTCTGTTGTGTGGTCACTAAGATGTTGATCAACCTCATTTTTGGGCTCATGCCTTAAAATAAGCTACCAAAATAGATGAACAGCGTGAATTAAACACATACATCATTGCGGAGCCCACAGAACACCGATGGATAGCTAAATTCACCCACATTGAACACAGACCTGAGTTTCCTTGTATCACCTGTTGCAGGGAGCACCTTTGACCCAAAGCTATGTGAGGCCATGACATCTGCTCTCACCATCTTGCTATCACTTGTAGGAATCATCTTATGAATGGGATATGAACATCATGATGGGCTTGGAAGGTTTCAATGGAATCAATCTGTGTGGCCCACTTGATGGAAATTTTGCTGCATTCACAAGTTAAAAAATGGGAAATTTACAAATCACAAGTTCAGAGCCATGCTAGTTTGGCAACAAGACAATCTTCAAAGAAATCTTTCGGGTACCATGCCATCACAAATTTATACTCAACAGAGCGTTATCCCGGCTAGTTGGGATTGGCATTGTGAATCATGTTTCACCAAAACCAGCCACTCCCCATCTCAGTTTCTGCTATATTAATGGGCATTTATAGCTTCTGTAAGCTTTTGTATTTCCTCTCTCTCTAATTACAAAGAAAATGAAGAAGCTAGCGTTGGATTTGGAATTTCTAGCAGTGGGGATTTAAATTTCATCATGATGGGCTTGGAAGCTAGCGTTGATTTGAGGGTCAAAGATGGCCCAACCGGTGGCCATAAATTTCATCCAAACCTGAAATTTGAGCTATCCTCAGGGCAAACCCAAGAAGCCATACTGATCACAAACAACCAATCTGGGGACATTTTCCATTTGCATCAAACTCTACCTGTAATACTTGGCATCAAATACTCATTGAGGTGCAGGTTCTAGTTAATTTATAAATAGGCAAAGTAACATAGAAGAAAATCAAAATAGAAGAAAATAATAACAAATCGTATTTTGAAACTTGTAATGAGAATTTACCTCTTTTTGTATGGAAACTGATATTGGAACTGATTGAAGCAATCCTACACACATATATTCTCCAAAAACCTTGTAACAAAAATACAAATCATCATGAAAACTGTAGAAAGAAGAAATATTATCTTACATGCAATCTATAAAAAAGTAACATAGGAATAGAAACCATACCCATACATAGCTCCTTCTCCCTCCTCCTTTATCCGGGCTTGGGACCGGCAATGCAAGGAGATTTGCATTGGCGGAGTTAAAAAAGGGCTTAAGCTCCATTTGATTTAAATCAAATGGAGCCTAAAACTATAAAGTACCAAATTAGTTCAAAATTAGAAAAAAAACAAACATATATAGAAAAAAAACATGCATACGAAAAACATCTTTAACTATAGAGTACCAAATTAGTTCAAAAGTAACTTAAACTGTTAGAGCACAAAATTAGTTCAAATTACTGAAATATCAAAGAGTCCTTCCCCCATTGCACAAATGATCCCGGACCGGCCTCTCCAAGTGTAGTTGCGAACCCATCTTCGATCCACAAAGGAGCATTAGGTTGTATAATCTCAATCAGGATAACAACAAAAGCTCCTTCCTCCAACTTATGGTTATGGACAACTGCATTCGGATCAACTTCGTGTACTTGACCACGAGCAACTACACCACGTTTTCCCCAACCAAGCAAGTCGCATCTCTTACCGATATATATCAAATCCGGCTACATGTACACATATAAAATGACATAGTTATCATTAGTGTTTATAATACAATTGTAAGCTCAATACAGTATCAAATTTAAACTTTCATACCGATGATGCCTGAGCGGATCGAACGGTTGGTGGTGTTGTAGGGTTTTTATCAAACTGAGCCTCTTGTTTCTTATCTTGCTGTAGAGTCATCCATGCCTTAAATTCAGCCAATGTTTTCTTTATCTCTACTATCTCCTGCGATAGACTCTCTTTTTCTTTTGTCACCGTCTCCACTTTTGAACGGATAGGGGCTGACTTCTTCAATCCAGTCTTGCTTACGGAGCAACCTAGACCCCTCATTCGCCCTCTAATGTCAGGACCAACCAACTATAAAACATTACAAATTAGGCTATTAGGAAATGCATAATTAGTATGAAACTCAAGTAATTTTTTAACTGTGTTAGTACCTGTGTGAGGGCATCATCAATGCCGCTCGTCCTAGAAGTAGGATTGGTACTATAAAGCTCGCTTAGCTTTTCCTGTGACAAAAAAAAAATGGTGCTTAACAACTCAAAGTTATAGATTGGCATTTCAGAAGGGCAGCGATAAGTGATATGAGGGGTGAACTTACAGCGAGATCAGGAAACTGGACAACTTTGTCCTTCCTCGTATGGGCTCTTAAGTAGACATCACCTCTACCTACCTCTGCATCAGATGTAAGATTCCTCTCCATTGCCTTTGCCATATTACATGTTGTTCAAACACGCATCATTCATAGAGTTAGATGACTAATAATTCAAAATAATATTTAATTTTAAATTGGGATACTTATTCTTACCATTTGATGGCGAGTAAC
Source organism: Liriodendron chinense (assembly GCA_003013855.2). Lineage (NCBI taxonomy): Eukaryota > Viridiplantae > Streptophyta > Magnoliopsida > Magnoliales > Magnoliaceae > Liriodendron > Liriodendron chinense. The sequence goes on along the minus strand of PVNU02003981.1, from coordinate 150,522 downwards.
AGCCATGCTGCACCGCCCAAGACACGCAGGTCCTTTTAGCTTGGCCCGATTGACTTTATTCCTTGCACTTGCATTCTGGAATTGCTCAGTGTTGTGTTGATCCACAAAGACCCTCCAATCCTCCATAGGGACACCGGGGGGGGGGGGGGGGGGGGGGGGGGGGCTGGACTGTCTCTCACAACCGCAATATCATTGTTTTTAATATATTTTGCAGTCAACCTTTTTTTATAATTTCTCCATGTTTCATTGATGCGGCGTGTTACATATATAAGACTCGCATCCCAACTTTGACCCTCAAACTCATAAAGTCGTGATAATGCATCTGTGACTATCTGAATATCTGTACGAGGCACTTGGCGAAAGTCCTGGTATATGATCGGGATATGAGCACGGGTGAGGACACCGATTTGTGTTGCAAAGTCTCTATGATTGGGAGAGAACTCATTCGGTTGCCCGAATTCGTTTGTCTTTAGAACTTTTTTTCTATCTTGTTGCACATCTAGAGAAGCACCCCTTGTAGGGCCTCTCTTTCTGGATGAAGAAGAAGATGGCACAACTGCATAAAAAGAATAATAGGTATATGCACATATCTTTGATTACCACCAATATATAAGAAAGATGAAATCAACATATATAGCTAATTAAAGAGAACAAATTTATTACCTGTGGCACTGCTCGCATCCGTATTACCAAGCAAGTGCGTACCCAATGCCTCTGGTTGTGAATCCATGTGCCTATTTCATGGCCAATAGAAAAAACATTATGAGTTAAGAAACAATCTACATAATATGTAAAGTACAAACAATTCACTCTATTCTCCATACCTTATTTAGATTTCCTTTATTTCTTTGTAAAGTACAAACATGTAAACTACAAATATCATCTATTTCTTTGTTACATTCTCCTCGTTCGCTTTCTTTTCTTTGCTTTTTCAACAACAACATCTATGTCTTCAATTTCATTGAATATCAACTCATCAACAATTGCTAATGAGGTGAGATTAGGTCCTGCATCGGCATCAGTTACAGCCTTCGATCGTTCCGATAGAAGGCAAATCTCATCCTCGACAAAAATCTTTTTTGGAACCTCCAAGACCACGTGCCAGTCAGGATTTTTTAGATCTCTTGAGTAAAAAACCTGCACGGCATGCTCCGCAAGAATGAACGGCTCGTCTCCCACTTTGTCTGAGCTGTAAAGACTAGACAGGTTTACTAATCTCAGATTTGCATCGACATCAAAAGAAACACCATGATGCGTCACCTTCACCCAATCACACTTAAATAGGACAGGCTTGTATCCTGATCGGTACTCTAGTTGGATAATTCTACGGAGGACTCCATAATAAGGTTGATTTTCATCCACTGTGTTCCTGTCCTTAGCACTAGCTCGGAAGGTGGTCATACCCTCTGTCATAACCCCACTATTTTGGGTCATTTTATTCTCCTCATAGTCCTTAGTGACAAAGAGGAAACCATTAACACAATACTTATTGTACTCCATAGCAAAAGCCAGAGATCCTCTCACTATATCTTTAAAGTCTTTGTCATTTGATTCGTTGAACTCTGGTTGCCTCTTCAACCAAGGTATGAATTCATCCTCGCTAAGCACCCTATTAGTCCTCCTATATCGTCGCTGCAAGAAATCTTTGTGCTTCCTGTGCATTATTCAATACTATTACTAAATCGAAATTTGCGTAAAGTAAAGAAGATATATACATATGAGCTAACTGTACATACCCTTCCCATACATCGTAGCTAGGATGACTCTTTAATACCCAGATGCGAGCCTGTTCATATTCGATACCCGCTAGGATGACACTTTGACTCAAACCTACTGGACCAACATCATCACTATTAGAGCCATCATCAACAATATCTTTCAACTTCTGTTGTCTTGGAATGACTCCATCAAACCGTTTTTCCAATTTTTCCAATAGGATTGTTCTCTGTTTTCCTTTATATTGGTTACAGTATATAATTGTCTCCTCCTGGATGTACTGTTCTGCAATGCAACCCTCGGGTCGCGTCTTGTTGCGAACATAGGCCTTGAATGTCTTCATGAACCTAACAAAAATAATGACACATTATGTATAAATGCAATTCTAGATGTTTCACCAATTTATTCATACTAAACTCATACCATACCTTTCGAATGGATACATCCATCGGTAGTAGACAGGACCACATATGCGAGCTTCGTAAGCCAAGTGGATCGGCAAATGCATCATCACAACAAATATTGATGGAGGGCATATCATCTCAAGTTGACATAACGTCCTAGCCATACCCCTCTCGAGAGTGTGGAGCGTTTGAAGATCTATGGTTGTTGAGCACAAGGCATTGAAGAAGGTACAAAAGCTTGTAATTACAGAACGAATGACCTTCCTATCCTTGAATGCATGCTGGATGAGAACTGGAAACAGATGTTGCATCAACACGTGGTAAGCATGAGACTTCATTCCCTTTAAATCCATGCAATCTTGCGTTACGATGGTCTTCCAATTCCCACTAAACCCAACCGGAACATGCAGTTCACGCAAAGTTTGGATGAAAAGCTTTTTCTCTTCTTTTCGAAGGCAGATTAGACTTCGTTTTTGGATCACCTTGCCATTTGTCTTTTTCAGCCATAGACGCTTCTTAATTCCCAATCGTTTCAGGTCCCTACGTGCATTAGCATCATCCTTGGTTTTGCCCGGCGTGTTCAACATCAATGCGAGAAGGATTTCACATACATTTTTCTCAACATGCATGACATCAAGGTTGTGGCGTACCAGAATATCCTTCCAATACTCCAAACCAAATAATATGGACCGCTTGAAGAACCATGGTGATTCAACATCATCCGCTTGCTCTTGTCCTCCTAGACCCCTTACATTCATCTTCCCAGTCTTCCCCCACTTCACAACTAGGTTCGCAGTCTGTTTTTCGACCTCAATCCCCGTCAGACGCATTGGTTGCCCTCTTGTATCCTTTACCTTATTGAACGTTCCTGCACTTGTGTCATCCCTAGCCGGGTCTGATAGTGGCAACCACCGTCTATGACCCATATAAACATGTTTCTTTCCGTACTGGAGTCGTAAGGAATCTGTATTGGGACCACATATAGGACAACCATACTTACCCTTGGTCCTACAACCAGAAACATTACCATATGCTGGAAAGTCATGGATTGTCCAGAGCAGAATGGCACGCATGTTGAATCTATTTCCATGATATGCATCGAACGTCGTGGCCCCTTTCCGCCACAAGTCTTGCAGTTCATCAATCAATGGCTGTAAATAAACGTCAATGTCCTTCCCTGGTTGTCGCGGTCCCTCAATGAGCAATGTCAGTATAGTAAATTGAGGTTTCATACAAAGCTTTGGTGGAAGGTTGTACGTCACACACATAACAGGCCATGAACTATATGACGTACTTAAAGTGCTAAAGGGGTTAAACCCATCCGTGGCTAGACCCAATCGAACATTGCGAGGCTCAGCTGAAAAATCAGTATACTTGTTATCGAGAATCCTCCATGCAATAGAGTCAGCCGGATGCTCCATCTTTCCATGCTGCTTTTTCCTGGTTGAGTGCCAGGACGTCTCTTTCGCCAACCATGGCACACTGAACATTCTTTGTAGCCTTGGTGTTAATGGAAAATATCTTAATACCTTAGCAGGTACTTCACATCGTTTTCTCTCATTGTCGATTTCTGTCTTGTACCTAGAAGTTTTACAGTTTGGACAACTGGTCTTCTTCTCATGCTCTCTCCAATACAAGATACAGTCATTTGGACAAGCATGAATCTTCACGTAATCAAGACCCAACTTTGTAATGATTTTTTTCGCTTGGTAGGTATTAATTGGGACCTTGTTACCGGAGGGTAACACCTTCTGGAGTAGTTGAAGGAGCTCTGTAAAGCTTTTTTCGCTCCATCCATGGTTCACCTTTAACTTGAAAAGTTGTATAATGAAAGTTAACACGGTGAAATCCTCGCAACTAGGGTACAACTCAGTCATTGCGTGCCGTAGATTTGCTTCAAACTCATTGGTTTCATCATCTCTAGAGACGCCTTCTGTTTCAGTGGTCACATTCGGCTCATCGTGGATAACTTCATCCAAGTTATTACCACCGAGTTCTTCGATGACCGCATTGTGAACCTCATTTAAGTTTGGGACATTGTGGTATTGTTGGATACTTGATGCACGCTCAGTATACTTAGGTGATGCATGCTCACCATGCACGTTCCAAACCCTATATGTTGGGTCGAATCCATTTTTCATTAGATGTATTTCCAAATCGTCGTAACACATTGGTAAACGTGCACATCTACAACTGGTGCATGGACAAAGAATGGTTTCTCTACCAGGAAGGTGCTCTTGAGCAAACTTCAAAAAGCTTCTTATGCCAGAAATAAAATATGGGTCCGGGAAACTTAATGTCATCCACTCTCGATTAACCAATGGGTCCATCTTCAACTAGCACCTGACCCACGTTCCAAACACATCATTTTATTAGTAAGCTCAAAGGTATATTAAGACAAAATTTTAAATTAAAATGTTTCAATATAGTGCATGTCACGCATACAATTCTAAAATGTGTGTATCAAGCGTCATACACTCCCTAAGTATCATACAACTCCCCAATCTTTTACTATGTGGCCTTTGTCATAGGCTAGAGTCCCACCAAGTAGTGGTGACTCATGTTACTCATATTTGGTACTCATCCAAGGCCAACTAGGCCACCATGATGTACATCGAATCTAACCCATCCAACACGGCCCACAATGATGTACATCAATCCAAGACAATGGGGCCATGCGCAATCCAATTTATTATGCATCTCCTTCCCCTTCCATTGCAAAGGTCCAGCATGACCATAAGTGGGCCACTTCTATTAAAGCATAGCTAAAAACAACAGGTCAACCCTATTATCATCACATTATCACTCTTAACCACTAAAATCATTTTCAATCTCATCATCCATCAACAATTTAAAAAAGGTAAAAGACAAGGACCAAAAAAAAAAAAAAAAACACAACATTCTTTTAAGGAAGTGGACCCCAAAAATATATTCTGGTCCAATCAATATGAGGGGCCCCGAAAAAAAGTTCCAATCAAGATGTGGGCTCCAAAAAATGCTAATCCGATCAGGATGTGGGCCCAAAAAATATAAAATCCGGTCCAATCAGATTTTAGGCCCCAAAAAAAGGTCAAATCAGGATGTGGGCCCACCATGATGTATGGATTTTATCGGAAGAAATAAAATGAAAAAAATCATTAATATTTTTGGGGCCATGGGACCCACCAGGATGTATGGATTTTATCCACATCGCCCCATCCATTTGTCCAGATCATTTTAGGGCATGAACCCAAAAATCAGGCAGATCCAAATCTTGGGTGGACCACACCACAGGAAACAGGGCTGTTAGAACGCCCACCATTAAAAACTTCATGGGGGCCACAAAACTGTTGGATCAAGCCGATATTTGTGTTTTCCCTTCATCCAGGTCTGTGTAACCTAATCAACAGGTTGGATGACAAATAAACATTACAGTGGGCCCTAGGAAGTTTTAAATGGCAGGCGTTCAATCACCATTGTTTCCTGTGGTGTGGTCCACCAAAGATTTGGATCTCCCTCATTTTTGGGCTCATGCCCTAAAATGGCCGGGCAAAAGGGATAATACACAGAAATGCTGATGGGGCCCACAGATCTTTTACAGCACCGACCGCTACCGTCTGCAGGGGCTGAAGAAAACAAAAAAAAAGAAGAAGAAGACATACCTGTGCAGGAGGAAGCTTGCCGGCGTAGAGAAAGAGCCGGTCAGATGGTACGAACCTCGCCGAAAAGGGTGCCGTTACCGAGATTAGCTGCCGTTGGAGAGGAAGACACTCAAATCTGGCTCGTGGGGCAGCGAGATTGAGAGAGATCGAGGGTCGTGGGGCAGCGAGATTGAGAGAGAGGGCGAGAGAGAGAGAGAGAGAGAGAGAGAGAGAGAGAGAGAGGAGTGTTTTCCCCAAAAAGGGGCGAGGGCACGGGCGAGAGAGAGGAAGAGAGAGAGAGAGATGGAGGGAGAGGGCGCGGGCGGGAGGTTTCCCAAATAAAAATAAAAAAAAAATCAAGTGCGGCGAGATGCACCGCTGATGACTGTGCTCGTGGGGCCCACCGTGATGTATATGGCGTATCCACTCCGTCCATCCATTTTGACAGATCATTTTAGGGCCAGATACCAAAACTGAGGCAAATCCAATTCTCGTGGACCATACCAACGATCAACGGTAGGAAGTTTATATCACTATTTCCTACGGTGTGGTCCACTTCAGGGCTCAATCTACCTCTTTTTTTTTTATAATACTCTAAATTTCGATTTTAAAATGGATGAATGGATTAAGATCATGCAAACACCTTTCGGTGGGCCCCATAGAGTCCCTTAAGAAACTTGGAAGCTTAAGTGGGTGATAGGTTTTTGCTGCGGATGAAATCCCTAGCAATATAGCTAAGGATTATATCCCTAGCAAAAGAAACACCTAATCCGTAGCCTTTGCCCCGTTTTTTGGTAGTGACAACATCTGTGGCTGAAAAATGAAGTTTTTGTGAGCTCTAATACATTAGGCAGTATGAAGTTCCAAGAAATGGGAGGCTAGTGGAAAGAAGGTTGATGAAAAAGAGGACGAGACAAAGGAATTGGAATCGCAGAAGGGGAAGAGGAAGACGTTGGCAACTAAACATCCCTTAAGAAGATATTATACAAGTAAAAAAATAACTTCAGTTATCTTGCTGAAAACCCGTGGGAGGATGTATGTTGTCAGTAAATACAACTCTTTTGTATATGAATTTTCTTTTATGTAATCCAAATCTGATGAATGTATGCATGCAGTTATTTTGAATATTGCATCCATAGAATGACGACTCCACTCGGGATCACTATCTACTAACGAAGGCCTAACTCGAAATGCAAGGCTTTACAATTTTCTAGTAAGACTTAACTTACTAACTTACTGACAAGCTAACCATTCTAATATATACTTATACCTTTACTTTCATGTCTACATCTTGCATTTTAGTGCATACTAGTCCCTTTACTTTCCTGTCTACATTATACATTCTGATGTGTACTGGTCCTCTTGCATACTTCTGATATTTACATTTTGTATTTTTTCCTGAAAGATCACACACACACACACACACACACACACACACACACACACAAAATAGAAAAAAGAACAAGGAAAAGAACCCGCACAGTGAACTAATATTTTTTTGCGACAGACATAATCTGTCATTAAACCAAACAAATTTGTGTACTTTTTCACTGTTTTAGCGTAGTGTAAACCAGCATGAAGTGAGTTAATTCGCCACCATTGCACCTAAAACTTGGTCGCGAGCCCATTGCTTTGCCAAATTGACCAACAAAAATCAAAGCATGCGCGATTAGCCATGTTGGCTCAAGAAGATAACTTGCTAACCCATTCCCACTCACCAGGGCAGCCAACTGCTCGACCTAAGGTCGTGCCATCATTGACAGAGTTGGCATAGGACATGAGTAAAATTAAAGATATGCTCGCAAGCCTCCTTCAATGGAGAACCACCCTCACCAATCACAACATACAGCCACTCAACACTGACATGGGTCCATCCAACCTAACCACTAGTTATCTCCCATCACTTTCAATGAGAATCGAGTACATTTCCAACATCTTTCAATCAAAACATCTCAAATTAATTCCTGTACCTTCTTCCCCTAATGGGAGTCATTCAATGCATCATTAGGCACAACCCAATCAACCTTCATCCAATTAATTCAAACAAACTCCCCTTAACGGGAGCACACTTCAATTTCCCTAAGAACAATCACAACAATTACAACATCCCCCCCCCCCCCCCCCCCCCCCCCCCCCCACACACACACACACACACACACACCAATCTCACCCCGTAATGGAGATTTATCTCTCATCCACTCATCTAACAATTCCCCCCCAACAAGGCCCCCTCATCAGGGATCTCATAAATGCTGAAGAAATTGATCATTATGAAGAATAGGCCATCCACATTCCACAAGGGCACGACCACCCCCTTTAACAACTGTATGAAATTGATTGACTCTGAGAGCATTTTGAAGGACAACTCAGGGCCATGAGGAACGAGCTTCAGAATAAAAATAGGCTAGAACTTAATTGTGCATCCCATAAAGTTCTTTAAGAAAGAGCATCATCAAGGTACTACATAGAGGTGGCCTTGGTAGTCTAGGGAGAGACAACACGATAGCTCTTGTGGAGGACAAATACTTATGGCCACAATCGAAACGAGATGCTGGCAAGAAAGTGTAGCGATGCCACACGTGCAAGTCTTCCAAGGGGCAACCTTAGAACATGTGATTCTACACTCCATTACCTATACCGGATGATCATTGGGAGGACTTATGTATAGATTTTGTGCTTAGCCTTCCATGGACTCAGAATGGCATGGATTCAATATTCGTTGTGGTGGACAGGTTTTCGAAGATGGCTCACTTCATTCCGTGCAAGAAGACCCTCGATGTTACGCATGTTGTGAACCTGTTCTTTCGAGAGGTTGTGTTGCCACATAGTGTCTCGAAATCCATCACATCTGATCGTGACACGAAGTGCCTAAGCCACTTTTGAAGGACTTTGTCAAAATGATTTGACAACCAACTTCAGTTCAGTAGTGCCTACCACCGAAAACGGATGGGAAAACTGAAGTAGTGAAACATACGCTTGGAAACCTCATTCAGTGCATTTTTAGACACAAATCGAAGAAGTGAGATTTGGCCTTAGCTTAGGAGGAATTCATGTTCAATAATATGTTGAACCATTCTACTGGTAAGTCGCCATTTGAGATTGTATATGGACATGTGCCTCAACATACACTCGATTTGGTTCCTTTGCCCAAGCTTTCGGGCGTGAGTATTGTTGTAGAATATATGGCAGAATCATGGGTATTCATGCAGATGTTCAAGCTACGATACAAACTTTTAATGACAAATATGGCATGTTTGTTTGTTCAAGTCAAGATCTAATGAACATGCATGAGGGTCCTATGACAGGAAAAAATGGGTTGTGGCTTACAACCATTGAAACTATCAATGGTCTACACACAAACACACATCAATGGTGACGCAGGGAGGACGTGGTAGGTCGATCACCGTCTCCCTAACCGAGTATTTCTCGAATCCACGAGAATAAATAAAAGATAAAAAAAAGGAAATAAATTTCAAATAATTGATTTATTGATAATTGAATAAATAATAACAGAATTACAATGCATATAAATAGGAAACTAAACCCTAGGTAAAGTATCAGACTCCAACTCCAACTTAAACTCCTAGAAAATGTAATTTACTATAAATAGTAAACTTACTATTTATAGAAGTCGTTCAATCCTACTAGAACTCTTGGTTTTCGGCCAAAAATAGAAAGTTACCAAACGGCCTCAACCAAGTTGTTCTACTAAATATTCTAAGCCCTTTTCATGTTGGGCACTAACTCTAAAGCCCTATAGATCTCAAGTTATGATCGAATTAGAACTTACTAGAAATAGTAAAACTGCAAATAAACTAGCCTAATGACCGTTGATACGGTCGAATCTCGCGATTCGGGCATGTGCAACCCGGCGTAGCAGAGTTGGTTGGCTAAAGTAGCTCGAGCTATCCCAAATTGATATATTATATGTCCCGAAACTTATTTCAGATTGCGAGATACGGCCGGTTTAAGGTCCTGACGCTTCGGATCACTTTTGACTTCGACCGGTCCTCTTTAGATCCATCTGGGCCATGAAATAATCAACGACCCGTTCTACATCAAATGGCTTAGTATTTTTTTGTGTTAGTACTACACACACTGTTAGTACACCCACCCCCCCTATTAGTCACACCGTAATGTTAGCCACCTCTACTTGGGAATGGATACCAAGACCTCAATGTTAAAACGAGGTTATCCTCACACACAGGGCCTATTTGTTTCCCAATTCACCGGGTAAATCCCATTAAATGGGTAATAATTACTTACCAAGGTAATTCCACATACATTTTGAAGCTGACATTGGCGGGTTGCTTTTTGAGCACTAAAATCAAGAAAGGTGTGAATTTCATGTGGGACCCACTGTGATGTATGTGGCTTATCCACGCCATCCATCCATTTTGCAAGCTGTTTTTATGGCATAAGCCCAAAATTGAGGCAAATCCAAAGCTCAAGTGGACCATGCCACATGAAATAGTAGGTTGAACACCTACTGTTAACAACCTTTTATGATCACGATTTCTTATGGTGTGGGGCACTTGAGCTTCAGATCTACCTCATTTTTTATCTCATGTACTAAAATGTTTCGATAAAATGGATGGACAACGTGCATATGTCACAAACATCAAAGTAGGGCCTACGAATGGATGTTGAACAACTTTTGAAAAGAGGAAATGATATGTATTTACCGCCTCAATCAAACAGCTAACATTTACAATGATTATTCATTTATGCCCTTTGACATGCATTTACATAGGTTTACAACAAAACAAAATGGCCCATAGTGAAATGCTCACCCTCGAATCGGTTCTCCCCATGTGAGCATTTCTCATCAGAATTTTGTGAGAACTTTTTGAGAACTCATCTCACATGATGTGAGGCACAAAATCATGAAACCCTTAGGCCGAATAGTTAAAATTTGGTTGGCCACAACAAAATGTGAGGGAATTTCCATCCTTGATTTTCACAAGGGCCAACTGATTTACAAATAGATTGATCTTTTGCCCAACCCTTCATTAAAGTTATATGAAGGGCTTGTATGGCCTTGATTGCACATACACATTACATGAGATGATCTCAAAAAGTTCTTACGAGTTCTTATTAGTACCGGTTTCGGGCCAAGTGAGCATCACTCTCTGTATATAAACACATACCCCCAATGCTACTGTCTCCAACCAAAAATGGACCACATATAAATGAATGAGGCTTGTATCAGATCTGGAAAAAATCCAGTTTAGCTAGACTCTAGCCGGACTCCAATTTTATATATATGTCAGTGGATTAACTTTGGAGCTGTATATTGATGTAAGATAGGTTACATGCGACTTAATAGATGGACAGAATGAAAACTAAAAAAAAAAAAGATGGACAGAATCAAAAGAAGTTTGGCAGGTAAGCCTTAAATAAGGCAAAAGTTGCATATTGCTTACTGTAGCTTTGGCCCAACTCACCTTAGCCCAAACTGACTCATTTGCATATATCCTAGTTATCTCCAACAAATGTCATGTTTACCTCTCAAGTTGATCGAAAGGTTCATCAAGTAGCCATGGCATCTCTCAATATTAATAATTTTTCTATAATGAACCTAACCCACCATGAGCTTCATGGGCTAAGTTTATCCTACAAAATATTTGTATGGGCCCTCCATGATGTGTAGATGGAATCGAATCAGTCCATTTTGTGGCCCTTCATGTTTTCCTTGAGGCCCAAAATTCAGGCAGATCCATATCTGAGACTATCATCATTCATTGAAATCGAATACAATACCCTCGTTTACAAAAATCTATTATTTCTATAACCTTACTTTCTTTTTCAAATAAGCACATAGCATGCATGGCACTTTCTCAAATGTTGCTATTACACGCGACAAAATTCCCATTTCTCCATTCTTATTAGCTTACAGAAGAACCATGGTTTGGTTCGACAAGCACGCTCATGACTCATCCCGCACATGCAACTTCAACCACTGATATCAGTTGTAGTGCTTCACATGATGCAACAGTTATCCTGGTTGGGGTGTTCATACACATAATGCAGTGGTTGTGGTCCGCTGTATTGGTAGGCCAACGTAGTGGGACACATGATGGTTTCGATCGACGGCTCTGTCTCCTCTGTCTTGTTCTCATCGACCACTGCTACGCTCACAAGATCTGTGAATCCCATCTTCTTTCTAAGAAGGGTTGTCAACTTGACCGGGTCGACACCCTCACCAACCACTATTAAGTTGGTCCTCATCGCTGCCCTCCAATGAAGCAGATATAACTCCTGCAACCAACATGATCAAAACGATGTCTTAGAACGTAGATTGGAAATTAACTGCAAACTTGGTTAGTCCATCAGGCTCGCCGGTTCATGGCGTATTTGTGGTTTGGTTCAAAACTTCAAGGTACCCAGAGACATAGGTAATCTAGTTCAAAAATGAAAACGAAAAAGAAAAAAAGGGTAATCTAGTTCAACATTTAGAGAGTTGACTCACTGAGCCGACTTGACTCATGGTTTTGACAAATCAAGTCAGTAGTGAACTTGGGGACCATTTGGAACTTAGAAATACCACTACTCACTGAGTCAACTCGGTTCATCTGGTATGTATTTAAGAGGAGTGCAGGAAACGTGATGTCTGGTTAGGTTTCTATTCCCCATCCGATTCCATCGATTTTATATTTTAATTGCAATTGGAATTTGTGGTCAAGTGTATCCCATCCGTCCCTCAAAGCGGGTCTTCCAAACCCACTTTGATAACCATCAGAATAATATCAAGTGGAAGAAAAAGCACTGGGGTGCCAAATTAGGAAACGGCTTGGGTGGCCGACGTCAACACATCAACAAAGTTCTGTGGGCCCCAACATAATGTTTGTGTTATAGCAATACTGTTCATCCATTTTACAAGATCATTTTCGAGCATGGGCTAGAAAATGAGACAGGTCTGAATCTCAAGTGGATCACACCACAGAAAGCACTGTGGATTGAATGTCTACTATTGAAATCTTTTTGGGGGCTACCGAAGTTTGCAATCAATCTGATATTTGTTTTTTCCCTTCATCCATGTCTATTTGGTATCATGATCAGGGTGGATGACAAATAAACATCATGGTGGGCCCTAGAAAAATTTCAATGGTAGGAATCATTGTCCCCAATTCTTTGTGGTGTGGTCGACTTGAGCTTTAGATTTGCCTCATTTTTGGGCTCATGACCTAAAATGATCTTGCCAAATGGATGGTTGGTGTAGATATATCAAATACATCATGGGTCAACACCACGTAGGTTGGTGGTGTGAGGCACACCATGCAATCCGCCTCCGCGAAATTAGCCTTCACTGACTCAATGAACTCAGTGAGTCAACTCAGACTGCGCAACCCACACGTGATTTTGATGACAGCTTAAATCTCTCATTGAATAAGTTAGAACTGGGAGCTTCACGTAGCATCTGAGCTAAATGCGGGTGAAATTACCTGGTATGCTGACTGCAGCTTTCATGGCCTTGGACCGGCACTTCGGATCGTTCATCATGGAGACTTTCATCACAATCTTTTGCTGTAAAAAAAAAAGAAAAAAAAAAGAGGTTACTACAACGAAAACCACATAAAAGTTCACATAACCCACTTCAGGAAATCAACCATAGCAAAAAGACAGACTACTAATAGATACCTTCATTGTGGTTCTTTAGTAATCTACGACAGCTGAAACGTTTGGTTGTGTGTGATTGCTTATCCCGCGTGGAGATTTTCAGCCAAGGTACGATCAAGGACAACGAAGACTTTTGAGTGTGGCTGTCGGTCTAGCAACTGGAATGCTTGAATGTGTGATCTAGACACCTCTATTTATAGCCATTAGAAAACAGAAAGGTCCTCTTTCTTTTGGAACGTTTGTATTACTTCGTTGAATCTGATAAGGGGCCCTAAGGAGAAATGTTTTATGACAGAATAAAGATGGATCTCAGATGACGCGTTGTCGCGTTGAATTCAGCCGTTGATTGCATGCATGGTGTGCCAACCTATTATTGAATGATTAAGTGCAACTGCACCGCTGCGGAATTCTTCCTAACTACCTTGATGTTAGTGAGAAATTCATCTGGTCCATCCTAACTGCCCGATCATATTAGGACTTGGGCCCAAAAATGATGAAAATCCAAAATACAAATGGGCCTTACAACAGGAAAAATTAGGTAGGGAAATTCCAACAGTTGAAATCTCCCTAGATCCACCATAATGTTTATATGTCATCCATACCGTTCATCACATGGGCGAACTCATTTTACTTTGAGATGCAAAAACCAGCCGATCCAGCACTCAAGTAAGCCATAGCATAGGGAATAATGTAGGAGGGAATAATGTCATCAATACGTCAGTTAGGCACCATTTATATGAGGTACCACCGTAGCTTACGGTGCTAAATAAAATGAAAAGGTTAGTGACTAGAACATTTCATAGTCCACGCTTAGTCTCCTCCTTTTCATTTTAAAACTCATTGGAGTCAGATTTGGGATTCTGATTAAAAATAGGCCCAAGGCTAGGTCAAACCTAGTAATTGGCCCTACTTTGCTCATTTTGTCTTTTCAGCCCTTAGGCTTTTTGAAGGGACGAAAATGTCCTTGTGTGTTGAGCCCAGTGCCCGTGAAGGAAGGTTTTTTTTTTTTTTTTTTTTTTTTTTTTTTTTTTTTAACAGAGGCTATATTTATGCCAATCCTCACCTTGTCGAGACGACTGAGCCCCAGATCTCCCTAGGTAGGTATGACGGGAAGGAAGGATTTGGATTGCGAACAGCGTGCGTACTTACTATATTCTGTGGGACCTACCGTGACTGATGAATTTTATCCACGCCGCCCATTCTATGTGACCATATGAATTGCACACCTACCATTGAAAATTTCTTAGGAGGCCACGGAACTTTTGAATCAAGTTGGTATTTGGGGTTTTTCCATAATCCATGTCTCTGTGACCATATGACCAAGTTGGATGAGATATAAACATCACTACTGTGGGCCATTGTAAGATTTTGACAATGCACATCATTATTCCCAATGTTTCATGTGGTGTGGTCCACTTGAACTTTCGATATGATTCAATTTTGGGATCATGCCCTACACTGATCCTACAAAGAATATTGACAGAGTGGATCAGACACATACATCTATGGTGGGCCCCACAAAACTCTTCGATGCAAGAGAAGGTTCCTTATGATAATGGACCCATTAGAAGGTATATACAATCTGTAGATATTGTTCGTGGTCCACCATTTCTTTGAGAAGACATTAACTTCACGCGGTTACGACCACTTTGTGGCCTCTAACGATAAAAACCCCACAACGGTAGTCGTACATTGCCAACTGTGCGGTCCACTTAATCAATAGATCTAACTTATTCTTCAAACAACTGCCTTCAACGAAATTTTGATGAGAATGGATGGAGTGGATTCGACTCAAAGTGAACGATGAGATCCACATCCGTTGTACGGAGCCCTGTTAGGTAGGGCAACTCGCAAACCCCATTTGCATTCCATAACCTTGACTCTCCCTCTTCCTTTTGTTGGGTGCGTTTCACACAAACCTTCGGATCTCGCCCCCCAATACACTAGAATTATGGACTATGCTAATGCAATAATCAAGAACAAACATCAACCACACGAACACAAAGAGTTTATACGTGGAAAACCCTCAAAAAAGAGGTAAAAACCACGGGACCTAGTCCAGATCAACAATCCACTATCTCAGGGAACTGTTACAATCGATCACAAGCACACACCGCTTGGATCAAACTTCTTCAACCACGCAGGGATGGATAAACTACAAGAGAATAGTAAAGGAGAAACGATCTCACCGATCCTGAGGATGTAGAAGCGCTGAGACGACCGTTGCGCAGAAGAATCCTTCTTCAAGCAACTTCTCCCTTCTACAAGCTTCCTCTTTCTCTCTCTTCTCTTTCTCTCATCCTCTTTTTCTCTCTTTCTCACCTTGGACGTGTTAGCAACACAATGGGATACCCTAATCCCGTTTTGGAACGCCGAAGTACCAAAAACGGAGGAATTAGAGCCAAATATGGAAACTGCGTACAAGCAGTCCGCGCCGGGTCGGGCGCCCGGCAAACTAAAAAAACAGTTCAACAATGAACATGAGAAAAAACTGAATTTCGGGCGCCCGGACCAACATGGTCGGGCGCCCGGCCGGGTCATCGGGCGCCCGGTCACCAAAACCGTGGGGTGCCCGGAAATGGACAAAAGTGTCCAGCAGCAAACCTCCTTCTGGGGGGAAATTTCGATCGCCCGGCCACTATCTGGCCCAAGCGCCCGGCCTCACCCTGCTGCATTCTCTCCTCTGACAGTTTGAGGAGGAAAACTCCATCAAATCTCCCCCTTTCCGACTCAGGGGAAATTCACCTTCTTCAAGCCAGCCAGGTTTCTGCAAACCTCAAACTTGCCCTTGAGCAAAGCCTTGGTCATCATGTCTGACCCATTATCATCCGTATGGACCTTCTCAAGCTGTAACACCTTCTGTTCCAAAGTATCCCTGATCCAGTGATTCCGAATCTCTATGTGCTTCGACTTGGAATGCTGACTTGGATTCTTGTTCAAGTGTATAGCACTTTGGCTATTGCAATAGACCACGTGCTCCTCCTGCTTCAGGCTGAATTCCTGTAGGAACCTCTTCATCCAAAGCATCTCTTTGCATGCTTCTGTGATCGCGATGTACTCGGCCTCTCTCGTCTACAATGCTACGACCTTCTGTAGCTTGCTCTGCCAAGAGACCGCTCCCCCTGCAAACGTGAACATGAACCCCGATGTAGACTTCCTGGAGTCTATGTCACCTGCCATATCTGCATTTGTGTAGCCTTCTAACATAGGTTTTTCGTCACCATAACATAGGCTCAACCTGGATGAGCCCCTCAGATACCGTAGTATCTACTTCACCGCTGCCCAATGTTCCTTGCCAGGATTGGCAAGCAACCGGTTGACAACACCAACCGCATATTCTATGTCTGGGCGCGTATACACCATAGCATACATCAAACTTCCTACCGCTAACGCGTATGGTATCTTCTGCATCTCTTCCACTTCCGCCTTCGTCTTGGGACACTGCTTGTCGCTCAATTTGAAGTGACCATCTAGTGGAGTACTGACTGGCTTCGCTGCATTCATGTTGAACTGCTCTAGGACTTTCTCAATATACCGCTCTTGTGACAACCAAAGCTTCCTGCTGCTTCTGTCATGGGTTATCTCCATTCCTAGGATCTGTTTAGCCGGGCCCAAGTCTTTCATCGCAAATGACTTGCCCAACTCCTGTTTCAGCCTGTCAATCTTCTTGATGTCTTTTCCCATGATGAGCATGTCATTAACGTATAATAGCAGAATTAAGAAATCACCGTCTGAGAACTTGCGTGTGAACACACAGTGGTTCGACTCCGTTCTGTCATATCCATGCTTCAACATGAACGAGTTGAACTTCTTATACCATTGCCTAGGAGTTTGCTTTAGCCCATACAAGCTCTTCCTAAGCTTGCACACCATATGCTCTTCGCCCTTAACTTCGAACCCTTCTAGTTGACGCATGTAGATCTCTTCTTCCAGGTCACCATGGAGGAAGGCAGTTTTGACATCTAACTTGCTCTATCTCCAGATCCATGCTAGCCGCCAACCCAAGCAACACCCGAATGGATGTCATCTTCACCACTGGTGAGAATATCTCCTCGAAGTCTATTCCTTTTCTCTGACCAAACCCTTTCACCACAAGTCTGGCCTTGTACCTTGTCTGTGGATTCTTCTGCTCATTCTTTTTTCTGAACACCCACTTGTTGCTCAGAGCTTTCTTGCCCTTAGGCAATTTCACCATATCATAGGTGTGGTTCTTATGCAAGGATTCCATCTCCTCTTGCATAGCTTTCAACCACTCCCTCTTATGCTCGTCGGCTAGGGCCTCAGAATAGTCTTCTGGCTCTCCACCATCTGTGAGCATAATGTACTCATGTGGCGAGTACTTCTTGGATGGATGTCTGTCCCTTGATGTTCTCCTCACCTGTGGCTTAACAGGTGGATCAAGTTGGGGCTGCTCCCCCTGTCCATCTTCTATAGGGACTCCCTCATCCTCTGCACCTTGCTGTACTCCCCCGTCATCAGGCACCACGGGAGGAGTAACCGGATCTATGTCTTCCAGTTCACTTGAACTCGATTGGGTCTTCTCTGGCTTTTCAATGTCTTCTATACACTGATCTTCAATGAAAACCACATCTCTGCTCCTGACGAGCTTCTTCTCGGTCGGATCCCACAACCTGTAACCAAACTTCTCATCACCGTACCTTAAGAACACACACTGCCTGATCTTCATGTCGAGCTTGGACCTCTCGTCCTTTGGTACGTGAACTGATGCCCTGCATCCAAACACCCTGAGATGATTGTACGATGGATCACGTCCAGTCCACACCTTCTCAGGTACTTCTCCATTCAACGGGGCTGATGGAGACCTGTTTATCAAATACACCGCTGTGTCCATAGCTTCTCCCCAGAACATCTTGGGCAACTTTGCATGGGATAACACGCATCTGATTCTCTCTACAATGGTGTGATTCATTCGCTCAGCCACACCATTATGTTGGGGGGTTTTGGGAACTGACTGTTCATGCCGTATACCCAGTGACTTGCAATACTTGTGGAAGTCACCTATGTATTCACCACCATTGTCAGTGCGGATGCACTTCAACGAGCTACCTGTCTCCCTCTCGACCAAATCATGAAAGAGTTTAAACACACCAAAGACCTCGTCCTTGGATTTCAAAGCATACACCCAAACCCTCCTAGATGCATCATCTATAAATGTGACAAAATACAATGCCCCACCCAAGGTTTTTGTCATCATAGGACCACAAACATCAGAATAAACCAAATCTAATGCATGTACTTTATTAGTATGAGAAGCAGTTTTAACAAAAGAAACTCTATGCTGTTTCCCAGATAAACAGTCAATATAGGTTTTGAGAGGTATACCTGTCACGTCTGGAAGGAGCTGCTTCTTCGCTAGTAGATGAAGCCCTTTTTCACTCATGTGGCCTAGACGCCTGTGTCACACGTCAGTAGCTGAATCCTCTGCTATGTTCAATCCACTCTTGCATACACCGACACTTGCCTTGTAAAGAGTGCAACACTTCTTTCCTCTAGCAGCGATCAACGAACCCTTGATGAGCTTCCAGCGCCCACCAGCAAACCGGCTTTCATAACCATCATCATCCAGCCTTTCCGTCGACATCAAGTTGAGGCGAAGGTTTGGAATGTGTCTCACATCCCTGAGAATCAATGTGCAACCCACATCGTTCTTCAAACAAATATCACCGACCTCTACGATCTTCGAAACACCAGAATTTCCCATCTTCACTGTCCCATAGTCACCTGACTTGTAGCTTGTGAAGAAATCTCTACGTGGAGTCGCATGAAACGAGGCTCCCGAGTCTATCACCCAGTCGATGTCCTGACTCGAAGCCGTGAGACAAATATCGTGATCTGCCGAAAGAATAACAACAACGTCACCATCTGAGGCGACCGCAGTAGAATCTGAATCATCTTCCTTCTCCTTTCCTTTACCCTTCTTGTCACTCTTCTTCTTGTGACATTCTTGCTTGTAGTGGCCCTTCTTGCCACAATTCCAGCATTCAATATCTTTTCTGGCAACTGACTTGCCTCTTGATTTATCTCGGGCCTTTCCGCCCTTTCTGTTCTTTCCTCTCCCCCTATCTTGTGTCACAAGGGCTTTTTGTTGAGTAGGCCCTAGAGACTTCCTCCTTGTCTCCTTATTGAAGAGACAGCTTGTTACCTGATCCATGATACCTTTCCGTCTGGCGCGGAGTTACTTAGAAACACCACCAATGTCTCCCAACTGTCAGGCAATGACCTAAGCAGTAGCAAAGCATGAAGTTCATCATCCAGGACCATCTTCATGGCGGAGAGTTGGTTCACAATGTTGCTGACCTCATTCATGTGTTCAGCCACAGAACCACCTATCTTTGAACTTGAGATTCACAAGTCGTCTTATCAGGAAAATCTTATTGGCGGCTGTCTTCCTCTCATACAGCCCTTGTAATTTCAGCCATAGGCTAGCGGCTGAGGTCTCTGTTGACACATGGTGGAAAACTGAATCATCCAACCATTGTCTAATGAACCCCATCGCCTTCCGGTCCACTTTCTTCCAATCATCATCTGACATATCCTTTGTCTTCGTCGATATGCCTAGAATTGGAGCATACAAGTCCTTGCAATAGAGCAAGTCCTCCATCTTAGCTTTCCATATGGTCCAGTTATAACCATTGAGGCTGATCATCCTTGATGAGCCACCTTCCATAATTCAGAACCGATCCCACACCATTCAAACAACCTGAATGCTTTGATACCACTTTATTAGGGTGCGTTTCACACAAACCTTCAGATCTCGCCCCCCAATACACTAGAATTATGGACTATGCTAATGCAATAATCAAGAACAAACATCAACCACACGAACACAAAGAGTTTTTACGTGGAAAACCCTAAAAAAAGGGGTAAAAACCACGGGACCTAGTCCAGATCAACAATCCACTATCTCAGGGAACTATTACAACCGATCACAAGCACACACCGCTTGGATCAAACTTCTTCACCTACGCAGGGATGGATAAACTACAAGAGAATAGTAAAGAAGAAACGATCTCACCGATCCCGAGGACGTAGAAGCGCTGAGACGACCGTTGCGTAGAAGAATCCTTCTTCAAGCAACTTCTCCCTTCTACAAGCTTCCTCTTTCTCTCTCTTCTCTTCTCTTTCTCTCTTTCTCACCTTGGACGTGTTAGCAACACAATGGGATACCCTAATCCCATTTTGGAACGCTTAAGTACCAAAAACGGAGGAATTAGAGCCAAATATGGAAACTGCGTACAAGCAGTCCGCGCCGGGTCGGGCGCCCGGTCACCAGACCGTCGGGCGCCCGACCAACTAAAAAAACAGTCCAGCAATGAACATGAGAAAAAACTGAATTTCGGGCGCCCGAACCAACATGGTCGGGCGCTTGGCCGGGTCATCGGGCGCCCGGTCACCAAAACCGTGGGGCGCCCGGAAATGGACAAAAGTGTCCAGCAGCAAACCTCCTTCTGGGGGGGAATTTCGATCGCCCGGCCACTATCTGGCCCGGGCGCCCGGCCTCACCCTGCTGCATTCTCTCCTCTGACAGTTTGAGGAGGAAAACTCCATCACCTTTCAAACCTTCTTCTGTGGGACCCACCATCACCAACAACTTTTTCCAGCATATGAAGTCCAACATCATCTTCTCCGATGTTGAATCACCGGGTACAACATCTGTGGCTGAAAAATGAAGTTTTTGTGAGCTCTAATACATTAGACAGTATGAAGTTCCAAGAAATGGGGGGCCAGTGGAAAGAAGGTTGATGAAAAAGAGAACGAGACAAAGGAATTGGAATCACCGAAGGGGAAGAGGAAGACGTTGGCAACTAAACATCCCTTAAGAGGATATTATACAAGTAAAAAAATAACTTCAGTTATCTCGCTGAAAACCCGTGGGAGGATGTATGTTGTAAGTAAATACAACTCTTTTGTATATGAATTTTCTTGTATGTAATCCAAATCTGATGAATGTACGTATCCAGTTATTTTGAATATTGCGCGCTTATGGTGGATGTGGATGGATGGATCTAGATGTAGATGAATGAATGTGGATGCCCTGATTGTTAGATGGTGGATGTGGATGAATGTATGAATGTGGATGTAATGCAGGATGGATGTGGATCCATGTCATATAGGTTGAATTTTTTGTTATGTAGATTGTATGGGTCGAGATTATCATCGGTAGTTTGTGGTTGTCAACCCACCCAGATGTAAGGGTTGAGGTTATCATCCTATAGGTACCCACTACTTGTTGACTTTGAATGAGCTTTGATCGAGTCCACCATAAGGCTAAAAACTTACCCCGAAGCAATGGACGACTCGTATCAACCATAAGATGAAACAGGAAAGTAGTAGAGGCAAGTGAGCACACCAATACAAAGTGTGCCCGTCACCAGCGGATACTAAAAAAGCAAATGAACACAGAGCTTAGTGGGACAATAAACGCCCGAATTAAAAGTACTCCAGAAGCAGTCCTAGGGTAACCGTATCCAAGGATATGAATTCCCTATAGCACCGTTTCCTGGTAGATCATATCCCCAGGACGATACCTGTCTTGGCGACATACACCTTGTCTAATAAGTTTTGCCACCGTGCCCTACGATGAACCATAGATTAATGCGGATGAGGTGCTTCATACCTAAGCCATCAATTAAACAGCACCTGGGACCCAGATCAAAGGGGAGAAAGACTAAGACAGAGAAAGAAAGAGGGAGAGAGTGAGACGAAGTAAGTGATAGAGAGACGAGGAGATTCTCTAAAATATAATCGGTTAAGCTCTGTCAAAACTCTGCCCAGACGTAGAAGTTCAGAAAGCTTGGGAAATAAGGCTTACTGAAGCTTTGCCCAACTAAATGACCACTACTACTAGTAGGGCGAGTTTCCTTCCTTCCGAAGCTTCAGACAATCGACCAAATGTCTTTCTGTCTCTATTTCCCTTTTTATTGATAACTCGAAAGAAACATCCTTAAAGCCAAAGTCAACGAGCAGTGTCGGAATCCGAGATGTCCAATCATCACTTCTCTTTTCTATAGGAAATGGTGTTTGACTTCCCCATTTTCCTCTCACATCTCGAAATTAAACTGTATTCTACTTCGCACATTCCCTACGCACCCCGATACTTACACCTACTCATGACTCATTTTTCTTTCGTTTCTTTTATGCTTTTGCCAACCCAGGCCTTAAAAAAGTCTGCGAAGTTTGGCCTAACCCTATTTATCTATCTTGTTGTTGTACTTTGCTGTTTTGTCTACCCGAGCCTTAAAAAGCCTGCAGAGTATGGCCTTACCTTGTAAGATTGAAAACTCCTCAAAATTTCCTAAAAACTGTATATCCTTGCAAAGTAGAGCGCGTGTATTGCACGGGTGATAAGGGGGTGGCTAACGCTTTCCCCTTTCATAAACCGCCGCCCTTACCCAAAATTTGCAGCGCAAATCAAACCCAGAGTCATCTAAAGACCATGGATCCCTAGGGTTACCCTTGTCATCAAGGCGATTTCACAGACCTTAGTCGACCGTGGATTCCGAGGCCACTTTTTGGTTAGTGGTGACTCCTTTAAACTCACCGAATATCTGAGGACGCTATTCTGTTGACCTTGGAAAGGTAATTTACACAACCAAGGTAAGCAAAGGAGAGATAAAAAAAAATCATTTCAATCGAGCGTCGCACCACCAAAAACAAACAAAAGAAATAGTGGGCATGCATGCGAGCACGATCAAGCATCCACAGAATGATGACTACACTCGGGATCGCTATCCACTAACCAAGGCCAACTCGAAACGTGAGGCTGTATGATTTTCTAGGATTCTCGACTTAACTTACTAACTTACTGACTAGCTAACTATTCCAATATATACTTATAAATTTACTTTCATGTCTACATCTTGCATTCTAGTGCATACTAGTCCCTTTACTTTCCTGTCTGCATCATGCATTCTGATGTGTACCGGTCCTCTTTCATACTTCTAATATTTACATTATGTATTTTTTCCTGAAAGATCTCTCTCTCACTCTCTCTCTCTCTCTCTCTCACACACACACACACACACACACACACACACACAAACAAAAAAATAGAAAAAAGAATAGGGAAAAGAACCCGCACAGTGAACTAATATTTTTTTGCGACAGACATAATCTGTCGTTAAACCAAACAATTTTGTGTAATTTTTCACTGTTTTGGTGTAGTGTAAACCAGCATGAAGTGAGTTAATCCACCACCATTGCACCCAAAACTCGGTCGCGAGCCCATTGCTTTGCCAAATTGACCAACAAAAATCGAAGCATCATCTGAACTCATGTGTAATTAGCCATGTTGGCTCAAGAAGATAACCTGCCAACCCATTCCCTCTCACCAGGGCAGCCAACCTTGCAACCTAAGGTCGTGCCATTACTGACAGAGTTGGCATAGGACATGAGTAAAATTAAAAATATGCTCGCAAGCCTTCTTCAATGGAGAACCACCCTCACCAATCACAACATATCGCCACTCAACACTCAAATGGGTCCATCCAACCCAACCACTAGTTAGCTCCCATCCCTTTCAATGAGAATCGGGTACATTTCCAACATCTTTCAATCATAACATCTCAAATTAATTCTTACACCTTCTTCCCCTAACGGGAGTTAATCAATGCATCATTAGGCACAACCCAATCAACCTTCATCCAATCAATTCAAACAAACTCCCCTTAACGGGAGCACACTTCGATTTCCTCAAGAATTATCACAACAATTACAACATCTGCATTCTGGCGAAACTCAGCTCATACGCTCCGTACACACACACACACACACACACACACACACACACACACACACACCCACCAATCTCACCCCGTAATGGAGATCCATCTCTCATCCACTCATCCAATAGTTTCCCCCCAACAAGGCCCCCTCATCAGGGATCTCATAAATGCTGAAGAAATCGATCATTATGAAGAAGAGGCCATCCACATTCCATAAGGGGCACGACCACCTCCTTTAGCAACTGTCTGAAATTGATTGACTTCGAGAGTATTTTGAAGGACAACTCAGGGCCATGAGGAACGAGCTTCAGAATAAACATTGGGTGGAACTCAATTGTGCATCCCATGAAGTTCTTTGAGAGAGCACATCATCAAGGTGCTACATGGAGGTGGCCTTGGCAGTTTAGGGAGAAACAACACTATAGCTCTTGTGGAGGAACAATACTTCTGGCCACAGTCGAAACGAGATGCTGGCAAGGAACTGTAGCGATGCCACACGTGTAAGTCTTCCAAGGGGCAATCTTAGAACACGTGATTATATACTCCATTGCATGTACCAGATGATCATTGGGAGGACTTATGTATAGATTTTGTGCTTAGCCTCCATGGACTCAACATGGCATGGATTCAGTATTCATTGTGGTGGACATGTTTTCCAAGATGACTCACTTCATTTCATGCAAGAAGACCCTCGATGTTACACACGTTGTGAACCTGTTCTTTCGAGAGGTTGTGTTGCCACACAATGTCTCTAAATCCATCATATCTGATCGTGACACGAAGTGCCTCAGCCACTTTTGGTGGACTTTGTCAAAATGATTTGACAACCAACTTCAGTTCAATAGTGCCTACCACCCAAAACAGATGAGCAAACTAAAGTAGTGAACCATACACTTGGAAACCTCATTCGGTGCATTTTTAGACACAATTCGAAGTAGTGAGATTTGGCCTTGGCTCAAGAGGAATTCATGTTCAATAATATGCGGAACCATTCTACTGGTAAGTCGCCATTTGAGATTGTATATGGACCTGTGCCTCAACATACACTCGATTTGGTTCCTTTGCCCAAGCTTTTGGGCATGAGTTTTGTTATAAAACATATGGCAGAATCATGGGCATTCATGCAGATGTTCAAGCTAAGCTACAAGCTTTTAATAACAAATATGGCATGTTTGTTTGTTCAAGTCAAGATCCAATGAACATGCATGAGGGTCCTATGACAGGAAAAAATGGGTTGTGGCTTACAACCATTGAAACTATCAATGGTTTACACACAAACACACATCAATGGCTTAGTATTTTTTTGTGTTAGTACTACACACAATGTTAGTACACCCAACCCCCCTATTAGTCACACCGTAATGTTAGCCACCTCTACTCGGGAATGGATACCAAGACCTCAATGTTAAAACAAGGTTATCCTCACACACACAGGGCCTATCTGTTTCCCAATTCACCGGGGTAAATCCCATTAAATGGGTAATAATACTTACCAAGGTAATTCCACACACATCTTGAAGATGACATTGGTAGGTTGCTTTTTGAGCACTGAAATCGAGAAAGGTGTGAATTTCATGCGGGCCCACTGTGATGTATGTGGCTTATCCACGCCTTCCTATCCGTTTTGCGAGCTGTTTTTATGGCATAAGCCCAAAGTTGAGGCAAATCCAAAGCTCAAGTGGACCATGCCACACAAAATAGTAGGTTGAACACCTACTATTAACAACCTTTTATGATCACGATTTCTTATGGTGTGGGCCACTTGAGCTCCAGATCTACCTCATTTTTTATCTCATGTACTAAAATGTTTCAATAAAATGGATGGACAATGTGCATATGTCACAAACATCAAAGTGGGGCCTACGAATGGATGTTGAACAACTTTTGAAAAGAGGAAATAACATGTATTTACTGCCTCAATCAAACAGCTAACATTTACAATGATTATTCATTTATGTCCTTTTACATGCATTTACATAGGTTTACAACAAAAAAAAATGGCCCATAGTGAAATGCTCACCCTCAATCGGTTCTCCCCATGTGAGCATTTCTCCTCAAAATTTTGTGAGAACTTTTTGAGAACTCATCTCATATGTTGTGAGCACAAAATCATGAAACTCCTTGGGCCGAAAAGTTATAAGCTGGAACCTATAATTCGGTAGGCCACAACAAAATGTGAGGGAATTTCCACCCTTGATTTTCACCAGGGCCAACTGAGTTACAAATAGATTGATCTTTTGTCCAACCCTTCATTGAAGTTATATGAAGGGCTTGTATGGCCTAGATTGTACATACACATTACATGAGAAGATCTCAAAAAGTTCTCACGAGCTCTTATGAGTATCGGTTTCAGGCCAAGTGCGCATCTCTCTCTGTATATAAACACACACTCCCCAATGCTACTGTCTCCAACCAAAATGGACCATATATAAATGAATGAGACTTGTATCAGATATGGAAAAAATCCGAGTTTAGCTAGACTCTAGCCGGACTCCAATTATATATATATGTCAGTGGATTAACTTTGGAGCTGTATATTGATGTAAGAAAGGTCACATGCGACTTAATAGGAAGAAAAAAAAGAAGAAAAAAAAAAAAAGATGGATAGAATCAAAAGAAGTTTGGCAGGTAAGCCTTAAATAAGGCAAAAGTTGCATATTGCTTACTGTCGCTTTGGCCCAACTCACCTAAACCCAAACTGCCTCATTTGCATATATCCTAGTTATCTCCAACAAGTATCATGTTTACCTCTCAAGTTGATTGAAAGGTTCATCAAGTAGCCATGGCATCTCTCAATATTAATATTTTTTCTATAATGAACCTAACCCACCATGAGCTTCATGGGCTAAGTTTATCCTACAAAATATTTGTATGGGCCCTCCATGATGGGTATAGATGGAATCCAATCAGTCCATTTTGTGGCCCTTCATGTTTTCCTTGAGGCCCAAATTCAGGCAGATCCATATCTGAGAGTATCATCATTCATTGAAATCGAATACAACACCCTCATTTGCAAAAATCTATTATTTCTATAACCTTATTTTCTTTTTCAAATAAGCACATAGCATGCATGGCACGTTCTCAACTGTCGCTATTACATGCGACAAAATTCCAATTTCTCCATTCTTATTAGCTTACAGAAGAACCATGGTTTGGTTCGACAAGCACGCTCATGACTCATCCCGCACATGCAACTTCAACCACTGATATCAGTTGTAGTACTTCACATGATGCAACAGTTATCCCGGTTGGGGTGTTCATACACATAATGCAGTGGTTGTGGCCCGCTGTATTGGTAGGCCAACGTAGTGGGACACATAACGGTTTCGATCGACGGTTCTGTCTCCTCTGTCTTGTTCTCATCGACCACTGCTACGCTTACAAGATCTGTGAATCCCATCTTCTTTCTAAGTAGGGTTGTCAACCTGACCGAGTCGACTCCACTCCCCCACCGACCACTACAAGTTGGCCCTCATTGCTGCTCTCCAATGAAGCAGGTATAACTCCTGCAACCAACATGATCGAAACAGCGTCTTCGAAGCCAGATTGGAAATTGCAAACATGGCTAGTGCATCAGTCTCGCCGGTTCATGGCATATCTGTGGTTTGGTTCAAAACTTCAAGGTACCCAGAGCCATAGGTAATCTAGTTCAACATTTAGAGAGTTGACTCACTGAGTCCGGCTCGACTCATGGGTTTGACAAATCAAGTCAGTAGTGAACTTGGGGACTATTTGGAAGTACCTCTACTAACTGAGTCAACTCGGCTCATCTGGTTTGTACTTAAGAGGGGTGCAGGAAAATGTGATGTCTGGTTAGGTTCCTTTTCCCATCCGATTGCATCGAATTTATATTTTAATTGCAATTGGAGTTTGTGGTCAAGTGCATCCCATCCAGCCCTCAAAGTGGGCCTTCCTAACCCTCTTTGATAACCATCAGAATGAGATCGATTGAAAGAAAAGAGGCACACACACCACGGGCCTCTGTGGTGTGTTGACCTCACCAAGTTCAATGGGCTCCACAATGATGTATGTGTTGGGATGAAAGCCGGCAGCGGAAGCGGAACGCCGAACACATGAAGCAAAGCGAAATCAAACAAGTAATCAAGATGCAATCAATCACACACAAGCACACCACAAGAGACTCCAAATTTTACAGTGGAAAAACCCCAAAACGGGATAAAAAACTACGGCACAAACGATCCACTATGAATATCAGAGATTATAGAGATTGACAGCCCACAAAACAAGGAAAGACAGAAAAACTCCAAGTTTTCTCTCACACCACCACTCCCCTCTTTCCTAGTACGAATAGGAAACCTTGGATACCTTAGGATACCTCTCTAAGTCGGATTACAACACCTTAAATAGAAAAAAAAAATCCGAAAATAGAAACACCTTGCGCAGTACTGCGGACTGCGCAAGGTCTCTGCGAGCACAGCCGACCGGTCGTACGACCGGTCGCACCTTGCACAAAAAACATCCAGGGAGAAATCCACACAGGGCCGACGCAGTCTCACAGTTGACCGGTCGCACGACCGGTCGCTGACCCCTCCAGACCGGTCGCACGACCGGTCTAGGGTCATATAGGAATGTCTTCTGTCTTCACGTGCACAAGGCCAGCTCCATCAGACCGGTCCTGAGCACCCTGTTCAGCACAAAGTTTGAAGACTCCCCAACAGTATGTGTTATATCCACACTGTTCATCCATTTTACTGGATCATTTTAGGCATTGGCCAAAAAATGAGGCAAATCCAAATCTCAAGTGGACCACACCATAGAAAGCAATGAGGATTGAATGTCTATTGAAATCTTCTTGGGGGCTAAAGAAGTTTGGGATCAATCTGGTATTTGTTTCTTCCCTTCATCCATGTCTACGTGACATCATGATCAGGTTGGATGACAAATAGACATTATGGTCGGCCCTCGGAAAGTTTCAACTGTTGGAATCATTGTCTCCAATGCTTTCTGTGGTGTGGTCCATCTCGGCTTTAGATCTGCCTAATTTTGGGCTAATGACCTAAAATGACTGTGCCATATGGATGGCTGGTGTAGATATAACAAATACATCATGGTGGGGCTCATGGAACTTGGTGACGTCAACACCATCTACGTTGGTGGTGCGTGGCACACCATGCAATCCGCCTAAGCCAAATTAGCCTTCACTGACTCGATGAACTCAGTGAGTCATCTCAGTCTGCGCAAACCACACGTGATTTTGATGACCGCTTAAATCTGTCATTGAAGAAGTTAGAACTGCGAGCTTTACGTAGCATCCGAGCTAAATACGGGTGAAATTACCTGGTATGCTGACTGCAGCTTTCATGGCCTTGGACCGGCACTTCGGATCGTTCATCATCGGGACTTTCATCACAATCTTTTGCTGTAAAAAAAACAAAAAAACAAATAAAAAAAGTCACCACAACGAAAACCACATAAAAGTTCATATAAAACCACCTCAAGAAATCAACCATAGTAAAAGGACGACTAATATTAGACAACTTCATTGTTAATAATAAAAAAAGTAAAAAAAAAAAAAAAGGAAGAATAAGAAGATACCTTCATTGTGGTTCTTTAGTAATCTACCACAACTGAAACGTTGGTTGTGTGTGATTGCTTATCCCAGGTGAAGATTTTCAACCAACGTACGATCAAGGACAACGAAGACTTTCGAGTGTGACTGTCGGCTGTCGGAATAGAGACTCGAATGCTTGAATGTGTGATCTAGACTCCTCTATTTATTGCCATTAAAGTACAGATAGATTCTCTTTATTTAGGAGCTGTATTACTTCGTTGAACCTGAGAAGCGCACCACGGATAAATGTTTTATGGAAAGAATAAATATAGATCTCACACGACGGGTTATCGCCTTGAATTCAGCCGTTCATTTCGTGGTGTGCCTTAGCAACTGTCCCGCCACGGAGTTCTTCGCACTTGCTGTGGGTGCCTAGGTGGGGCCCACCGTGACGTTTGTTACAATAGTTCTAGAGGTGCGATCCTATATGTTACCTGTGGTGGGAAGATGTGGGGTACATGTGATGTAGAAAGGACATCTAACCCGTCCATCACATGCGTGAACTCCTTCTATTTCCAGATGTTGAAAACCAGTCCGATCTAACACTCAGGTAAGCCATAGAATAGGGACATTTGTAGTACTAAAGATCACCTGAGTCATTAAACAGCCTGATTTCTTGCTTAACCATTAATCCAGGCCAGATGAAAGGACCGAATGGAACGGATTACAGATACACTACACTGTGGACTCCCTATTGAATTAAACGGTGGGTATACACTCTCAATTTGTTCTTTATTGTACTGCCCATCTGAGTATTGAATATTTTTCATGAAATTTGGAAAACGCAGGTAACATGAGATCATGCATCGGATGAATGGGTTGGATGTCAGGAATACAATCAGTTAGGTCCCACTTCTATGAGGTACCACCGTAGCTTACGGTGCTCCCGCGCATTGTAATTCTAACTATGGTGAAATGAAATGAAAGGTTAGTAGATTAGAACTGGTCAACGCTTTCTCATTCCTTTCGTTTAGAAAAGCCAGTAGGGGTCTGGCTTCTCTATCCACGCCGTCCATCTGTTTTGCCAGTCATTCTAGGCCAAGAGTCCAGAAACTATAAGAAGATCCAAATCTAGGCAGACCATACCATGCGAAACAGTGGTGATGAAATCTTATAACTAGCATGGAGCAACAGTACACCTTCCACAAACACCTAAAATATTATATGAGTGGTCCTGATTAAAGGTCCATGTTGTTGGGGCCCCTACCTATATTACATCAAATGTCTATTGTGAGCTTCAGGTCCACACGACGAATTGCAGTAGCCCTAAGCTCTGCAGGTCCCAATATTGTAAGGTTTGTGTTACACACACACACACACACACACTGTCCATCCATTATATCCACTGTCCAGTTATTTGACCAGCTAATTTTAGGATGTTATACCAAAGATGAGGTACATCCAAAATTGATCAACTGGGCCACACGAAAAGAGACAATGTGGATTGAACGCACACCAATGAAACCTTCTTTCTTGGGCCACAAAAGCTTTGGATTAGGCTAATATTTGTCTTTTCCCTTCAACCAGTTGGGAATCATATTGAGAAGGCGTTGGGTGGATGCATATAAACATCATGCTGGCTTAGGAGGTTTCATAAGTGGGCATTCCATCCCTACTTGTATATAATATAATAGACATGTATGAACACATATAGCTGTTTTTTCACTTTTTTTTTCCTTTTGTTTTTCTTTTTCTTTTTTAATTCCAAATCGTGCTAAAATTGAATTTTTCATTCACCAAATTTTTTTGGGGTTTCCTTTTTTCTACTGAATTTTTCATCACATTTCTTTATGATCAATAACGTAAAAAGTTGAACATTTCTTGTACTTCTTTATTTTATTTTTGGTGCTGTGTGCCATCTTGCTATGGATGTGCTACCTTCCTCCATGAAAAGAACGGAGTTTAAAATAAAGAGTAGAATCCTCTATAGTTGTTTTATGTAGCACAAGCTCATGTGCCCACTAGGTTGATTGGCAGCTCGGGTGGCCCATGCGTCATGTCCTGAAATTTCGGTACCCAAGCCAGATTACTCAATACTTGAATTTCAAGTCCATGAATTAATGGAGTTTTCCTCCCCAAGATGAGGAGAGACAGTTTTGGGGGGTCATCGGTCGAGTACCAACCTTCCTTTGGCTGGTCTACCAAAACTCTCCAAATTAGTGTGTTGCTTGTTGTACATATTTTGACCATGTTCGGTCGCCCAAACCTTCGGGCTAGTTGACAGACAACCGCATGACTTTTTAATGCAATTTTGCATTTTTGGTTTCTAATATTGGTTTATTTCTATATGAGCACTTGTTATAGCAAGGTTAGTTTAAAAAAACTTCACACGTTCCTGAGGGTAAGAACTGTATGAGGGAGAAAGAGAGTTTGGAAAAAGAGAAAGGAACTCCAGATCGAAGAGAGAGAATGGGTCACGGTACAAGTAGGGTCGGGAATTAAAGAAAAGATCGAAGAGAGAGAAGAAGTTTACATCCGTGATGTTCATCTAAGTTGCAGGCCTCAATTCATATCCTCTTCGATGACAGTTTTTGAGGATTTTCAATCCTCGTGAATGTGGACTGCCCGCAAAAGTCTTTCGTGGATTGCCTGCAAGGGGCCAGATGCATGTGGTCCACTGTGATGTTTGAGAGAAATCTACTTCGTCCGAAAGTGAAGTAGATCTAATGCTTAGGCGGGCCGCATTATCTGGAAAAAGTGGAGAGGAAATGCCCATCGTTGAAACCTCCCTGGGGTTTATTGAGATGGACGGTCTGGATCTAGGTTGGCTCGATTGTAATGGATAGTTTAAATCAGTCAGAGATGGTTCCTACACTCTGCATTCAGTTCGGTAAGAAGAACTAGGAAGGATTCATCGAAAGCTATCTTCATTTGTTAGACGAAAACTGTCTCTAGTTCGTGTACACACGATCATAAGTGCATTGGTGCATTGGTTCATTGGTCAGGTTCATCAGTGATGATGTGAAGGTAGAAATCATTCATCTGGTGTGAATGCAATTGCAACCAAGCACAATACAGATCTGATTTTGAGATAGAACGTCTTTGAGTGATTATCTCATATCAACGTTTCAAACATGGTTGGACGATAGATGGTTTTGACGACTTGATTGTTTTGTAGAATGGATAGATGGTTGGGTTTACGAGTAACTGGGCAGTCCATTTATTGAATGATCTAGATCATTGAAGAAATGGTTTCTATCGGTTGTTCTTTATTTTATGGTTAAACGAGATTGGATTTAAGATTAATCGAAGGATCATTATTAAAATGTTAACCTAAATATCCTATGTGGTCATTTGGGATGTCTATATGTAGATGCGTAGTCAACCTTTCAAATCAACAGTCTGATTTGAAATCTCGTTGGGTGAAGGAGTACAATGTAAAGTGTCTATACAATTACTAATATCTTTTTGGTTTTTTGGAAATTGTAGATTCTGTGAGGCTCTTCCGGAAAGATTTGGGAACTTCGGATGTAGGTCCAAGCACTATCAGATGTGAGATGTAAGCACATGTAGATTAATTTATCGGAAGCCCACTTGTGAATCATAATGATTGTCTTTTTTGGAACTTTGGGTGGGTCATCTCGGGGATATGATTATATATAATTCAATTAGAGGATAAATCTTATAAGTTAGGCTCAAGATTTAAGATGTAATTCAAGTGGATTAACTAAGCATTGACTAACTTGACAATGAAAATTAGGTTTTATGAGGATTACTGTTAGGTAGGATCATGTACACAATAAGAAAAAACTTCAAACAATTAATGATGCATATGGAACTGTTGGAATTGGACTTTAAAGGTGTAGAATATTAATCGATGTATCACGAATATCATGATGATGAAAGGTTTAGAATCATGGATAATCCGATATAAAGAGTTCAAATTAGATCTTTATTAATTTTACGAAGATACAATGGTTCAAATTGAAATGAGACAGATAGCTTAATAGATCAATAAAGAGTATTTCTAATGGTTTGGATTGGTGATAAATCAAGTGTGTAATGATATGTAAGCTAGGGATATAATGATCATTAAAATGTACATGTGTGTTCAAATATACATATATGTGTGCGCATCTATGAACATTTTTTCTAATATGAAGAAAAAAAATTACATTAGAATATACACATTGATAGGCACCCATGTACCTATTTGCGCATGAAATTTTTCTAGTTATTACCCCATGCCACAAGGGGGCAATGGAGATTAGATGTCAACCATAGGTTTTTGTTTGGTGTCCCCATGGTATCATTGGTCAAATCTGGTAACCAGGTGGGGCTTACAAGATGAAAGGAATACACAAAATAAAGAGGTTTTAGGCAGAATTTTTAAAAATTTCGGTGGTCCATCTGAGTTTTTAATTGGCATGATCTATACTGATGGTGAAAAGAAATGGCTTAAGTTTCTGTGTACTCAACGTGCGCATGTAGCCCGCTAGATGAGTGTCCAGCCTGATTTTTTGCGTCAGGGTATGTTGCCTGTGTGCCAAAGCTGATGAATAGACTCACACATATGCACCATCTAGGCACGTGCTAACTGCCAGCTAAGCTGCAATGAAAATTGGAAAAGCATATGTGTGGGTTAATTAATTGGGTGTGGGTAATCTATTGTGCACTCCGGGACCGGACCACATGACATGTCCATGATCTGAAGGCATGCCTGGATAGGGTGGTTGCGATC
This sequence comes from Liriodendron chinense, assembly GCA_003013855.2. Taxonomy (NCBI): domain Eukaryota; kingdom Viridiplantae; phylum Streptophyta; class Magnoliopsida; order Magnoliales; family Magnoliaceae; genus Liriodendron; species Liriodendron chinense. The sequence continues at coordinate 116,164 of PVNU02003981.1, read as the reverse complement.
ATCTGATGCAAATGGTTCCTTGGAGCTACCAGGTGGATTTAGTCAAAAAGTCCAAACATTGATACAAAATGAATCTTGTCCGTTCAATGCACTTGCATGCATGAGAGTGCCAAAGGTGGATTTTTGTGGTCTAGGGTCACTAACTTGGCCTACCAAAACTAGGACAAGTATGATAATACTCTCGGAGATGGGATTCTACCCAATCTTGACTACTGTGGTACAAGCGGACACCTTCCATAGACACCTACGACATATGAGTGGCCCTGATTAAGGTCCATGTTATATGTGTTGGGTTTGTCTTCAATCTTGACATCATGGGGCTTCAGGTGACCGATGGGATTGGGTGGGTGTCTGAAATTGCATAGGATACGGCTTTTGGAATCTTGACACTATGGGATCGACGATTGGGAGTTGTCAATCGCCCGAGAGAGTTTAGTCGGGTGCCCGAAACTCTCCGAACAGAACTAGTTACCCTCTAGATAATTTTTTGGGATTGTCGGTCGCCCGACAGTGCGTATGCAGTTTAGGTCCGTTTGTGAAGTTTTGCACAGTTTGTTTCTAATTCCATTTTTATGCTATTTAAGGAGTGTAATGCAGGATTAGGATAATTGCCAAAGGAGCCTATAACATGAGGAACCCTAGACGTATTCAAGTGGGTTAAAAAAGTTCTAGGGTGAGAGAAAGAGCTAAGGTTAGCTTGGGTTTCTCTTGTGGGGATTGGATCCGGGATAATTTTTCTTCATATCTCTTGTAACTTTTGTAAATGCACAATGTTTATCAATTAGCGTGTTGTGTGTGTCGTCAAGCCTGGTGAGCCCAATAGAAGCTGAAGATTGAAGCCTTGAAAAGCTCCGACATCCTGGACATGAAGAATTCATTGAAGAACACATGCTCCAAGCCGGTTCAAAACCAATCCCTTGTCCCTATCCTTGTTCATTCCCAAAACCCTTGTTACCTAGTTAGCATGACCCTTTAAGTAGATCCCCTTAGCCATTAGGAATGACCCTTATACAAATAGATCAGGTTTAGACCCCCTTGAAAAAAATGTAGATTAATTTCAAAGAGAAAATGTAAACTGCATTTTCCCTGCAGTCCATCCAATTTTCTATGGTTAGTGTGCTATGGGGCCTACTATGATGTATTCCCACAGTCCAACCAATTTTCTAAATCATTTTAGGGCATGAGCCAAAAAATGAGACAGATCTAATTCTCACGTGGACCATGCCATAGGAAAAAGTGACCATACTTAAAAACTAACTATGGCCCATCTTAGTGCCCACCGTAATGTTATTTTTTCAGCCAACCCGTTGATTAGTATACAAAGGCTTGGATAAAGAGTAAAAACAAATATCAGCTTGATCAAAAAAAAAAAAAATTATAACCCACAGGAAGTTTTTAATGGTAGGTGTTTATCTCCAACCTGATCATAGGGTTGTTACCACTCAGATAAACTATAGTCACAAATATCATCCTGATATGTGGTGGGAGTCCAATCTCGCTATTTCGTGCGGTGTGGCCAACGTGAATTTTGGATTCTCATTTTTTTTTTGCATGTCCTTTTAATGCCTTGCAAAACTAATGAACGGAGTGGATTAGTTACGAAAATCTATGTGGGCCTCACACATCTTCCGACTACAGGAAAACCAGAGAGCAATGCAATATGCGTCCGTCTTTGCAGCTGGTTAGGATTTTTGGAATTGGTGCACCGTTAGCTTCACCCAACACGATGTGCCTTGATCGTGGGGTCCATATATATATATATATATATATGAGGCACTCTCAAGTCCAACAGGTTAGACCATAGTTTGCAGTCCACCCAGTGGATTACTCCTCATATGTTAAGCTCTTGTGACATCCAATCCTTCTAATAGGTTGGCCCCACCATGAGGAACAATTTATACAAAAATCAACTTCATCCACTAACCCAGTGTACCACATTAAAATTTTGCTATCAATCAATCGCTATATACTATTTTCTATATTTTAGCTCATATAATGATTGGATAAGGCTGATTTTTGCGTTAGAAGATCATCATGGTGGGGCCAACCTACTAGGAGGATTGGATGTCACAAGCACTTGAGAGGTTTAGAGAAATCAACAGGGCGGACTGCAAAATGTGGTCCAACCAGTTGGACTTGAGAGTGACTCTATATATATATATGTGTGTGTCCGCGCGCGCTTGTTGTCCATCCATTTTTCCAGCTCGTTGTGGGCCATGAATCAAAAAATTAAGTAGATCCAAATCTCATTTTGGTGCTGATTGAACGCCCATCATTAAAAACTTACCGAGGCTCACAGTAATGCCCGCAATAATGTTTTTTTTTTTTTTTTTTTTTCCATCTAACCTGTTGGTAAGGACACATACCCTGGTGAAAGAAAGAAGTAAGGGATTTTTGCACACAACCGCTCATCTTTTGGTTTAATTGTGAGAAAAAGCCTCCTTTTAAAATATTTAAAGCAAACCGCTCAAGATCTTAAATGTTAAGCATATAACCGCCTGCCGTCAGAAATTCATACTATATTCTAGTATTGGCTAAACTGCCCTTAGGTAAAAATGAACTATGGTAAGTTTACCATGGTTAAACTCTTGCAACAGGTGTGTGGTGTGTTGCACCAGAGACTTACGTCTCCAACGTGTGCCCATTGCGATGCATGTGTTACATCCACACTGTCCATTCTTATTAAGTTTTGAATCTGGCCCACCTGATGTACTAGTAGCTAGATAGTGTACACGTTGAGTCCTCACATGTTGGGTGGGCCCCACTGATCAGTGGCCCATTCCCAAACCAGCTAGGAAAACGGATGGACAGCATTGGTAAGACAGATACATCATGCTCGACCCACCCCCTGGGGGAGCACAAAAGTTTGGGATCACGTTGGTCCCTATGGAGTGGGGTCCACCTGAGATACCCGAGTCCATTTCTGGCACAAGTGTGATGGGCTGGGAAAATAGATGGGCTGTGTGAATATTCAACACTTACATCTGGTGGTGGTAGGAAGGTTTCAATAGTGGACGTTCAAACCCACTTTTTCCTTTGGTGTAGTCCTTCTGAGATTTGGATCCGCTCACCAGTTCGGACTTCCCCTTGTGGGTCAAAAGCTAAAAATGATGAGTTAAGAGTGAGAAATGTTTGAAGGGTGGATGTACCTGTTCAACTATTTCCTATGGCAGATTCCACCTGAGATTAGGACCTGACTCATTTTCCGGGCTAAGCAATGGGCCCCACAATTAGGTCAAAATGGCCAGGATGAATGGAGAAAATAAAGATCGGTTTGATCTAAGCCTTTTTGTGGACCCCATGAAGTTTTCAAGTGTAGGCGTTCACTCCGCACTGCTTCTTGGGTGTAGTCCACTTGTCTTATGCACTAAAATGAGAAAAGGGGATGGATTAAGGGTATAGATAAAACATATACATCATGATGGGCCTCACGGGTGAGCCCTTAAGACCACTTTTGAGAAAAAGGTTATGCACGTGCAAATTCGGCTGTATAACCACCGGCTGGGTCTGTACATCCCTTTCGTGAGCTCATTTCAGGAAACGAGACAAGCAAAAAAATTGAGCCGAATCCAAGACTCAAGTAGGCCGAGAATGTGAGCAATGAACATCTACATTTGAAATATTCATGGGGCCACGGAAGTTTTGAATCAGGCTAATATTTGTGTTTTCAGTTCATCCCAGTAGGAATGACGTTATGAACGGTATGGATGGCATATAAACATCACTATGGATCTTAGGGAGTTTTCAAAAGTAGGAATTCCCTATCCACCATTTCCTTTAGTGTGCCCACTTGAGTCTTGGATCTTGCTCATTTTCGGTCCGTATGTCCTAAAATGAGCTCACGAAGCGGATGGATATATGGGTGGATTTCTAGCAAACATCACGGTGGGCCCCACCTAGGTTCCAAGCGCTGGAGCTTCCCTAAATGCTTGATCGTTTCACGTCAACCATGAGGACAGGATATGACTACAAATTAAAGACGATCGGTACAAGGGAAAACCAGTCATTTTCAATGATAACCGCTGCTTTCCGTCACCTACATTCTCTCAGTCACATGAGGAATGGTTTTGCACGTATTTTAAAACCTGAAGCAGCTTAGTTTAAATATTTTAAACGGAAGCTCTTTCTCACAAATAGACCAGAAGGTAGAAGTCTGTATCCAAAAGTTTTGTAACCCACCACAGTTTCCTCCGGTATGATCCACCTGAGATTTAGACCTTATTTTTGGTTATGTGCCCTAAAATGATTTGGAAAATCAGATAGACTGTGTGTATTAAATGCATACATCATCGTCGGGCCCACAATACATCGTATGCAATCCACATCTAGGTTAAAGGCTCTGTTAGACATTTTTGCTTGTAGGGAAAATCACGCACCGACGTTAGAGAAAACTAACGATGGTACTGGTTGATAATAACTTGGTTAATGAGGTAGCTCAATGAAAAGATAACTAAAAAATGTACCGAGAGTAACTACCATATTAATGAGGTACTATACGGTAGAATTCCCTTTTCTTTATTTCTTATGGATTCGAGAGCCATCACATCTCGAGTCTGGTTCCTTGGCTCGGTGATAGACAGTCCTTCAACACTAGACAGTAGGGATCGAGAGCTCTTGTGGTGTGGCTGAGCGGGTGTGTGCGTGTTTTAAAAAAGAAAAAAGAAGAAAAAAAAAAAGAAGCCATCACACCTTGCCGATTCAAGGTTGATATCAAACAGAGGACCTTTCAGGCAGAAACCAGAAACTATTGATCATTTGTTCTCTCAAGGGGAGATGACTAATCAGATATGAAGCACTTTGAATGCCGATTAGGGGCTGCTGTTCAACCACATCTCCAACTTCGGGTTATCAATCATGCGAACCAGTGATGGGCTTTGGCCAACAATGGCAACTGCATGTCAGCACTGGCAGGTTTCACTCCCTCTTTCATATTTTGGGAACTATGGGAGGCTAGGAATGCAGCTTGTTTTGAAGATAAGGTGGCGAATGTTGCAGCCATTATTCTCAAATTTCAGTCATGGTTGGAATGGGCCTTTCAGCATCTTCAGGCATAGAAGAATTTTCGAAGCCTGGCAAAGGCAGTTTAATATTTAGGCGCTAGCATTAGAGGGCGTCAGAACATCACTAACATCTCTGATATCACTTGTTGGGAATAGGAACGTCGGCAGCGGAAGCGAAGGCCAAACAATACACAGTAAAATATGCGATCAAACAAGATACACAATGTAATCACACCACACAAGCATTCAACCACAAGAGACAATCCAATTTTACGTGAAAAAACCCTTCAACGGGTAAAAAACCACGGCACAAAGCGATCCACTATGATTCCAGAAGATTACAGAGACTGACAGCCCACAAGCAAGGAAAACACAGAGAAAACCAAAGCTCTCTCTCTCTCTCTCTCTCTCTCTCTCTCTCTCAAAACACTCTCCCCTCTTCTTAACACACTTAGGAAACCTTGGATACCTTAGGATTTCATCTAAGTTCGGATCCATGCCATATATGTAGCAAGAGTTCTGAAAATAGAAACATCTTATGCACAACCGCGTAATAGCATATGAAAACGCATACACGGCCAACCGGTCGAAGCTAACACAAAAACGATACAGAGGAAAAACACAGAAATTCATCACACTGCCTCACCACCGACTGGTCGCTCAACCGGTCGAAGCCCCCTGCAGACTGGTCTGGGATGCATGAAAAACGCCTAGCAGCCTTGTTGTGTATTTGGGCCAAACACGCAAACCGGTCGCTCAATTGGTTTGAGCACCCCAAACGTGCACAGTTTGAACGCTCCTCCAACAATCTCTACCGAGGCTTCAAACGTCGAATCAAACCATCCTTGCTTTCTCCGTCATCTCATCTTTATCATAGCTCCACCGCTTCTCATGCATCCATCAACTTGACCTTGCACTTTCACACATTTTTCTGCTCTTCCCATGTGACCCTTGGGCACTTGCCACATATGAGCAATTGTAGATCCTGCTGTCGATCCAGCAGCTCCATCGTGAAATGTGCTCCCGATCAACTTGTAAAGTGGTCACACCTCCGTGCCTTCATTCACACGAGTGCCCCCTTCATCACTTTACAACAACGATCGCAGCCGATGAACACACACCCTTTCGCCTCAAGTGCACCAAGAGAGAAAACATTTATCTTCATCTTGGGGACATGCTTCACATCTTTTAGGACTCATTTGATCTTATCGAACATCCTGATGCGTATCGTACCAATACCCACCACATTGTGAGCGTAGCCATTGCTCATAAACATTGATTCACCACCATACTCTATGTATGTCATGAATGAACTCTGGTCAGGACAAACGTGACATGAAGCCCCTGAATCCAAGATCCACTCTCTACTATGAGATCCCTTGCCGGATACAGTAAGAACTTCACAAAGATTGCCATCATCCTCTAAGGTATTAGCTCATTTTCCAGAAGAATTTTCATACTTCTCTTACTTCAACTTGGGATTCTAACAATCCCCTCTCATGTGGCCTTTCTAACAACAATTCCAGCACGTACCTTGACTTTCCTTTGCCCTTGGCTTTAGATCCCGATCTAGAATATCTCCCACTATGCTCAAAACTTCTTCCCTTCATAATCAGTGCCTTTTAGGAAGAACGAGGACCCATGTCACCACTTTTCTTTCTCATCGCCTTCGACTGAAAGGCTGAGATAACGATCTCGATGTTAATGGTCTCCTTCCCTGTGCACAAAGAGTCCCTGAATGACTCATATGAATCTAGAAGAAAATTCAACAAGATACATGCTTAATATTCATTCTTCATCGGCTCATCTATCTACAACAACTTGCAAACCAACCTATTGGACGTGCATAAGTGGTCCTCCACATCCGCCCCCTTATACATATCCTCAAGGTGAACAACTGCATCAACAGATACATGCGATTCTCTAGAGACTTCTTGGCATAGACTTTCTCTAACTTCACCATCATATCAATCGCAGTCTTCTCCTTCATGACATTATAGAGGACATCATCCGTAAAGCACAACAGGATCAAGGTTTTGGCTTTCTTGTCGAGCTTCGTCCACCCATCCTCTTTCATAGCCTCAGGTCACTTTCCAAGAGCTTTATCAAGCCCTTACTGAACTAGGAGGGATTTAATCTTCACCTTCTATAGTTCGAAGTTATTTTTACTGGAGAACTTTTCTACTTCGAACCTTGTACTTGATCCCATCTTCTCATCTCAGATCTGAATTCTACTCCACCCCAACTTGATCGCTAATACCACTTGTTGGGAATATGAACGTCGGCAGCGGAAGCAAAAGCTAAACAACACACAGTAAAATATGCGATCAAAAGAGAAACACAATACAATCACACCACACAAATATTCAACCACAAGAGACAAAATAGCGTAAGAAAACGCGTACACGGCGCATAACCTTGTAATAGCGTAAGAAAATGCGTACACGGCTGACCAGTTGCCCGACCGGTCAGAGCTAGTGCAAAAACAGTCCAGAGGAAAAATACAAAAATTCGTCATGCTGCCTCACCATTGATTGGTTAGAGCCCCTGCAGATTGGTCGCCCGACCGGTCTAGGATGCATGAAAAATGTCCAACAGCCTTACTGTTTATCTAGGCCAAACATGCAAATTGATTACCCGACCAATCTAAGTACCCAAAACGTGCACAGTTTGAAGGCTACTCCAACACATGACACATTTACGTTTAAGTCAGCTGGTCGTGATTGCAGGAGATTCTTGCCCACCGTTGCAGGCAATCTGCACCTGCTTAGTCTATTGTATTTTTCGCAGGGACGTAGTAGTTAGGTCAAGTCACCTTTTGGAAAAGGGACTGGTGTTCACTGAGTACAGACATTGATCCCAAATGCAATTTGTCCGTCCAATGAACTTGCATTGCATGACAGGTGTCATAATACCGCCTCAAGATGGGATTCCATTCAATCTTGACTAGCATGGTGCGGCGGGACACCTTCCACGAACACCTACACCTAAGTTCTATGAGTGGTCTGATTAACGTCCAATCTGTTGGGGCCCATCCATATAACATCAAATGTCTATTGTGCACTCGAGGACCACAGGATGAATTGCAGTAGCCCTAAGCTCTACAGGACCTATTGTGAGGTTTGTGTTATATCCACTATGTCCATTTGACCAGCTGAATTTAGGATATTATGTCAAAGATCAAGTAGATGCAAAACTCAAGTGGGTCACACCATAAGAAACAACATTGATTGAGTGCACGCCATTGAATCCTTGGGTGACAAAAGCTTTAGATTAGGCTGATATCATGCTTGCGTTTTCCCTTCAAACAGGTGGGAATCGTCTGCAGAAGGTGTTGGTCTGCATATAAACATCGCGGCGGGCCTAGGAGGTTTCAACTGTGGGCATTTCCATCCTCACTTTTTTTCTTACACTGTGTCCACTAGATTTTTGATCCACCCCAATGTTTGGGTTCATGTCTTGTAATGAGCTGAGGAAACAGATGGATTGAGACATATAACACAACCATCAGTGAGGGCAAACCAGAAATTGGGTCACCTCGGATTTATGTAGGCCCGATGAAGGGCTAGTCACAAAAAAGAAAAAACACCCTGACATAGTGGTATGATACATCCTTGATTTATCCTTATTTTAAATAAGATCCTTTATTGAGTGATGGACGGAATCATTAGTGTTGTAGCAAAGATTTGGATAACGGATTTGGATGGCTAAGATCTGCCACGTAGCCTTCAACCTGCATGTGAGAGCTTATCTTGTCTGCTGAACTTGCAAGAGGAAGATGAGTAGGCAGGAGGGCAGAGCCGCTAAGCAGCGGAGGACTCTCCAATGCCTAAGTCAGGTTCAAGAATAAGGAGAATTATGGTTTGAAAGCTAGAATGTTTCGTACCTTTGAGGTAGAGATCCAAACTCCATTTAAAGGACTTGGGGCGGTTTAGAGAATCGGATCCTACAAGGATATGTCGGTAGAGTCCTTGTTTTATTAAGATTCTCCCTCTGATCGCGTTGGGGAGATCCTGCTTACGAATAGATCACTACAAAAAAAGGGGCAAAGGCTACGAATTATATCCGTAGCTATAGAGATATAGCTACGAATATAGCTACGAATATAATTCGTAGTAGGACCGTATCCGGTCCGTAGCTATTGGTGCCGTAGCCATAGCCTTTTAAGCTATAGTTACGGATTATATTCGTAGCTATATTCGTACGGCTACGAATAATATCCGTCGCTATATAAATCCGATCCGTAGCATTTTGAGTACATCACGCTACGGACTAGTTTTCAAGGTTGCGGACTATATCCGTAGCTAGTGTCTTTAAAAAATTTGATAATAACGACATATCTAACCGTTTCTGGTACATGCCCTGATAAATCAACCCATCTAAGTTAATGCAAACAAAGAATTGTTATAACTGGCAAATAAAAGAAATAAATCCAACATTCATTAAAGTCATGATTTTTTTTTAGGGAAACTCAAAATACATCTCCAATTCAGTCAATATAAATGTGAGAAAACTCGTTCCTAATACATCCCCAGTTCAATCAATATAAATACAATGGAGAGTTCTTATTACAAGAAAGAAAAATTTACAAAGAAGCCAAGACCCTTGAGATCCATGTAAGTTCTTTTTTTATGAAGGCCCTCTGTCTGCCCACCATTTTCTCTACAGCCCTCTGCAAAACTTTCCGAGCATAGAAACCCCATTGCTTATGATATATGTTCTGGATAGTTGGAGTCTTTCTCTGATAAAGAACCGAGTTGCTGTCTTTAAAAGAATTATTTCCTGCGTCTCAACATTTTCGGATAGTTGATACAATACATAAATAACCACGAGCGCATTATATCTTAATGCCTTCTGTTCACATCCTCTTTTGCAATATAATTCATGAGAAGGTAACTTGGGAGGCATTCTTACAATACAATTACTAAAAATTGTAAAAAAGAAAACTTTGTCAATCTAGAATACAAACCAAAGCTAGATGGCCCTTGATTGAATCAACCATGACACTTATAAAACAGATGTTCTTTCTCATCACCATGATAGGTGTAATGAACAACAAAGCAGCCTCCGTTGAAAAGCTTACCCTGTTCTGTAACTGAAAATGTGCAGTAGCTAACTTCTAAGAACTCACAAACAATAAACTACTAAATTGTAAAAACTAAGTTTTAATTGCAAAATAAAGAAAACTATTAAATATTGGAAACCAATTTTTCTGGAAAATGAATCCAAATGTTACCTGGCTGCTAATTGGCTGCTAACAGCAAAGAAATTTGTCACCTGCATTGCAATAAAGAAAAATAATTGTTGGCAAAAAATATTTCTGTTAATAAAAGGCACAAAAGTAAACATAAAAATATATACGTTGAGTTCCAGTGGTTACTATGCAGAAAGATGCAAACCAAGCTACCTACCATAACTTAAAAGTAAAACTAATTGAGAAACTCCACACACTCACATGTATGGCTTCCTATGCATGCATAATCAACTCACTTTATAACCAACAGATGAATAACCACTGGAAAGTAGAGAGGCTATTTGTAGTTTAGTATAGCCATTCCATTACTTCTCACTCCTAAAGCATCATGGAAGCTTAAAATCCTAATGGAATGACATTTCTTCAAGATGGTGTGTTGGTAAGGAACATCCAGAAGAACATGATATATATCTCACATTAAAAAAGAAAAAAGAAAAAAAGAACTGTCCTGTAGGTATGCACTCACTCTAGAGTGTCTGGAAATGTTGACCCAATGTAACAGCAGCGTTATGGTTGTAGAGAAAAGGAAAAGCAGTATATGAAAATGAAAAATATAAAGCAGCATTACAAGGTAATTTTAACTTGATTTTACGTATTCCAAGGTAAACAACCCAATCCACTAATTGATTTTAACATAATTTTAACAACCTAATACAGTACGTTCATTGAATCTGACCACACAACACCACAGCTGAGGATGGCAAGGTCCTTCCTACTTAATCTGCATCCCAAGTTCAATGGGTGGAAGCGGATTGACCCCACTGCCACCCAACTTGGCAGGTGGTGTTGGTGTCGTGAAGCTCACTGTCATGTATGTGTTTTATATCCATGTTGTTCAACCGTTTTGCCTGCACTAGATCTAAAACTCAAATGGACACACAGGAAATAGTGGTGGATTCCAAAGCTCCTTGCAAGGATATGCTCGTTTGTACAGAAAAAATGCTAAAATGTAACACCAACTGGATATGGGAGTACCAGGTAGTGTCCAGGACTTGAACCATATAATCCTTGGGGAGTCGGATTGCCTACGCCCAGCCTGTTGTAGGAACTTCCTGTGCCAAGAAGCTGGATGGGGCCTACTGTGATGTTTCTGAGAAATCCACGCCGTCCACCCATTCTGCCAGATCATGTTAGGACATGGGCCCGAAAGTGAAGCAGATCCAAAACTCAAAGTGAGCCGCACGACAGGAAACAGTGAGGATTGAACGTCCACTGTTGAAACATTTGTGGGGCAACAGAAGTTTTGGATCATGCTAATATTTTTATGTTTTCAATTCATGCTAGTAGTAATGACCTTATGAACAGTATCGATGGCATATCAACATCACAGTGGACCCCAAGGAGGTTCCACTGATAGGCATTTCCCTACCCAACTTTTTCCTATAGTGTGCAGGCCACTTTTGAGTTTTGGATCTGCCTCATTTTTGGGCCCATCCTAACATGATCCGACGGAACAGATGGACAGGGTGGATTTCTAACAAATATCACGGTCCGCCCCACCCATATTCCTAGAACAGGAAGTTCCTGTGACACTATCCCATCTACAACATCCCAGTGGAAGATGCTTTTTCAAAACATTTAAGAAAAATCTTTTCAAAACAACTTCAACAAGGCAAGCTTATATTTTCCATAGATAAACCCCCAAACATGATTTGATTTTGAAATTTTCCCAACAGCGTCCATACAACAGCCATTTCACCAAGACCCACGTTAAAAAATCAATAGAAAGTAATAAAATTTACATACTTACATCAACATAACAGCATTTCAGCAACAACCCATGCTCAGAAATCAATGAAAATAAAGAAATTTGCAGATTCCTATATCCATATAACAGCATGTTAACTAAGTCCCATGTTAGAAAAGAAAACCATTATAAAATGGTGGAAATTCTCATCGGCAAGCCATAGCATGAGCTGATGGCCAGAATCAGTGTGAATATGCAAATGGTCTGTTGAAAATGAATGAGAAATTGCCCACATTCATGGCTATTGATCAAATTGGATACAATTGTCCAATTGATGGGATTTTTAGGCAGCATCTCCAAATGAGGCCCATTCGATGAACAAACTGGATCTTAACTGATGGGGGTTTGATAACATATTCTCCACATCCTAAAGACATGGGAAACTAAGACAAAATCGAGCTTAAAAAGAACAGGAAAGATGGAAAAAGAGAGTAATTTAGAGAAGGGTGTTTAGTAATTCAAAGAAAGGGGCAAAAAAAAAAAGCCAAAATAATAAAAAGTTTTCAGACTGCCCCAATTCCTGGAACAAACTCGGTTTGAGAAAAAATAGAGAACACAAAACTCAGTGCAATTTTCAAATTGCTATTTCATCAGTGCAATTTTCAAATGCTTTTCTAGTCATTCCTTGAAAATGGCAATTCAGTGAACTCACGAGATTTTCCACAGAACTCATGACAATCCAACCTGCCCTTGAAAAAAAGAAAAGAAAAAAAAGCAGATAAGTAGCTTTACCTGATCATGCAAAATAATCCAACATGCCAATATGTTGAGAGTTCAAAGCTTCAAGCAGCTACTTCCGCTCCGCAATGGCAGTTTCACCATTGTTTTCAAGGATATGGAGCTTTATATAGCTGCTACTTTTTCCAGAGAGATAGAAAGAGAGGTAATCTGAGGCCTTAAATGACTGCAACTCCATTGAAAATCAACAGTCCTCGTTTCATTTGCAGAGATCCAACCCTCAAGAACCTGGCATTGCAAAGGATTTACCGCCAACTGTCTCTTTCCCAAGGAGAATCGAGCTGTAAACCATTGAAAGAATCGCATTTTTACACATATTGAAGATTCAAGTAGCTAAAACCTCAGATTTACCGCCCAAAATGGCACTTCTTTAACAGATTTGACCTTTAAGCAGCTGAAAATTTCTGATTTACACACGAAAACAACACAAATTTTAGCTTTAAACAGCAAAAAGAAAGGAAAAAGAAAGAAGAAAGGAGAGAACTTGAAGTTTAATTTCTCAACACTTGATATCTAGCAAACCCTCTCAACACTTGATATCTAGCAAACACTCTCAACACTTGATATATCTAGCAAACATTCTCCTAATGACCCACGATGAGTTCTCTTACATGAGATTGATATTGCCAAATTAACTAAAAGAAACAGGAAAGTAGTTAAAAAATGGCCATGAAGAATAATATAATGATTTTAAGATCTACAAGTTCAATAGCTCAACATCAGCTCAAAATATCGAAAAATTCCTTTCTCGATGTTTTAATTCGATGATTATTCCAGACCTAAATCATCGTCAGTATCATGTTCTGCCATTACAATATATGAAGGGCCATGGCTGAGGTCCATTTCTTGGCTCAAACAACTATGCACAAGCCAAGCATACATGGTTTAATATTTTGATGATCTAAACCATTCCTCTGGAGGTCCTAAAAATACTGACCTTTAATATTCATGGAAGATTATAAGAAGGGGAAATGAAAGAAGACAAACAAAAAAAAAGGATCCGAGTCTCAAATTGCAAACGAAATAGCAGATCTGTTATCATGTTACCAATTTCATCAACAACATCTGCAGAAAGGATTGAGTCTCAAATTGCAAATAATCAGCACGTAAATAAGAACTATCCATCTTGTTTCACAAATCTGTATGGAAGATATAACGTACAAGTCACATGGAGTACCTGTTGATGTTCTGCATTGAATGGCGGAATACCTACAAGCAGCTCAAAGAGAATAATACCCAAAGACCACCAATCTGCAGTTGTGCCTATAAATCACAAAATGAGAAGCTAATGCAGTCAGAGAAAAGAAGAATGTCTTGTTACTTGTAGTTGCAGTGTATGTAGTTTGCAAATTCCAATCCCATCAGAGATTACATACCATGACCCATTCCTAGAAGTATCTCCAGTGCCAAATAATCAGGGGTACCAACTGCTGAATGCTTTTGGCGTTGTTCACGTTTCTGTGTTTGTTGTTCTGCAGATAAACTTGGTTCATCTCCAAGGAATGCAGTGCTACTTACTATTGGTCCTGATAGATCATCTGTGCTGCCAATAAGACCAAAATCTGTTAACTGTAACAGAAGGTATTAGAATTTGTGAGAAAGTTACAAATAAGGACATTCATTTCTAGGATAAAATGAAAAAAAAAAAAACACTACTTTGCACCAGTATAAATAGAACAGGAGAGTGAAGTGATGATCAGGAAATGGATTTAGTGTTACTAGTTTCAGGAGTTCAAAAAAACATTGCAATGGTCCCTAGGTAGGATTATGCTGCCATGTGAGTGGTGTCATGTGATACTCAGCCATGGCTCATTTCAAAACCCAGGTAAAAGAGGAAGGTTGATATGGACACCCAATCATAGAACTTTTGCCAATCCACCATTTAAAAGTGAACCCATGACCCAACCACTGGCAGGCAGTAGGAATCAACAGCAGTATGGGCACTCCAAGTGGCAGCTCCCAGCTAAAATTTCTTTACACAGTTAAAATATTCTAGTAGGTGGCTATTCTGTCATTAAGCACTGATAAAGGTACTGATATCATATAAATGCAAAATCAAAAGGAGTTTAGTCAGTTTCTTGAGTGATGAGGATATCCCAAGGCCAAAAAGACTTGTTGAATAGGGCTGGATGGCTAGTTCAATATCGTCAAGCTCCCAATTAAATCACCACATAGCTTCAGAACCCGATGAATAATATTCAAGGAATGCAAATACTCCAGAGCAAGAACCTGAAATTAGTTAAAACTAGAACTTAGGCTAAGTTGATCGGTTGCATGTTGCAGTGAACATTGCAATATAAATAAGCACATCATGCATGGATTATAGAGAGGGATATAGCATATGCTTACAAATTCTGCTATATATATGTGTGCCATTTGTTCATCCAAGCAACCTAAATTTCTTGGTAAGGAGTAAAGATCTCATCCGTTCAAGTACTCCATGACGAGATAAAGGTTTTCTCTACATGTAAAAGAGAAGAAAAACCGGACCTGTTGATAATTGATATGGAATACAAGTTAAAAGAAAAACAATCCCAAGTACTTGATATAAATCATGGGACCTACTCACCACAAAATGATTGCGAACTGTCATGAGGATGTCACGTTCAGCCAGAATACTTTCCACGGCATTTTTTCGGATCATATCGGCCTTCTTAAGAACCTGAAGAAATGTTGTGGTAGATAATTAAGTACCTTGCAATCAAACATGTAATTATTTACATTTGCTCAAGTCACACTCATACATAAACCTTCCAAATTGTTTTTCAAAGAAGCCAAGCATCCATAAAGTTGCAACAATCCCAAGCAGTGTTGTCACATGCGATTGCATATGCCATTTGGGAGGTCAGACAGTGGCATGTGCATTTTTATAGGTGTTAGGCATCCTGTGATTGCATAGAGGATTATGCAATCGCATAAGCCATGGTTATGTGATGGCATACTGGCCCAAGGGCCATATTTGTGACCATTGGGATTTAATCCCCCAGGATACAAAGACCATTGGGTGAGGAAAACTTACACACTTGGAAATTGCCAAACCCAAATCTTGTGTCCTCCACTGACAGCTTTGCTGCAAGCTTGCCATTCTGAAGGATTCCTACTGCAAACAGGATACATAGAATTTTCAACCAAGATGACAAGCTCATGAAAACAATGATCGGATTGGTAAAAGCCTGAAATTTTACCCGCCAATTCAACAAATCCATAAAAACATATACGTTAGATGACTACCTTTACAGCAAATAGGTCATTTATCTGCTATTCCATGCAAAGAAAGAACTTCATTAAAACAGAAAGCATCAACTACAGTCAGAAACAAAAAAATGTGGCTCATGATCATTGCAACGTGAATAAAACAAAAGGTCAAACTAGTCATGATGTGGTGTGCTGGTGACATCTCTGGCACATGAAGCAGAAGAAGAAAACAAAAAAAGACTTGAAGAAAAATTAAAAACTTAGTGAAAAGAACAAAGACATCTTTGAATTAAAAAGAAACTAGTATGGAACCATGCATCGAGCACAAGCGGTTAGCATGTGTGGATGCAGAAATTTTGTGCAAGATCCAAGTTGTTCAACAGGTAGGCTAACCTTTAGGTGCCACGAGTTATGAGATCCAAGTTGTTCAAAAATTTATGCGATCGCATATGCGCACAGCCATATGCAATCGGATCTAACGCAATCGCATATGCGATTTGACAACATTGGTCACAACCAACGTATTCCTGGCCAGCATACCATCCAGCTTGCTGGTCAACACTATACACACTCTGTTACAGCCATAATTTTTTCTCTTGGGAAAAAATCTAAAAAAATGTTGGAAAATCCCAAAAAAAAAAAAATGTGAGCATCCCAAGTTTGTATTCTTTTTTGGTTTTGAACATGTATTTGATGTTGTAATAGACCATTCTTTGGTAAAATGTTATTTGTTAGGCTGCTTGAGTACTGAGTACCTGACAGACTCTAAAATTTTAATACATAAGAGTTTGAACATACAATATCATTACAAAATTACAATTATGAGTCCACATATGAGTAATGAATCCAATGATGAGTTGATGAGACAATTACACAAATAGATAAGGCCCAAAATTCATGCAATCTGTGGGATTCATCTCACTTATCCCTAATCATTATACACCATTTCCCTCAAGAAATTTCATTATCATCATCATCATCTGAGCCTTATACCAACTAATTGGGGCCAACATCTCCTGCATGTAAGGTTTGTTGATATTTGAAAACTTCTTCGGGTTTATATGAAAAAACATGAAAACAAAATGGCAAATAGCAAAAACTCCAAGAAAAAAAAAAACTGAATCAAAGCAGAAAAACAGAATCAAGGCAGAAAAAACATGAAAAACAGCTAATAGAAAAAATAAAAAAATGTGTCAGGAACATTCTGACCAAAATGGATGGACCAATACATATGCGTGTGACCAGGCCACTAATCCAATGACAGATTCAGGGAGATTTTCAGTCCATCTGCAATCGGATCAATCATGAAAAACATAAACATGGGCACTGCTTCAACAGATTCAAAGTTCATTGACACTATGCATACTTCCAACCTGATGATCTATAAGTATTCCTCAACCAATTCCTGAGAGAAACTAATCTTCAATCATTAGCATAAGGAAAACATCAAACTGTTTTAGTCTAATAGGAACTTCAGTGATATCAGCCATTGAAAAAAAAAAAACACACTTTTCCAGCCCAAGGAGTGGATTTTTTTCTATGATTTATCAAATCTACCTTGTTTCTTCTTATCTTATCTGCACCATTGACCAGCAAAACTTTGGCTATATCACTACATCGACTTTGTATGGCAACATGTAATGGGCTCCATCCTTCTTGAATGACATAATAGAAAATAAGAAGTGACAACACAAACCATCCTTTTTTTTAAATGCAATCACTCACATGATTAACATCCCTAAGCGAAAGAAAATCAGCCATACAAAAGGCGAAAGAAAATAACTTATTATTACCTTCCATCCGTGTTTGCTAAACTTGGAAAATTCGTGTAGTGTGGATTTCTGCCTTGGAAATCAATTTGGAAAGAGCTGACTTAAATTTGTGGGTCCCACTATGATGCGTGTAACTTATTCATGCCATTCATTCATTTTATGAGAAGAACTTGCACAACTTCTCCATGCGTTCCCATAACTCCTTGCCACTGCAAAAAGCACAGGGCTGCCACTATAAAAGAATGGATTCACTTCTAGCTTACAAGCTAAGAGTTTCAAAAGTTGCTTATCCTACTACCTATGAACAACTAACCATTGATCATTTACATTTAAGATGAAATATAGAAAACCAGTTTACTAATCACTACTTACAAACCTTATTCACAACTGATGAGAAGCAGACAAAATGATACAAATCACTAGCAAGGTGCAATGGTGGATGTATGTACGGTAAAAGTCTACTCTCCACATTCACCACCAAGTAAAACACAACAGCAGCATTCATGCTTCAAGGATTCACACATCACATCTAAGCATGCATACAACTCATCTAAGTCGATTCCCTCTCGAAATTCAAATTAGGCAAGAAATTCTAGTGAAATTCAAAAGGAAAAAACAAATGAGGCATAAAATACCATCTCCAAAACCTAGATCTACACATTTCTTAAACATGGGAAGACAATCCAAAACCAGATCAGGTCAAAAAGAAAAAATCGCAATTCACACTATCTCACGTGTCCTATGCTTAAAAAATTACAGAACAAATCATATCCATTGGATCTGGAAATTACCACAGCCTTGGTCTTGGAGTAGAAGGAATCGAGGAAATTGGGGGAATCTTTCTCCTTGAATCCGATCCCCGACCCAAGCGGATGCTTGTCGTCGTACTCGAAGATATAGCCAGTGGCGTAGTCTATCAAAAAAGGTACCCACAAACACATTGTACATAAAATAGCTCAAATTAAAAACATGAAAAAACAAACAAACTAAGTTCCATGAACACATGTAGCATGATGATAACCTTTCCGAAAGTGGGGAGTGCATTGTAGCAACCACCGTTTTCAACACGAAGTTCGCCATTTTCACCTCTGCAAGCCGCAAATCAGTGGGTAATCCAATGAACGCATTTAAAAGCCTCGAAATTGCAAAGTGACAATCAAGATATCAAACCTGAGAAAAATAAATGCATCCCCTGCGAAGAGCTGTTTGAAACTTACAAAGACACTCCAGCCTCTTTTTAGCAGGTGCCTCCTCGGTTGACCTAGCATTCATAGCAATGTAAATTATCATTAACATTATTATCATTCCACCGGGAATATAAAATATAATAACTTCAAATAAAATGAAAGCTAAAACAGTGTGCTTATAATTAAGTAAAGCCATCAGAATTGCAAGTAATTTGAACTAATAATGAAGAATAGCACATTGAGCTTGCACTGTTTATCAAACTCCGTCAGATTACTTGAACAAATATAAAGGCCAGAACCATAGTTATTGGAAACAATAAAAAATAACAGAGAGTTGAAAAGGAAATGGAAGATTTTCAATTTGCAGAGCAGCACAACAAATAGAAATTTGGCACGGCTCTAGGAATAAAACTGGAAAAAAGCAGTTGGGAAGCCAGACAAATTTAAGATCAGTTGGGACTTTTATACGGTCATCCATTTACAATAATTAAGAGCCCTCCAATCACTACCTAAGATTGCCCAACCAATGTGATTTTTCAGGTACACCCCATCCACATTGGGGCCCTACAGATGAAAGGCTGGATTCTGTACATGTGTGCCTCGTGTATGGAAATCAAGTGCTCAATAGCATTCTATCCTTTCCCATCAAGATTGAAAGGTTACTGAGCATTCTATCCTTTCCCATCAAGATTGAAAGGTAGTAAACCACTCTACTTTGCATACATGCATAAGTTCATGGCATCTAGCTCAATCAGTGGAATTTTCCCACTGAATGCTAGCCATCAGTTGGGCTTTCATCCAACCGTCCATTTACGATCATTAAAAACACACCAATCACTAACTAAGATCACCCGCCCAATGTGATTCCCCATCCACGTACACTAGGGACCTACAGATGAAAGGCCTGGATTCCATACATGTGTGCCTCACATATGGAAATTGAGTGCTCAGTAGGTAGCACTCGATCCTTCCTCGAGTGTTTCCCGATGAAGTTTTACATTACCCACTGCTGGAGACTCTATAGTGTGTGAGTGATCAAAGCTTCAATCCTTGCCAGTGTTACCTTTCAAAAGATAAAAAAAAACCAGAGGGATTTTACTGAGGAGAATGACGCCATATCTTACCTTAAGAGCAGTACTTGCAGCAGGAATAAAATATGGCTGAGTGGAGATCTGGAAAAAGGGCTGAAGCAGATGGATCACCGGATAAAGGGCTGAAGCAGATCTGGATTTGGGGAAGAAACCCTCTTTTTCTACCAGACGGGAACAAACCCTCTTCTCATCGAGCGACCGAACGGCTGAAGACTGAGATTGAGAAGGAGAGTGGCAGCGAGAGATGGAGAATGGCAGTGAGAGAGGGAGAGGGAGAGGGAGAGGGAGAGGGAGAATGGGAGAAGGACCGAGAGTGGGAGATGTTTTGGGGGCAGCGGGCAAGCGGGAGGGCTTTTTGGCAGCAGCGGGCAAAAGTTAAAAAAAAAAAAAAAAAACGAAAAAAAAAGAAGGTGAGGCGTACGGTCATCTCAGGGGCTTTGTGGGGCCCACCGTGATGTATGTAATTCATCCATGCCGTCGATTAATTTGGACGACTATTTATGGGAAACAAAATAAAACAAACTATTGAAATCCCAAGTGGACCACACCACAAATTTTCAATGGTCAACACTTAAAATCTCCTTTGTTTCCAAAGTGTGGTCCACTAGAGCCCTCAATCTGTCCTTTTTTAGGGTCCATTATATAAAATGATCTTTTAAAATGGATGGACGGCTTAGATAAAAAAAAACGTACATTGTGTGTGGGCCCCACGAAGCCCCCAAGGGGCAATCTGATTTCAGCTACACACTTCAGCTGCGTATTAAATCCGTCCTAAATGAGCTACGGATTAAATCCTTAGCTATAGACCCACCTAGTCCGTAGCCTTTGCCTCTTTTTTTGGTATTGAGAGGTAGATTGTGGAATATCCAGATGGGATATCTGGATCTTCATGGATGCCTTTGGACCACCTTTAGGTGATCGGTATTGTGGACCATCTTTTGGAGATCGTCCGTTCTCATCGGAGAGCTTAGTGTCCGAACTTTGTTACTTGGGTCTATTTCGGACTATAGATCTCAGGCAAGACGGAGTCTTTGTAGCGTCTATCAATTGGGCGGAGCATTGTCAACAGATCCTCTATCGTCGGCCATAGCTGACAACCAAGTCTCTTTATACTGGTAGAAGTTTGTTGAGTTTTAATATAGGCTGTTGTCGTAGAGTACTCTTCAGCTTGCCTGGGTCAAGCGAGTCCAGGAGTACTAGTACTCAAGACTCTTTCGAATGGGCTTCCTTACATCTGTGGACCATAGGCCAACTCTGTTTATCCCATAAAAGTTGGAATTTCATAACAAATGTGATTCTTCACCACCGAGCAATTCATGATGGGTCCCTAAATGTTGATTGACCGCACTGTTGTTTGAACCTATTTTGTGTATAGAGTCTTAAACGACCATGTCATGGTCATTGATCAAATGATTAATATTGGTTAGATCCGTGTGGTGTTTTTATATTAGGTAATGAAATTTTGTTTAGACTTGATGAATAGTCTAGACCAATTGATGTAGAGGGGGCCACATATCTATTCATGGCATAGATGGACTGAAAGAAGTCCAAACAAAAATGGATGTAATCTATCAGACTCGGGCCCATTCCTATGTAGGTCCTGATGTAGCTGAGTCTAGGCATATCTAGATCAAAGAAATTTATTCCAAATCGAGAGAAATTGTTGTTTGAAGTGTTAACCATAAAACAACCATAACTTTTGATCTGGGTATTGTTACGGGACACACGGCCTATGAATTTTGACTGAAACAGGCCATCTAGGGCTAACCGACACTTTTAAGGAGGTCACATTGCTCCATTTTACAAGAAAACAACTCCTTCCTATTCAAAATTAGGATTTTACAAAAGAAAAAAAATTACTATATTTAGTAAGTTTTCAAATGGGCATATCTCTTTAGCATTAGAATTGTAGTATGTAATGTGTTCATAGAATTTGTTTCTTATCATGTTTGGAATCATTCGGATAAATTTTAGTTTAGTGGCATTAGGACTTTTAATTAGGGTTTGTGTTTTATTATTTAAGTATTGTAATCTTGTTTTAAATAGAGAGAAGAATAAATTTATCTCAAATTTCCTTTACTTCTTGTGAATTCAAGATTACACCTTGTGGATTGGAGGTTTATATCACGTAGAGGAAACAATGTTCTCTCTCTATTCGGACTACACCCTTCCCTATGTCGCCAATGGATTAGACTAAGTGTCCCAATGTGACTAGGAGAACTATTACTTGAGAAAAAAATTTGCTACACTGACGCGTCAGCTATGCTGGGTGTAGCGATGACCCCACCATGATGTAATTTTTGTATATATCCATGCCGTCCATCCATTTGGAGATATCATCTTAGGGCAGGATACCAAAACCGAAGCAGATCTGAAGCTCAAATGGCCCCCAAGAATTTTTTTGCTAGGTCCACTTAAGCTTCGGATCTGTCTATTTTTTCCTGTCAGTCATTAAAATGATCTCGCCAAATGGATGGATGGTGTGGATACAACAAATACAGCATGGTGGGGTCATCACTACAACCGAGGTAGCTAGCTAGCATAACTAAAGCGTGGGTGTAGTAAAAAAAAATTTCCTAAGTATTACTAGTAGTATTTAAAAAGGGTCGTACTATCAACAATGGCCACTAATGACATGATTGTGAAAAGTCCCAACTCAATTGGCTTCTAGTGGGACCATTCTTGTCAATGAACTTGTCCCATTCTAGTCAATGGCCTTGTCCTCATTTTGCTTAGTTCTCCGTCGATATTTTTACATCCCCTGTCCTCACTTCGCATGGTCTTTGGGTTTTTGTCATGTCCTGCACTCTAGGGCCATGCTGTAAATGTTGGGATAGGAAGGCCGGCAGTGGAAGCAAAGCCGTACGCAAGCAACAAATTCAATCAAACAAGCCACACAATGCAATCACAATGCATGCAATCACCCACACATAGACAATCCGATTTTTACGTGAAAAAACCCCTCACGGGTAAAAAACCACTGCACAAAGCGACACCAATCCACTATAATATCAGAAGTTACAAGAGATGGAACCCAAGACCCCAAAACCTAAGCTCACAAGAGAAATCCAAAGCTTACCCAAGAAGAAACCCTCTTCTTCAAGCTCTTTCTCTCACCTAGAAGCTCCCTCAATCCCCTTTACAACCTTAGAAACCTCCAATCTCGTAATACCCCTTAAATAGGAAGAAAAAACGGATTTAGAAACCTCTTGCGCACAAACCGCACAAGAAGCCGTGTTGCACTAGGACACTACACCCCTACCGGCCGGTCGGCCGACCGGTCGGATGGGTAAAATTCATCACATCAGCCTTGCTGCCTTAGTTTCCAGCGTGACAGGCCAGTCGGACACTCCCACCAACCGGCCGGTGGTCTCTCTTCACTTTTGATTTGAGACATCCGTTCTCAACAAACTCCACCACGACTCAAATCACCATGCACCTCCTGGCCACGCACAATCTCCACCTTTACTTCGTCATCATTATAGTCACATCGCTTCTCATGCCCCATCGACTCTATCCTTGCATCTTCAGACGCCTTATTGCTCTTCCCAAGTGGCCCTTTTTCTCTTGCCACACTTGAGCAACCGTGGATCCCGCTGCCAATCCCACAGCTCCACCATGAATTGTGCTCCCGATCACCTTGTAAAGGTTATCGCACCTCCGTGCCTTGATCATCACGCGTGCTCCCTTCACCACTTTACAATATCTATCGCAACCGATGAACCTGCACCCTTTCGCCTCGAGTGCACCAAGAGATATCACATTCATCTTCATCTCAAGGACATGCTTCACACTTTCAAGGATCCGTTCGACTCCATCGAACATCCTAATGCGCACTGAACCAATCCCCACCACATTGCGAGCGTAGCCATCGCCCACAAACACCGATCCACCATCATACTTCTTGTATGACATGAATGAACTTCGGTCAGGACATACATGACATGATGCCCTTGAATCCAAGAGCCACTCTCCACCAAGAGGCTCTATGCCAGATACAGTCAATACATCACAACCGTCACCACCGTCCTCTATGGTATTGGTTCCTTCCCTAGAAGTATCTCCAGATCTCTCCTGCCTTTTTTCAGGATTCGAACAATCCCTTTTCACATGTCCCACAATTCCAGCATCTCACCTTGTGCCTCCACTTGCCTTTTGATTGAGATTTCGATGAAGGAGATCCTCCACCATACTCAGAATTCCTCCCACTCATAACCAGTGCCTCATCAGTAGAGGGACCCACGCCGCCGCTTTTCCTTTTCATCGCTTTCGCCTGAAGGGCTGAGATAATAGTTTCTATGCCAATAGTCTCCTTACCTGTGCACAAAGAGTCCTTGAGCGACTCATATGATTATGGAAGAGAATTCAACAGGATAAACGCTTGATCCTCGTCCTTCATCGGCTCATCTACATCCATCAACTTGCAAATAAGCCTATTAAAATTGCTGATGTGGCTCTCAACATCGGCCCCCTCCGTCATCCTCAGATTGTACAACTGAAGCTTCAAGTATATGCGATTT
This sequence comes from Liriodendron chinense, assembly GCA_003013855.2. Taxonomy (NCBI): domain Eukaryota; kingdom Viridiplantae; phylum Streptophyta; class Magnoliopsida; order Magnoliales; family Magnoliaceae; genus Liriodendron; species Liriodendron chinense. The sequence continues at coordinate 91,660 of PVNU02003981.1, read as the reverse complement.
TCAAGAGATTTCTTCGTATAGATATTCTCCAACTTCGCCATGTTGCAGCCGCAGTCTTCTCTTTCATGACCTTATACAGGACCTCATCTGCCATGCACAACTGGATTGAGACATTGGTCTTTTCATCGATCTTCTTCCACTCTCCTTCTTTCATAGCTTCTGATCGCTCTCCAAGGAGCGCATCTTGCAATCCTTACTGAACTAGAAGGCCTTTCATCTTCACCTTCCAAAGATCGAAGTTATTTTTCTCCGAATACTTCTCTATGTCGAACCTCATGCCTAATACCATGCTCTTGTCTCAGATTCAAATTTCTGCTATACCCCAACGATCGCTCTGATACCAGTTGTTGGGATAGGAAGGCCGGCAGCAGAAGCAAAGCCGTATGCAAACAACAAATTCAATCAAACAAGCCACACACAATGCAATAACAATGCATGCAATCACCCACACATAGACAATTCGATTTTTACGTGGAAAAACCCCTCACGGGTAAAAACCACGACACAAAGCGACACCAATCCACTATAATATCAGAAGTTATAAGAGATGGAACCCAAGCTCACAAGAGAAATTCCAAGCTTACCCAAGAAGAAACCCTCTTCTTCAAGCTCTTTCTCTCACTTAGAAGCTCCCTCAATCCCCTTTGCAACCTTAAAAACCTCCAATCTCGTAATACCCCTTAAATAGGAAGAAAAAACGGATTTAAAAACCTCTAGCGCGCAAACCGCACAAGAAACTATGTTACACTAGGACACTACACCCCTACCGGCCGGTCGGTCGACCGGTCGGATGGGCAAAATTCATCACAGCAGCCTTGCTGCCTTAGTTTCTAGCGTGACCGGCCAGTCGGACACTCCCACCGATCGGCCGGTGGTCTCTCTTCACTTTTGATTTGAGACGTCCGTTCTCAACAAACTCCACCACGACTCAAATCACCATGCACCTCCTGGCCACGCATAATCTCCACCTCTACTTCGTCATCATTATAGTCCCATCGCTTCTCATACCCCATCGACTCTATCCTTGCATCTTCAGACGCCTTATTGCTCTTCCCATGTGGCCCTTTTTCTCTTGCCACACTCGAGCAACCGTGGATTCCGCTGCCAATCCCGCAGCTTCACCATGAATTGTGCTCCCGATCACCTTGTAAAGGTTATCGCACCTCCGTGCCTTGATCATCACGCGTGCTCCCTTCACCACTTTACAATATCGATCGCATTCGATGAACTTGCACCCTTTCGCCTCGAGTGCACCAAGAGATATCACATTCGTCTTCATCTCAAGGACATGCTTCATACTTTCAAGGATCCGTTGGACTCTATCGAACATCCTAATGCGCACTTAACCAATCCCCACCACATTGCAAGCGTAGCCATCGCCCACAAACATCGATCCACCATCATACTCCTTGTATGACATGAATGAACTTTGGTCAGGACATACATGACATGATGCCCCTGAATCCAAGAGCCACTCTCCACCAAGAGGCTCTATGCCAGATACAGTCAATACATCACAACCATCACCACCGTCCTCTATGGTATTAGTTCCTTCCCTAAAAGTATCTCCAGATCTCTCCTGCCTTTTTTCAGGATTCGAACAATCCATTTTCACATGTCCTTCTTCCCCACAATTCTAGCATCTCACCTTGTGCCTCCACTTGCCTTTTAATTTAGATCTCGATGAAGGAGATCCTCCACCCCGCTCAGAATTCCTCCTACTCATAACCAATGCCTCATCAGTAGAGGGACTCACGCCGCCGCTTTTCCTTCTCATCGTCTTCGCCTGAAGGACTGAGATAACGGTTTCTACGCCAATAGTCTCCCTACCTGCGCACAAAGAGTCCTTGAGCGACTCATATGATTCTAGAAGAGAATTCAACAGGATTAACGCTTAATCATCGTCCTTCATCGGCTCATCTACATCCATCAACTTGCAAATAAGCCTATTGAAATTGCTGATGTGGCTCTTAACATCGGCCCCCTCCGTCATCCTCTGATTGTACAACTGAAGCTTCAAGTATATGCGATTTTTAAGAGATTTTTTCGCATACATATTCTCCAACTTTGCCCATGTTGCAGCCACAGTCTTCTCTTTTATGACGTTATACAGGACCTCATCTGCCAGGCACAACTGGATTGAGACATTGGCCTTTTCATCAATCTTCTTCCACTCTCCTTCTTTCATAGCTTCTGGTCCCTCTCCAAGGAACGCATCTTGCAATCCTTGCTGAACTAGAAGGCCTTTCATCTTCACCTTCCAAAGCTCCAAGTTATTTTTCCCCAAATACTTTTCTATGTTGAACCTCATGCTTGATGCCATGCTCTTGTCTTAGATTCGAATTTCTGCTAGACGTTAACGATCGCTCTGATACCAGTTGTTGGGATAGGAAGGCTGGCAGTGGAAGTAAAGCCGTACGCAAGCAACAAATTCAATCAAACAAGCCACACAATGCATGCAATCACTCACACATAGACAATCCGATTTTTACGTGGAAAAACCCCTCACGGGTAAAAAACCACGGCACAAAGCGACACCAATCCACTATAATATTAGAAGTTACAAGAGATGAAACTCAAGACCCTAAAACCCAAGCTTACAAAAGAAATCTCAAGCTTACTAAAAAAGAAACCCTCTTCTTCAAGCTCTTTCTCTCACCTAGAAGCTCCCTCAATTCCCTTTCCAACCTTAGAAATCTTCAATCTCGTAATACCCCTTAAATAGGAAGAAAAATGGATTTAGAAACCTCTTACGCGCAAACAGCGCAAGAAATCGTGTTACACTAGGACATTGCCAACCGGTCGTCCGATCGGTCGGACACCCCTACCGGCCAGTCAGATGGGCAAAATTCATCACAGCAGCCTTGCTGCCTTGGTTTACAGCGTAACCGATCAGTCGGACACTCCCACCGACCGGCCGGTGGTCTCTCTTCACTTTTGATTTGAGATGTCCGTTCTCAACAGTAAATGGCATCTAATCAGTCAAATCTTCTACATCCCCTTATGGTATTCCTTAGCGCACAAAACGAGGCCTAGACAAACTTTGGTAAGCCACACCATGTAAAATCATGCCTAAAACCTCTAAACTCATGTTTTGCCGCCCACATAAGTTTTGGAGAGGTGTAATAGTTGGAATGTCCATTAATCCTAGTTGGACCTATCCATGGAATGGACTGGATGATGTATGCATATATGGCAGGCTCCATGTATAATTTGTAAGTTTTTAATGGTTGGCATTAGTATTGAAACTTTTCCCTTTCGTGTGGCCTACGTATGTTTTGAATCAGCAGGATTTGATTCCATAAAAGAAACCGGAGATGGAGAACACGATGCATGTATTGGACTTCAAGTATGCATTCAGTGGGCCCACACCATGTTTTCTAAGATACGCTTATGTCCTGTGTAACTTTGGAGCAGGTTTGTCTCGTACATGGTGGCAATAATATGCTAGACTCTCGCCCGTAGTCTTATCCCTGCCGTCTTTTCCTTGACAAAATTCCTTCTTTGACAGTAAAAACGCAATATTAATTAAAAGTTTTTTAATAATGTTGAAAGAAAAATGTTAAAATTCAAAAATCTCTTGAGAAATTTTGAATGCAGGCCTAGTCCTACATAGGGTATGATATAACTGGGTCGCCAACACAACTAATTCGAAGAAATTCAATTTAGATATGGAGAAATCGCCTTTTTAAAGTGTCTATCGTAGATTAATCATAACTTTTGATCTATGGACCGACCAATGAATTTTGACTGTGACAAGCCTTTAGATGCTAATAGACCCAAGTTTTGTAAGAAAGCGAGCCCCTTTAACTCAAAATGAAATTTTAAGCGAATTTTACTGATTTTAATAATTTCAATTCTTATAGTATTTTCTTATTTTTTGAATTTTAGATTTTCATATTTTTTAAAAATTACTTGTAAACATGCAAAGACTCTTTTAGTAAAGCTTATCTAAGCTTTTTATTTTAGGCAAATTACACTTTAGATGAGTTTTATTATTTTGGGTAACTTTTGTTAAGATTAGAATTTTATTACTTTTAGTAATTACAAATTTTGATTTATATTTTCTTTATTAATTGTGTATTTGAAAAGAAAAATACATTAAACATTATTCAATAAATTTTTTTTGTGTTTTATCTCTTTTTTCTTGTAGATTCAAGAAATTACCGTATGCATTTAAGGTTTTGAAGCCGCGTGGAAGGTCTAGATTTATCTACTATGCAATTAGAGGTATAGGGTAGCAGATATCCAATAAAAGAGTGACGACACAAGATCATATCAATTTGCTGACTCATCAATCCCTGCTGAGTCATCTCTGAGTCATTTAGGTTCTCACGCTTACAGTTCTAACTCTCACGTAAAACCCTCGTTGGATTATGTGTGAAATTGTAATTCTCACATGGGCGACCAGACAGTTTACACATGACCAAGACCTCGATTGTTGGCTGCTTTTTCCAAGGCCTGAATAAAGCATCAGCTCTACACATACCAGGCAAACAAGCGTGTGGGGGAATAACTGACAAATGATGAAGTGGGCTCCAGAGAAGTCCACTCATCTGATACTCCCATAGTAGGCAAAGCTCCTTTTGAGTTCTGTATCTAACAAAAAACCAATTACTTACACAATTTATCAAACTTTTAAAATTCAATGTATTTCGGAAGATAGACATAAAAACTCATTACCAGCCATCCGAATGAAACATGATTTTCACTAAAACACGTTTTATTCAAAAGAACTTTTAAGGGGAATTTCAAAAATAAAGACAGGCAGTCACCACCCACTAATAAAATATAGTAGATTCTTGGTTTTTTTTTTGATAGAAATCAAGTTGAAAGTTGGGCCCCATGGGTTTTTTGAGGTGGTGCATCACATGGACTGCTCAGATTTCGAGGACACATCACATGTGATGAATCCTCATAAGTTCTCACGAGTTCTCGTGAGAGATGGTTCCCAGGTGAGCATATATATATATAATCAATGCATAGAAATTCTAATTAAGTTTACTTTTTTATTTAAACCTTAGTTATATATAATAAAACCAGAAGCGCTGCTCTGCAAGTCCTGGTAGATAGAGTGTGGTCACGGGCCAACCCCAACAAGCGATTAGTCAGCTCATGCACTCCAAGTGCAAGGTGGAAGACCTAGATCACCTATTTTGTCAGGGGAACATTGCTGTCAAGGTATGGTCCCACTTCACCAACTCCTTTGTAGAGATCACATTAACAGTATGATCTTTGCATTCCACAGGTCATATGGACGGATTACAAATACTATGGCTGAAGCGCAGGCTATGGTTGACGGGCTAAAAATATTCTCCAACACAAGCATCTCAAATATTATAGTCGAGACAGACTCGTTCATCATAGCGGAGGCCGCCCCAAACCCCGTACGATGCCCCTTGGAGCATTTGGTACAAAATGGGCTATATTTTTCGAACGTTCCACCCTCTTAACCTTCATTTTGCGCACACCTACCACAAAGGGAACACAGTGCACACCTACCACAAAGGGAACACAGTAGCAGACGGTTTGCCAAAATAGTCTTTATGAATCACAGAGAGCTTCCCAAACTGATTCGAGGTTCTCTTGTCCTTGACAACGTGTGGGTTGGAGTCGTTAGACGCTTTAACACATTGTCGGCATGTTTTTTCTTATGAATAAAATTTATATAAAAAAGTTATATATAATAAAATAGACAAGTTATACAAAATAAAATAGACATGAAAAACATACGTGACTTGGGTGTGGTCAATGCTATTGTGCACTTTGGGACCACATGACGTGTAAATGACCTGGACCAACGCTTGCAGATGCCGATTCCCTGCAAAAGCCTTGCACAGGAAGCTCCTACGCTGGGAACCTGGATAGGGCCCATCGTGATGTTTTTGAGAAATTTACCCCATCCATCTGCTTTGTGATGTAATTTTAGGATATTATACCAAAAATGAGTTGGATCCAAGACTCAAGTGGGCTGAAAATGTGAGAATTGAATTTCCACAGTTGAAATATTCGTGGGGCCACAAAAGATTTAAATCAGGCTATTATTCATGTTTTCCGTTCATCCCAATATGAATGACATTATGAACGGTATTGATGACATATAAACATCACTGTGTATCCCAAGGAAGTTTCAACAGTAAGAATTTCCATACCCACCATTTCATTTCCGCCGTCCTGACCGAAGAAAAGTGGAATGAGATTAGGTGAGACCCTTTCAGATACACCGTGGTGGGTGGGACCCTTGGCTGTGTGGCTCACAGTGATGTATGTATGTATCTTAAATCCATACAATCCAATCATTTTCAAAGCTCATTTTAGCTCATGATCCCAAATCTTAGGTGAATCAAACCACAAGAAGCAGTCTTAATTGATTCCCCACCATTAAAAACTTCATAGAGTCTACCGGATTAATGTTTATAGGTCAGAATGACCTATAAGAAGGGACCACACAAATGTCATCTTTGTTTTTTTTTTTTTTTCTGTTAGTCATGCAACGCACCCACTCAGTTAATCGCGGTACACACCCACACAAATGTCATCTTGATCCAAAGCTTTTGTGGCATAATACGACTCTTGCCCTCGGTTGCAGGCAATTGCACCTGGTAATCTATTGCATTATTGACAAGAACACAGCCGTCGGGAAGCCGATTGCGTACCGAGTAAACTCTGCGGGGTCCATTGTGATTTATGTATTTCATCCACTCCGTTCATCCATTTTAACAGATCATTTTATGGCTAGACACAGGAAACAAAGTGAATTGAACCTGTGCCGTTGAAAAATTCTTGGAGGCTACAGAAGTTTTAGATCAAGCTGATATTTGTTTTGTTTTGTTTTTTTTTCTTTTCATCAATATCTTTGTGATCTTGTAAACAGGTTGGACGACATATAAACAACACTGCGGGCCCTAGAAAGGTTTCAACGGTGGAAATTAATCAGTATACCCACTGTTTCTTGTGGTATGGTCCACCTGAGTTTTTGATATTCTTCGATTTTCGTTTCAACCCTTTAATTGATCTGGAAAAGAGGATGGACGGTGTAGATGAACTACATACATTTACAGTGGACCCAACTGAGTTTACTCAGTACGATAAGAGCGTACTGATCAGCTAACTGAGGACGGACGCGGATTGCGTACTGAGTAACTCCGCACGCTAGCGTGCGGAGTAGACTCTGTGGGGCCCACAGTGATTTACGCATTTTATCCACTCCGTCCATCCATTGTAACAGAGCATTTTAGGTGTGGTGCCAAAAAATGAAGCATATAAAAATCTAAAGTGGACCACACCACAAGAAAAGTGTGAACTGAATGTCTACCATTGAAAGATTCTTGGAGGACACAGAAGTTTTGGATCAAGCTGATATTTGTTTTTTCCCTTCATCCATATCCATGTGATCTTATGAACAGGTTGGATGACAAATAAACAACACTGTACGGCCTGGGAAGGTTTCAACGGTGGAAATCATTATTCCCACTGTTTCCCTTGGCATGATCCACTTGAGATTTGCATATGCTTAAATTTTGGGCTCAACCACTAAAATGAGCTGGAAAAACATATGGACGGAATAGATGAAGCATATACATTCTATGTGGGCCCAACTGAGTTTACTCCGCACGATAAGAGCGTGCGGAGTTACTCCGCATGCAATCCGATTCCACTCAGGACGCAATCCGATTTCTGGGAAAGGGATTGGTGCTCACGAGGTCTAGACATTCATCCAAAATGCATGGTGCAGGACATCCAATGCAAGTGCGTGGATGACGAGTGTGATAATACTCCTCGAGTTGGGATTCTACTCAATCTTGAATAGCATGGTGCAGGACACCTTCCACGGACACCTAAGATGAGTGGTCCTGATTAAGGTCCATGTTGTTGGGGCCCACCTATATAAGATCAAATGTCTATTGTGCATTCCAGAACCACAGGATGAATCGCAGTAGCCATAAGGTCATCTGATTCTATTATGATGTTTTTGTTATATCCACTCCGTCCATCCATTTCGCCCGCTCATTTTCAGATATTCTAGTAAAGATGAGGTAGATCCAAAGATGAAGTGGGCCACACCATAAGAAACAGCATGGATCAAATGAACAACATTGAAACCTTCTTGGGCCACAGAACCTTTGGATTCGGCTGATATTTGTGTTAACCCTTAAACCAGGTGGGAATCGTCGTCTGAAGGCATTAGGCTGTATGTAAACATCACGGTGGGCTCAGGAGGTTTCAACGGTGGATGTTTCCATCCTCACTTTTTCTTGTGGTGCAACCCACTAGAGTTTTGGATCTCCCTAATGTTTGGGCTCATGTCGTATGATGAGATGATGAAACAGTCTAGACCAATAGATTAGACAAAGAGCCCCAATGGGACCAGAAGCACTATAACTTTTAGTATTAAGAAGAGTTAGAGGATCAACGATGGCCACTAATGACATGATTGTGAAAAGTCCCAACTTGTCTAGACGTTGTAATTTCATTTTTTGTTAAGAATCTCGGAACAGTTGGGTTTTTTGGCATGTCCTGCACTTCAGGTTACCATGGGTTACCACCCTGATGTAAATGGAATCCAATTCATCCATCATCTGCATCCCTTCATGTTTTTCTTTGATGCACAAAAATAAGGCCGAAACAAACTTAAGTGGAGCACACCATGTAAAATAATGCTCGCACAAATTTTGGAATGGTGTAATGATTTGGGGTGTCCATTCATCCGATGGCCTATGAATATACAGTCGGCTCCGCATATACTCTGAAAGTTTTTAATGGTTGGCATCAGCATTGGAACTTTTCCCTCCAGTATGGCCTACCTGAGTTTTGAATCAGCCTGTTTTTTTTTTCGTAGCAAGAAACAAACCAAAGGGGGCAAACATGATGCAGCTGGATTAGAAGTTAAGGATACATCATGGTGGGCCCCACACGGTGTTTCTAAGATAAGCTTGTCCTGCAAAACTTTGGAGCGAATCTGGCCTGTGGGTACATGCAGCAATAATATGGCTATCTTTTTATTTTTTTTTGTTAATTTGGGTCACTTTTTGTTTTATCACCCAATTATCACAATTTAATGCAAATATTATTTAGATGTTTTCTGATAATGTTGCGAGAAAAGCATAAAAGTCCGAAAAAAAATCTTGAGAAATTCTCAATCTGGGGCTAAGAAACCATCTATTCATATCATGACAAAACAATGTCATGGGTGGACCTGTTGGTTGAGTGCCTTTAATTTGGTGCAGCGTAGGTGGGTCGACCGAAGTAGGCCGTGATGTTCCAAGTCGACCAAGGTCTGTTTCTGTTGACTGACGAACTCCACTAGATGCACAAGTTTTTAGGAAGTGCAGGTTTTGTTTCTTAATCTTACATGGGACTATATAAGAGGTCTCTAAACACAATTAGAGTATGAAAACAAGAAGAGAATATGATTTCTAGTTTTTTGCAAAGAAAAAAACTAGAGTTTTTTTATTATTTAAGTTGTTTCATTCCTTATAACTCATTTTCCATAGTGGATTGATCATCACTTTGAATCGTGGTTTTTTTTTTTTTTTTTTTTTTTTTTTTTTTTTTAAAAAGGGTTTTTCACATAAAATTTTTTGTGTTCTTTCTGTGTGCTTGAATTTTTCATTTTCCATTACTTTGTTTAATTCATTTGAGGTGCCCAATGGTGGATGGTATTGATCTACTATCCACTTAGAGGTATAGGTTGGCAGAAATGCAATAAAAGAGTGCCAACACAAGAGCATATCGATCGGCTGACTCACCAATTCAAACCGGGTCATCTTAGAGTCATTAGTTTCTCATGGTTATAGTTCTAACTCTCACTTGCAACCCTAATTGGATTATGAGTGAAATTGTAGTTCTCACATGCTCGGCCGGATAGTCTCCAAGTGACCAAGACCTTGATCGTTGGCTGTTTTGTCTATGGCCTTGATGACATTCGGTCAATCTAACAAATACACTCCTAGAAGATAAGGGGTTAAAGATTAGCTCGATAGACAGCTTAGGTAGGTCACACCATAAGGATCAATGGGTATTGGACATCAACCATAGGTTTGTGTGTCCTAACACCACAGTATGTATCTTTAGCCAAAACCTGTTAATCAAGTGGGGCTCACAAGGAAGATACATACATCAGGCTGATGTAGGCCACACATCATTAAATTAGAGGGATTTTAGACAAAATTTTCAAATTTTCAATTGGGAAACCTTTCTTTTTCTCATTATCTATATGATTCTTTAGTTTATTTTAATATATTCAATGCACATGTATTAATGGGGCACATGTGGGAAATATAGCCGCACACGTTATACAAAATGTAGAGAAGAAACCGCCCAAAAATTTCTGTACTCAACGCATGCATATAGCCCACTTCATGAGTGGCTAGCCTCATTTTAGTACTTGTGGGCCAGTACAGCTGATGAATTGCTTCGCACATTTGCACCATCTAGGCACGTGTTAACTACACTAGCGAATTGAAAATTGGAAGAGAAAAAAAAATACGTGGTTTGGGTGTGGGCAATTCTATTATGCACTCTGGGACCAAGTGATATGTAAACGATCCGAAGATCTGGACCATTGGTTTACCAAGCCCTGGATAGGGTGGTTGCTGTCATTTGATCAAAATGGTTCCTTAGAGATACCAGAAGGACTCTATCAAATGGGTTATTCATGTTGAAAATTGAAGCTTCCTCGATCGATACTGTCCATTTTGTGTGGCACTGATAAGAAGGGAAAGTTCCACCGGTCCAAGCTTTTCACGGTCACCAGTGAAAAGTGCGTGGAACCGAATGGATGGTTCAGATCAATGACTTGCCAGTCCATGCACATGTGCACTAACTTGGAACTTGCTTGGCCCCAACTTACATGCTATCTTGACCTAGTTTAGTCCGGGGACGAGCCTTTAAAATGTTAGTCGGAGGAATCTTTTGAAAAGCTTAGGCCACTTTCAGTGATTTCTGTGCTGGACTCGTAATTGACATTGATAGGGATACTAAGTCATGTCATTGTAGAGAGGACCTTTCAGCCAGCCTTGCAGTAGGCAATCTTTCATTTCTTGGAGCACGACTTGGCTGCGACTGAACCAGATATAAATATGAGCTGGACCCAGACCGTAGGTCCCACCCTAGTGCATGCATTCCTTATCCATGCTGTCCATCTGCCTTTTGAGCTTATTTTAAATTTCATATGGACCACACAACAAGAAATAATGATTATTAACCATTAAAACACTTATGGGTCACAAAAATTTTGGATCAAGATATTATTATTATTATTATTTATTTATTATTTGTTACTTTCATCCTGGTCCATGTGACCTTTTCAACAAGTTGGATGGTCAATAAGCATTACAGTGATTCATAGGGTTTTTGTTGGATAGTATCAAGTTGTGTCGGGAGAGATGATACTCTAATGTTATTGTTGAATCTGATTCTCGTGTTATTGTAAAGGCGGCCTCATCTCAGGGTGGTGATGGTCCCTGGATTATCTGGTACATGATGGGAGAAATCAAGCAACTACAACAGTTAATGAACCTCGTTATTGTTCATATTTTGCAGGAAGGTAACTCAGTAGCTGATTTTCTTGCCAAATGGGTAGTGATAAACTAACAAACACAATTTTTCAATCTAGAGCAGAGCTGCCGACCTCTATTCGTGGGCTCCTAGTTATGGATAATGCTGGGATTGGTTCGGTGAGGAAGGAGTAGGGGTGTTTGCTGGATGAATGGTGGCCTAATGGACTTGGGGGTTGATGTCTGGGGAGTTTTGAGAGGTCTGGCCGGGCTTTTTTCTCGGCAAGCCCAATTGTTTTTGTTTAAAATAAGTAAAAGATAAGTATTTTTCAAAAAAAAAAAAAAGAAAAGAAAAAAAGCCATATGGTTTTTACTGGTAAGCATTAAATTATCATTGTTTCTTGTGGTATGGTCCGCCTGAAATTTGTATCTACTTCATTTTCGGGACCATGCCCTAAAATAAGTTGAAATTTGTATCTACTTTATTTTTGGGACCATGCCTCAAAATAAGTTGAAAGAAACATATGACCAGCATGGATATAAGGATGCTTACATTGAAGTGTGCCCATCGTCAAGGTCGCATCCACATTGCTGGTTCCAGGAGTCAATTATGTGAGAAACCAGCCTCACCCAAGATGTATGTATCTCTATCCATGTTGTTTATCCATTTTTTTCAAGTGACTTTGGACCCTTATGTCAAAAATGAAGCATATCCAATTATCAGGTGGATCATAGCATAGGAAACAGTGATGATTGAATGCCTACCATTAAAAACTTCCAGAACCTTAATGTTTACGCACTGTTTATTTACCATCCAATCAGTTGATAAGGTCAAATAAGCCTGGATGAAGGGGAAAAAATATTAGCTTCATCCATTACTTTTGTGGCCCAGTAATGGTCAATCACCACTGATTCATATCGTATGGTCCACCAAATAATTGAATCTGATTTCATTTTTGGGACAATACCCTACAATGTTCTGTAAAAATGGATGAACAGACTGGATACAGAATACATACATCAAAATGAGCCCCGTAATAAGGGCCATACACCTAATCCGGGGTCGCAGCCAATTCGCGCTCCATTTTTTTTGCCAGGTTTTGGCCGAAGCACAACAGTCGCAGTCAAGTTCCTTTCTCGAGAGGACTTTGGTGTTGACAAAGTCTAGGCATTGATCCAAAATGCATCTTGTCCATCCAAAATGACGTGTATTGGGTACTACCCCTGCCACTCCTTTGCTAGTAATGGATAGGGGCTTTGACTGGCCACCGTGATGTACGGGTTTTATCCACACCGTTCATGAATTTTGGGTATCAATTTAAGGTACAAACCCAAAAATGAAGTAGATCTAAGGCTTAAGTGGACCACACCATAGGAAGCAGTAGTGATAATGACTTCCACTGTTGAAATCTTCCTAGGGCCCTCATGATGGTTAATTGCCGTCCAACCTTCCTAGATCATGAATGAAGGAAAACACATATCAACTTGATCCAAAACTGCTAATAGCCCTGAAAATGTTTTCAACTGTAGCTATTTGGTCTACTTGAGCCTTGGAAGTGCATCTTTGTTGGGCTTGAACCTTAAAATGATGTGCCAAAATTTATGAACGGTGTGGATAAAACCCGTACACCACGGAGGCCCCTTCCATCAAGGGGTTTACCCAATCCGCATCCACAAAACAAGAACAAGTATAATAATACTCCTGTGATGGGATTCTACCCAATCTTGACTACCATGGTGCAAGACATGAGTTGGTTAATTAAGGTCCATATGGCCACTTACTCACGCCTCACTAGTAGACTCACAAGAGTCTGAACACAAAGCCATGGATTGTGGTGTTGAGTGCGTGGGTGCATGTATAGGTGTGAGTACCTGTGAAAAAAAAAAAAAATCTATGAAGCCGAAATCCTTGCTGTGGTAATTGATCATTAAAACTTCCTGTGGGCTACAAAAGCTTTGGATCAAGATAATATTTGTGTGGTCTCTTCATATAGGTATTTGTGACCTTATCAATGGGTTGGATGGCAAGTAAATATTCTGGCAGAATCCATGAATGATGTAGAGCATGGCGCAGACCTAGTCTTGGTGTGGATGAACTGAAAGAAGCTCAAACGAAGCGGACATAGTCCGTTAAATCCTGGCCTAGTCCTATGTGGGGGCATGATTTAATTGTGCCCTAAACAGTCAGATCAAAGAATTTAATTATGAATTGAGAGAAATTGTCATTTAGAGTGCGAACCGCCATAATTTTTCATCCTAGTATTGTCATGGAATGCAAGACTTGTGCATTTTGATTGGAACATGCCATTCGGGACCAATCGACCTGCAAAGGCAGGTCTTGTTTCTCCGTTCATTCCTATTCAAAATAGCAGTTTTATGAAAAATATATTATTTTAATAAGTTTTAAGTTGAACCTAATATCTTTTATCTTAGAATTTTAGCATATGATGTCTTCTTATTATTTCCTTATTATGAAGCTAGGAATCTAGTTGGTGTGTGTTTCCTATCATTGCTTTAAAGGCCGTTAATCGAATGATTGTGTGTTTCTATAGATATATAGAGTAATGCTGCACACTAGTTGTGCATCCAACTAGTTGGTATGTGGAGCCCATCATAGTGTTTGTAGGACATCTTGACGGTCAATTAAGATTTTCCCATTAAGAAAATGAGATGCCTTGAAAATTAGGTTGATCCAACTATTAGGTGGGGTACACCATAGAAAACCATAAAACACCTAAGAACTCCACATTCACATGAAGCATTACATTTTCATGATTGGATTGTCCTACTGTGGCCCTCTTCTCTCCATGTGCGACCCACGTGACTACGAAACAAATTGATTCACTACGAAACAAATTGATTCACCAATGCTACTGGTAAAGTAATTAAAATAACTTCTTCTTTTTTCTTTTTTGTTATGTGATTTTTTGGTTTTTGGGGAATTAATTAATTTTAAAATTGGCCTAATTATTTTCAGAGTAAGGACAATGAGCTCAACGGTCTGGATGACTGGGCCATCGTCCCATCTGTACATAGTAGCCCATTAGTACACGTCCGTCCGTCTTTGATGCATCATGACCCTTTAAATCCTCTTCCTGTAGCAAATTCACTTAAACTAAATAGGAATTGATCGTAGAGTGGTGAATCATCTGCCATGCATGTGGAATTTACGTAGGCAGTTTCACATCATCCAAGTGGTATTGGCTGCTTATGGACAGCTAAAAAATTCATAGATATCAATTCAACGGTTGAAATCAGACGGGTAAGATTGTCTTATCCGTTCGATTTTTGTCTGTGATCAACGGTAGACGTCCAAAGGAGACTGACATTCGGAATTGTCATCTACAAATGTGGATGGATCACCTCCACTTTAGAAATGGTAGTCAACTATTTTGGGCCACGATTCCAAATACTCAAAAAAACCAAAATAGCAACCTTTTAGTGGCGAGCTCCCACCTAGCTTTCTCATAAAAAAAGAAAAAAGAAAAAAATAATAATAATAATAATAAAATAAAAGTAATAATAATAATAATAATAACAATAATAAATAAATAAATCCTCCAAAGTTCATACAACGAAAAGCAAATAAACTGGCAGTACAAATACAAGTCCCTTTTTATTATTACAGAAAGGTGATACTAATACAAGCCCTTTTATAGTAGTTTAAACACTCTAAAAAACTAGACCCAGCATGCCCGAGTCGAATGGACTTGACCAGATTTCATCGAGACTCGAGGAAAACTTACTTTTACTTTTCAGATATTACATAAATAGGATGAGTTTTCGAGTAATTTGCCTGGATTTCTGAGTTGACTCAACTCAACTGGTTTAAATCGAGGCCACTTTTCATGATTTTTAAACCATGCCTCGCACTTCAAACATGAGCCAACATGGTTGTACAAGGGAGTCCATCTATACACCACCAAATGTGCCAACTTATCAAGCATGTTTGAGATCTAAGCCATCTATCAGGTGAGACTTATTGCACGGATTACACTGCCTAAAAATCAGGGACTTGGCTCGGGTAGTGACCCCGACACGAACCAGCTAGCTAGTGGAAAAGCTCTGTGGGCCCACCATGAGGTATGTGTTTTATCCAGCGGTCCATCCATTTTTCCATATCATACCAGGGCATGAGCCTAAAAAAGGAGGCAGATCCAAAGCCCAAGTAGACCACACCACAGCAAAAAGTTAGGACTGAATGCCTACTGCTGAAAACTTCTTGGTGGCCAACAGCTGATATTTGTGTTTTTCAGTCATCCAGGTTCGATAGCAAATAAACCTTGTGGTGGTTCCCAAGTAGTTTTCAATGGTTAGTGTTTAATCCCCATTATTTTATGGGGGCGTGATCCACTTGAGCTTTGGATTTGATTCATTTTTGGGCTCATGCCCTAAAGTGAGCTGAAAAAATGGATAGACGGCATGGATAAAACACATACATCATGGTGGGCCCACAGAGCTTTTCCACCAGCTAGCTGGGTGGTGTTGGGGTCGCCAACCAACCTGCCAATCCAGTAATCAAGCAAGCGATGTTGTCATAAACAAATGGATGGCTTAGAAAAGCTTCTTTAACCCATCAATTTGTTTCGTAAACCATAGATCAAGACAGGCAAACCTTTAGGTCATGGGTTTCTTCACAGTGAGGCCCATCTGATGGGCGGCTTGGATCTTACACCACGTGTAACAGTTAGTCACATGGGGTGGTGTGTAGGTGGGCTCCCCTATACATGCTTAACGAAGCTCATCCTAGCATATAATCTCCCCTCACATGAGAGAACAACCACCCTGACATTGGTCGTAGACTGGCTCACATGCCATAATGTACCGTGGATATGTATAGCAATATGGTGGGCAGATCTTCGGCTCTTCTTTTTTCTCCTCCTTCTTTTCTTCCTTTGGCTTCACCTCTTCTACCGTGATTAGATGTGTGTGACCCACCTTCTTCTTCATACGGCGCGCTAATTTAGCGGGATCAACTCCTTCTCCGATCACGACGACCTGATCTTGTTCCTTCCCTTCTATTACTACCGAGATTACGCCTGCATCGAATCGGAGAACTTATGTCAAAGTTTAATGATCGGATGAATAGGATCAAACAAGAATTTTCTACTGTGAAATGATTGATGGGTCACACTCAATTGAAGTGATTAGATGGCTAGGATCATCTAATCCTCAGGATTCTTTTTTATGGCTCATCCACATGAAAGGAAACCAAATCAGTTGGATGTGTAAGAGAATACACACAAAGGGCTTTATAATCGTGTTTATATGTCAAATCTACATACTTTAATTACATAAATAGACCTCATAAGTGTAAAATCTAATATTTGTGTCGACCTATATTTTTCAATGCAAACGATTATACAGAGACGATAAAACTTTGAGAAATTGCTTGGACATTTTGTGGTTGACTTTTCTTAAGATAGCTGCTCAGATCACTTAAATGAGTTAGGGTAAGCCCGCGTCCGCATGTATAAGACCGCTCATCCAAATGGACGCGGTTTGGCTTGAGACCTGAACACCAGCCTGACAGCGGGGTCAAAGTTCTGTGGGCGCACCCCATCATGATGTATGTATTTTATCCATGCCGTCCATCTATTTTTTCAGATAATTTCAGGGCAAGAGCCAAAAAATTAGGCAGATCCAAACTTCAGGTCAACCACACCATATGAAATAGTGGAAATTGAATGCTGGCTGTTGAAAACTTTTTGGGAGCCACAGAAGTTTTGGATCAAGATAAATTTCTGCTTTCGCTTCATCCTGGCCTGTGTGACCTTATCAACAGGTTGGATGGAAAATAAACATTACAGGGGGCTTGAGGAAGTTTTTAAATTCGGACAGTAAATCAACAATTTTTCGTGTGGTGTAGTCCACTTGAGTTTGGATCTATGGGGAAATGGATGAACAATGTGGATAGAACACATACATCATGGTGAGGCCTGGAGAGCTTTGACACCGGCTAGCTGGGTGGTTTTTTGGTCGGTAGGTAAACTGCATAAGTGGACTAAATACCGAGTAACTCAGTACCCTAAGTGTACTGAGTAAACTCTGTGGGGTCCACTGTAATATAGGCATTTAATCCACTTACATCCGCACTTTTGAGACAGTGGTAGACTGAGTGAAGATAACGTAGTTTCAACACTGTGGTCCCCGTATCGATTCCCAATGTGGGGAATGACAAACATTAGTGAGCATGGGTGTGTGTACTAATAATGGGATGTGTGTACTAACAAAAAAAATAAAATTTATTCATAAAATTATATAGACGTGGAGGAAGAGAAAACAAAAGTATCAACTTGATTCAAAACTTTTATGGCCTCAAGAACTTTTCAATTGTAAAAGTTTAATCTCCATTTTGTCGTCCTCCACGTGCCTTGGATTTTCCTCTTTCTTGGCTTATATCGTGAAATTATATGAAAAAAATAGATGGATAGTATGGATAAAACCCATACATCACAGTGGCCATGCAAAGCCCTTGCCCGTTCCCAGCCAGAGACAGGCGGGGTAGGATGCAATCAGCTTCCATCTTTTTCCAACTAACAATTTGCTTTGAAAGCTGTAGCCCACCTGATGACCGTACCAGAGCCCGTTCCCAGTTAGAGACGCAGGGTAGGATGCAATCAGCTTCCATCTTTTTCCAACTAACAATTTGCTTTGAAAGCTGTAGCCCACCTGATGACCGTACCAGACTGGTTTTTGAGCAGGGCAGTTGGATCCTCTGCCGGTTGGATGTCGTGGATCTCGCATAGATGTGCAACATTAATCACATGTGTGTAGGCATGGCAGAGTTTTGTCTCACTGTCTCAACCATACTAATTATTAATTAACTCCTTAATCATTGCTTATTATCGAAAAAATATTTTAATTAATGAAGCTGAAATTCCACGTAATAAGAAAAGTGCCTCTCTCTCTCTCTCTCTTTCTCTCTCTAGTGTCCAAAGTATTGTTTTCCCACAAACGTACCGGGCATCTCCTTGTGCGATGCAATACAATGACAATACCATTTTACATTGGATTGTGTCCTGCCCAGCCAAGACGGGCTGGGTCCTTGGAGGGGCTTTATGAAAGGCTCACCATGATGTATATGTTTTATCCATGCCGTCCATCCATTTTGACTTATCATTTTAGGGCTTTAGCCCAAAAAGAAGGCAAATCCAAGGTCCAAGTGCACCACACCATAGGAAGCAGTGGTGATAATGATGCCCATTGTTGAAACCTTCTTAGGGCCCATCACCAACCTGTTCATAAGGTCACATAGACTTTAATGAAGGCAAAACAAAAATATCAACATGATTAAAACTTGGAAAGTCTCACAACATGCATATGCGATAACATATATAATTGAAACAGTCCTAAAAAGATTATGAATTGAAATGCTTTATAAGCACTTCACATCTCTTCTCCCTGTCCAACACAAGACAATACTTTTACACTCGAAAAGTGAGAAAGAAAAAGCTCCTCTTCTATTTTGTATTTTTTGAAATACTAAAACGTACCTTACGTGCATGATCTTTTGATTTTTTTGGTTGAAATTGACCTTAAATCACAAGATAATAATTAATTACTTGAAATAAAAGGAGCTTAGTGCTAGTCACCATGTACAGCTGAAGCGGTCTTCATCGCCTGCCTTCGGCATCTTTCGCAGATCATCTGGACTTTCATTACTATCTTTTGCTGTAAAAACAAGTTTCCACCCCCACCAACATACACATTAAAACACAAAATATTTCACAAGATTATAATCAAATTACTCAAAACTAAATCCTTTTTCTCTTATCTTTGATTCCCATTAATGGAAGGAAATGGTTTATTAATTTATTTAATTTTCTTTTACTTACAAGAGATAGATTTTGGTAACCCAAGGTTTCGAAACGTACCTTCATGTTATCTACCACTTAGAAAAAGATGTTGGACAGCCCCACAGACTTTCCAAACCCCGACAAAATGCAGGCTTTTCTAGAGAACCTAACTATGTTGCGATTAAGGAGATGTCCCCTCCTTTTATAGATGGAGGATGAAGGATATGATGAATTGTAGATATGAAACAGTGTTTTGTCGAGTATGCATGTGGTTGGCTGAAAATCGCGGGTGATTTTCACAGTTATTATTTTTTTCATTTTATTTATTTATTTAGCTCATGTCTGACGTCATGGTATGCGTGTGGTAAACCTGAGCTCCGGGGATCAGGGTAGCGGATTGCGTACTGAGTAAACTCTTTGGAGCCCACAGTGATTTATGTATTTCATCCACTCGGTCCATCTATTTTACGAGATATTTTTAGGGCTTGATCTAAAAACTGAAGCATATCCGAAGTTCATGTGGACAACACTACAGGGAAATATGTGAATTGAGCATCTACGGTTGAAAATTTCTTGGGGTTCACAGAAGTTTTGGAACAATATTATATTTTTGTTTTCCCTTCATCCACGTCTTTGTTAGCTTAGGAACAGGTTAGATGGAAAATAAAAATCCATGTTCCCTGTAAAGGTTTCAAGAGTGGAAATAATTATTCCTACTATTTCCTATATCTTATAGCTAGTGTGGTCCACTTGAGCTATGATTACGCTTTAATTTTGGATTCAACCCTTAAAATGATCTGGAAAAACAGATGAACGGCGTGGATAGACTACATATATACATTCACGGTGGCCCAATAACTGGGGCAGAGCCAATGTAGTAGTCTATGGTGTGGTCCAGTTTATCCTTAGAACTGCCTCATTTTGGAGCTCAAGTACTAAAATGATATCTAAAGATATATAGATGGACGGTGTGGATAAAACATATAGGTAACCATGGGCTCCACAGATTCCCTGACAGGACTGTCCCTCTCAAGCTAGGTGGGTCAATTGACGCAGATTTCCTTTTCCAAGAAGCTCCTGCACTGGGAACCTAGGTGGGGCCACCGTGATGTTTGTAAGAAATCTACCCGTCCATCTTTTTTTTTTTTTCTTTTTTTTTTTTAATCTCATTTAAGGATATGGGACTGAAAATGAGCCAGATCAAAGACTCAGGTGAGCCGCACTAAAGGAAACAGTGGGTAGGGAGTCCTACCATTGAATCCTTCACAGTGATGTTTATATGCCATTCATACCGTTCATTACGTCATTCCTATTGGGATGAACTGAAAACATAAATATTAGCCTGATTCAAAACTTCCATGGCCCCATGAATATTTCAACTGTGGACATTCAATCCTCATGTTTTCGGCCCACATCCTCATGTTTTCGGCCCACTTAAGTCTTGGATCCAGCTAATTTTGGTCACAAATTCTAAAATGAGTTCAAAAAACAGACAGACGGTGGATTTCTCACAAACATCATGGTGGGCCCACCTAAGTTCCCACCGTAGGAGCTTGGGGTTTTTTGAGGTGCTGCATCTTCAAATTTTGTGCTCACATACATCTGGTGTGATGAGTTCTCAAAAGTGCTAAGTTCATGTGAGAACTATCCGGACCATCCAACTAGTTGCCTCTTTTATTTTTATTTTTTTTCAACAAACTAACCTTATATTGCTCTAACAAAATGCCACTTACAATTCCGGCGGGCCCTTGCTACAAAAGACTCAAGGAACCCGCCTATCCTTTACCCCTCCCTCTATAAAGAAAACCTCACTACTCTCTCCCTAATAGACCCCAACCCCACTCGCTCGGTTCAGGCACATTCCTTTTTTTCTTTTCTTCTTCTTCTTCTTCTTTCCCTTTTTTTTTTTTTTTTCTTCATTTGGGTGGTCGAGGCGCCCAAAAAACGGCGACAAACCCTATCATATACCGCAACCGAAGCAAGGAAACACCAAAACAGGGAGGCGCAACCATGTAGACTTCAGTCCTCCCTCACACAACCTAGACCCATATGGTCAAGAAGAAGGATTCCATGGACAAATCTAAGAAGCTCGCTAATGTTTTGAAAAGTTCTCTTGTATTGAGTCTCGCTAGCCAACTGGGCCAAACCATTGGCAACTCCATTTACCTCTCTAGGAGCATAAGAGATGTTCACTTCCACCCTTTTCGAGAGAGAGGCAACCCGGGTCCACCAATACTACAAACACCAATTGGTTGGAATGCCCTTATTCAAGAAATTAACTACCGATTGGGAGTCACTTTCAACAACAACTTTAGAGAAACCTCGATTCATGCAAAGCGAAATGCCTTCCACTATCGCCTTGCTCTCTGCGCTAACATTGGTTCCCAGCCCATAACCAGTAGAGAAAGCAAATAAAAAGTTTCCGCTCCTTCCTCTACAAATACCACCACCGCCTGAGGCTCCTAGGTTTCCCCTTGTTGACCCATCTAGGTTAATTTTAACCCAACCTTCCGATGGCCTCTCCCATTTTAGGATAGAAACAGATTTAAGCCTCGGGGGCCCCTCCTCAGTCCCCAACACCTGAAGAGTCATCTGACTCGAGAGATGATTTGCTTTGGTGCGAGGAAGGAAATGGCTAAGGGACTTAAGCCACCATTTGATTCTAGAAATAATCCTCTCCACACTTCCAAAGTAATTGTCAAAACAACGATCATTCCTCTCTAACCAGATTTCTCAGAAAACAGATGCTAGGAAACATTCCCTTCAATGAGGAGAAACAGTCCTCGGACGAGGTCTCTCTCCACCAGAGAACTGCCCTCCCCAATACTAGTTGCCTCATTTAAGAAGAAATTAATTAATGTGAGTAAATGTTTTCCAATCATAGTTATTTTTTAGAGGAAATGGATTTATCAGCTTGGGTGGGCCCCAACATAGCATTAATGTGAAATCCATCCAACTATCAAGTGAGTCACCCCATGATAGACCTAGGACTCAAAAAATTAGGTCCATCTTTGGTTCAAAAGGACCACATAATTGGAAATAGTGTACATAGGAAGGTTACCCTTCAAACTGTTTCCCTTGGAGTGTCCCACTGAAATTACTCATGGGCCTAAATTGTGGATCTTAGGTTAATATTTTGGTGTGGAATCTAATGGTTGAAGTGGATTTCACATTTTCATCACTACGGCCGTGTAAAAAATCAAGGGTGGACATGTCTCCCAACGGTTTACATTAGTATGACCACTTGAAACAAAGATGAGCTTGATTATTTAGCTATGGACCCATCATCGGATAACACATCAAATGATCGGAATGAATCTCACCTATACATCAAAGTGGGCCTGTAAAAAAGATGAAGGGTGAGCGTCCGTCTTCCCCTGTTGGTTTCAAGAAACGTGTTACCTTACCAAGAAGGCAAGAACGGTGGAGAGTGGATTAGGTGATACCCAGGTAACAGGGTAGGGGTGCTTCCGTGGCCATGGGGCCCACCTTAATGCATATGTTGTATATCCGTGCAGTCCATCAGTTTTTTTATGATTATTTTAGTGCATGATCTTGAAAATGAAGTAGAACCAAATCTCAAGTGGACCACATCATAGGAAACATTAGACATTAAATGCCCACCATTAAAAAGTTCTTAGGGCCCACCGTTATCTAATTTTTGGGCTCATGCTCCACCATAATGCAGAAAAATGAATGGCCGTCATGGATAAAACACTTATACCATGATGGGCCCACAGACCACTGAACGGTACCTACGTCCGTGCTAGAGAAGAGTCATTGACTCATTGCCAAATCCGAGTCCTCCGCTGGGCCAAAACTCCATCCAATTTGCAGTGGATGCGGAATGCCTATCAAAGCCTTCACGCAAAATTCTAGTGATGGGAAGCTAGTTGGGGACATTGTAATGTTCATGAAAAATCCATACTACCCCATCCACACTTCCAAATCATGCTAGGAAATTGGCCCAAAAAAGGGCAGATCCAAAACTCATGTGGACCGCTAAATTGAAAAAAGTAAGGAATGCATACCATTGAAACCTCCTTAGTGTCCATTGTGATGTTTATATGTCATTTAGGCTGTTCATAAAGTCATTCCTATTGAGATGAACTGAAAATATAAAAATATTAGCCTGACCAAGAACTTCTATTGCCCATGAATGTTTTAATCCACACTTTTTCCAATTTTTGTGACCTACTTAAGTTTTGGATCTAACTCATTTTTTATCCCATAACCTAACTTGATCTAAACAAATTGATCGACGGCCTAAATTTATCACAAACATTTCGGCAGGTCCCACCTAGCTTTCATAAGCAATCCCCTGCGTTTTCAATCGTCAGGAGAGAGCATCATCAAGTTAGGAGTCCGGATCTGGATTCTCAAATTAGAGGAGTGTGGGCATTAAATGACGAGAGAGAAGAGTGAGATAAAAAAAAAAAAAAGAAAAAAAGAAAAAAAAGAGGAGGACCACACCCGCCTTTCATATATGTGAGGTTTCCTTTCAAAGAAAATGGAATAATTAGAGAAACTGCACAAGTATGATGCATTTATGTGATGCACCACATGTGTAAGGGATCTACTCCGTTAATAAGGTAGGGTGCCTCCTAAGTATTTGTAGAATATAAAATATTATTTTTATGTGAATAATAATAGGATATTTTCCTACAAGAAAAGCGAGATGTTAGAAATCAATTCTAACTGTCCAATTCAACTGGCATATGTGGCTTCAATTATGAGGGATATTTATTAAATTTTTACCTATAAAATTTAATTAGTGAGCTCTACTTAACAAACGAGTTGGATGTGTGACGTATATTCCCATCTTACCTAGTTTAGACTTGATGTCATGTAGCCTTATATGACAAGGAATTACATGTGGTTTAAGAGAGGTATTTGGATATTTAATGCAAAGCTGGTTGGACCAATTCGGATGGTCCAACTAGTTGTGTGTGAGCATTTCTCACATATATATATATATATATATATATATATATATATATATATATATATATATATATATATATGTATATGTATGAGTCCACGAAAAGGTTTGCCCACACCTATCAAATATGAGTAGGGTTGGTCATGAGCCAAGTCAGCTCGAGAAACTCGATCGGCTCGACTCGAAAAA
This sequence comes from Liriodendron chinense, assembly GCA_003013855.2. Classification (NCBI taxonomy): domain Eukaryota; kingdom Viridiplantae; phylum Streptophyta; class Magnoliopsida; order Magnoliales; family Magnoliaceae; genus Liriodendron; species Liriodendron chinense. Next base: position 67,232 of record PVNU02003981.1, on the reverse strand, counting down.
ACTCACCTTGACTTAGTGGGATGAGTCAAGCCAAGCTTCATTTAGGAGCTTGATTCAGAAATTGAGTCAAGTTCGAGCACTAGGTCACTCGACTCGACTCGACTTGATTCAAGTTGGACTTGGCCCTACCTTGACTCGACTCATTTCATATAGATATCTACATGCATTCAATGCGTGTGTGACCTGACCAATGAAAAAATCGATCAGAGCTAGGCCATTTAAATGGTGGGGTCCCACCTATAGAAATACTATTCTTCCCTAATATATGTGTTACTTCTTGAACTTAATATTGTTGACTTTTAATTTGTATTTTGTAGTAAAATATATAATAAATTGAGGTGGGAGCAAGCTCGCCTCGACTCGAGGTAAGCTCGCCTCGACTCGATCTACTAGCTCGCCTTGAAAGGTTTAGCAAACAAGGCAAGCTCCAATGGTAAGCTTGAACTCGAGGAGAGCAGGAATAAGTTAAGCGAAGCTTGGCCCACCTCGACTCGACTTGGCTCGATGTACAGCCCTATATATGAGCAACTTTATAAGGAAACTAACACTAAGCCCTTTGACTTACCCTAAGAAGAAGGCTTAGACCCAACTTGGCTTACCTTTTCTGATGTTACCAATCCCTGAATAATCAAGGGTTAAGATACTGGCTGCAAGATTGCTCTAGATAGGTAGATTTTGTCCGGAATCGCGCTACTTTCCATCTTAGCAAGGGTGTCTGCCGCACCATTTCCTTCCAGAAGAAAATGCAAAAAATTAAGGTTCATGGATTACCACATATTAATTCTTCATGTCACCCCCGCATATTAGTCTTTTGCCGCATACCCCAGATCCTCACCTTTTCTTTTGTTGCACGGCCCACTAGAGTTCTGGGTATCCCTAATGTTTGAGCTCTCTTATAATGAGCTGCGAAAGAGATAGATGGAGTTGGTATAACTCAACCATCATTATGCCCTCACAAAGCTTGGGTTAATTGGGATTCTTGTAAGCATGGCTAAGGGGCGAGTCACAAAAAGCTAATAATATTTATTATTTTCTGAATTTTCTCTCTTTTTTATTCTTCATATCATTTCATAAATATTTATAGAATACAAAAGTGACACATGGACTTCCATGTCATTATTGATAGCTAGAACTATTTGCCTACATGGCACATAGTACTGCACACAAAAGATAACTTCACAACTAATAATATAACTTCTACACCTATTTTTTTTTTTTTAGTGAGCATCACCAAAACAAACCACTATAAATAAATTGTAGCAAACCCTAAAAGCCCGCTTTGCTTGCAGAGTCATCAACTAACATATAATTTAATTTGACTATATTAGTCATAGTCTCACATATTAATAATGTTTGAAGCAAGATGATGAGACTCATCATGTATATTGGAAAATAAAAACAGCCATCTCAGACATACGTCCATGATCTGCATCATGCAAGAGAAGCACCGGCGTCCACTCCCCAACCCAACTGCTTTTGCTTTACCTAGCGGCGTACAGGTTGATTGACTTCTCTCTCTCTCTCTCTCTCTCTCTCTCTCTCTAAAGGAAAAACAGCACTGCACCTCTACAACTATATACTAATCTCTATGTCACTTCCTACATCATACAAACATATGAAAAGAAGTTAACATATATAACTACTCTATACTCACATGATTCATTTTCATCTGCACATATGCCAAGGAATAATTGTGTAAATAATTATGTCTATCAAAAGCAAACCCACTAATCAGGTGAGGCTCACAAGAACAGAAGGAAGACACAAAAATCATCCTGATACAAGCCACACCCCATGAAATAACATATCAAATTTCTTCAATTTTACATGTTTGTTTGAGTTTTTTTATTAGGATGATCATTCATGCTTATGATGAATATAAGGATTCTCACCTCATGGAGAGTGGATATCACATATACAACAGTGGCCCCATTTTCACTGTGGGGGTAAACCATTTAGATGTAAGACACACATAGCTGTTTGTGAAAGTGGAATCGCTTCTTTCCCTCCCTATTAATTTTTTAATACACACTTGTAACCCAAACACACCACATGGGTATTCAAACCCACGGCCTCAGCTTTGAAACATACTGTCTCTACCATTGCACCATGAGTAGGGACCCTTCTTTTTCTCAGTGTGTTAATGATTCTTCTGACTATTTTATTGTATAATGCAATTCACATGGATCAAACCGGAACATGTGAGAACTCCATCCACACATGTAATATAAACCGTAGAAAAGAAATGGCCCAATCTTTTGTACTAAATATACACATGTAGCTAGCCCACCTCATGAGTGTACAGTCCGATTTTTGGGCTAGAGTATTTTCCTGTGCGCCCGGCTGATGAATTCCCTCGTGCATTTGCATAACAGCCCTAGCCATGTCAAGCAGCCACAAATGAGAATTGAAGAAAGATATTGGTGGTTTTCGTGTGGGGTAATTCTGTGGTGCACACTGAGACCACATGACATGTAATTAATGAGCTCATGCTCTGGACCATTGGTTTGCCAAGCCCTGGATAGGGTGGTTAATTGCTGTCATCTGATCAAATTAAATCCCCCCTTGGATATACCAGTGCCTGCCCTTTTCAATGGAGGAACCGAAATTGACAGGTGAACTTGGCACCATTTTATTAGGTTACATCATGGCTGCAGTGGTGATGACGCTTTGTCCATGTAATTAATAGGCGCACATGTCACTATTTTATTAGGCCACATCCTAGCTGTGGAAAATTCCTACCCTGGGCAGCAGGCAATCCACACCTAGGTCGTCTAGTGCATTTTTCACACCTGGGTCTCCTCTGAAAATCCCTACCCAGGGCAGCAGGCAATCCACACCTGCTCGTCTATTGCATTTTTCACAAGGACATAGCCTTGTTCAAGTCGCCTTTTATCAAGGATATTTGTGCTCACAAGGTCCAGACATTGATCCAAAATACATCTTGTCCATATAATGCACTTGAATGCATGAGTGCCAATGGTTAGGTTTTTAACGCTTGGGGTCCATATAGGCTATAGTGACTTATCAAAGCAAGGACAAGTATGATAATACTCTTCCAGAGTACGCGGATTTCCTGCTTTCCCAGGAAGTTCCTGGGGTGGGAACCTAGGTGGGGTCCACCGTGATGTTTTTGAGAAATCCACTCCGTCCATCCATTTTTGGAGATCATCTTAGGACCTGTTACCAAAAAAGAACTGGATCCAAGACTCAAGTGGGCCAAAAAGGTAAGGATTGAACGTCCACAGTTGAAATATTCGTGGTGCCATAGAAGTTTTTGTATGGGGCTGATATTTGTGTTTTCAGTTCATCCCAGTAGGAATGACGTTATGAATGGTATGGATATCCTACAAACATCTTTGTGGACCGAGGGGTGTTTCAACGGTATGAGTTTCCCTTCCCACCTTTCCTTTAGTGCGGCCCACTTGAATCTTGGATCCGGCTTTTTTTTTTTTTTTTTTTGCATGTCCTAAAATGAGCACACAAAACGGATAGACACAGTAGATTTCTCAAAACATTAAGGTGGCCCCACCTAGGTTCCGTGTGTTCATCCTAGTATGGATGTCCTATAAATATCTCCGTGGACCTGGGGAGGTTTGAACGGTAGGAATTTTCCTACCAACCTTTTCCTTTAGTGCGGCCCACTTGAATCTTGTATCTGGCTTATTTCTTTTTCCGCATGCCCTGAAATGAGCTCACAAAATAGATCGATGGGGTGGATTTTTCAAAAACATCACGATGGATTTCTCAAAAACATCACGATGGCCCCACCTAGGTTCTGAGCATTCATCTAAAATGGCCTTATGAATGGTACATATGATGTCCTGTAAACATCTCTATGGACCAGGGAGGTTTTGACGGTAGGAATTTCCCTACCAACATTTTCCTTTAGTGCGGTCCACTTGAATCTTGTATCCAGCTTATATTTTTTTTCACATGCCCTAAAATGAGCTCACAAAACGGAGGGATGGGGTGCATTTCTCAAAAACATCACGGTGACCCCACGTAGGTTCTGAGCATTCATCTGGTAGGAATGGCCTTATGAACGCCGTATGGATGTCCTATAAACATCTCTGTTCAACAGTAGGAATTTCCTGACCCACCTTTTTCTTTAGTGTGGCCCAGTTGAATCTTGGATCCGGCTTATTTTTTTTCGCATGTCCTAAAATGGGCACACAAAATGGATGGACAGGGTGGATTTCTCAAAAACATCAATGTGGCCCCACCTAGGTTCCAAGCATTCATCCTAGTATGATGTACTATAAACATCTATGTGGAACCTGCTGGGAGGTTTTAACTATAGGAATTTACCTACCCACCTTTTCCTTTAGTGTGGCCCACTTGAATCTTGAATTCTGTTTTTTTTTTTTTTTTTTTTTTTTTTTTTTTTTTTTATGTCCTAAAATGAGCTCACAAAACGGATGGCCAGGGAGGATTTCTCAAAAGCATCATGGTGGACCCACCTACGTTCTGAGCGTTCATACTGAGGTTACCAATGGTAGGTATGGATGTCCTATAAACATCTTTCTGGACCCAGGATGGTTTCAAAGGTAGGAGTTTTCCTACCCACCTTTTCCTTTAGTGCGGTCCACTTGAAACTTGGATCCGGCTTCTTCTTTTTTTTTTTTTTTTTTTTTTTTTTTTTTTTTTTTTTTTTTTTTTTTTCCGCATGTCCTAAAATGAGCTCACTAAACAAATAGACATGGTGGATTTCTCAAAAACATTATGGTGACCCCACCTAGGTTCTGACGATTTGTCCCAGTGGGAACGGGGTTATAAGCTGTATAGATGTCCTACAAACATCTGTGGACCCAGGGTGTTTCAACTGTAGAAATTTCCCTACCCACCTTTTCCTTTAGTGTGGCCCACTTGAAGCTTGAATCTGGCCTTTTTTTTTTTTTTTCATATCCTAAAATGAGCTCACAAAACGAATGGACGAGGTGAATTTCTCAAAAACATCACGGTGGCCCCACCTATTCTGAGCGTTCATCCCAGTAGGAATGACATTACGAATGGTACGATGTCCTATAAACATCTCAGTGAACCTAGGGAGGTTTCAATGGTAGGAATTTCCCTACGCACATTTTCCTTTAGTGCGGCCCACTTGAATCTTGGATCTGGCTTTCTTTTTGCATGTCCTAAAATGTGCTCACAAAATGGACGGACGGGGTGGATTTTTCAAAAACATCAGGGTGGCCCCAGGTAGGTTCCCGGCGAAGGAACTTCCTGGGCAAGGCTTTCACATGAAATCCGTGTCCCTTTTCCAGATAGGATTCTACTCTTTTTTTTTTTCTTTTTTCTTTTTTTTTTTGTCTTACTCAATCTTGACTAGCATGGTGAAAGAAGATGCCTTCTACAGACACCTAAGATATTCTACAGACACCTAAGATATAGATATATGAGTGGTCCTTATTAAGGTCCATGTTGCTGGACCCCGCTACATAACATCAAATATGTATTGTGCACACCAAGACCACCACATGATGAATGACAGTAGCCCTAAGCTCTGCAGGTCACATTGAGATGTTTGTTTTATATACACTGTCCATCCATTTCACTATCACATTTTAGGATATTAGACTAACGATGAGGTATATACAAAACTTAAGTGGGCCACACTATAAGAAATTGTGTGGATTGAGCGCAGACCATTGAAACCTTCTCGTGGCCACAAAAGATTTGGATTAGGCTGAGTTGTGCTTTCCCTTTCAATTAGACGAGAATCTTCTTCAGATGGTGTTGGGCTGTACATAAACTTCACATGGGCCCAATATATTTCAACAGTGGGCGTTTCCATCTTCACCTTTTCTTATTGTGTGATTCACTAGAGCTTTGGATATCCCTTACGTTTGAGCTTGTCTTATGATGAGCTAACGAACAGATGGATGGAGCCACCAAGCTTGTGTTAGTTGGTATTCCTGTTGGTGCGGCTGAGTGGAAGTGATGGACAAAAAATCAAACCCGTTAATCTAGTGGTGCTCATAAGAATAAAAGGAATATACAAAAATCAACCTAATACAGGCCACACCGCATGAAATTACGAATCAAATTTTTTCAATTGCACTGGCCGTCTGCCTTTTTTTTTGTATTATTATTTGGATGATCTATCATACTTACGGTTAATATGAGGATTCTCACCTAATGAACGAGTGGATATCGTATATACAACATAGTGGGCTCACAGATTTTGGATGTTTCACTGGTGGTATAGACAATTCGTGTATGTTTAAATAAGCTTGCAAGTGTCCAGTTTTAATTTACACGTGTGGCCCACCTGATAAATCATTTTGAGTCCGTGCATATTCACACAATAAGCCCCACCATTTTTTTTTTTCTTTTTACAAGTGTGGTATTTTTTTTAATATTCACACTCAAACCTACACACACCATGCTACTCAAACACTTCTTTTTCTCAGTATCTTTATAATTTTTTTTTACTCAGTACAATGCAATGCAGATGTAGTAATTTTGCCGTGATGACATTTTGCCCTTTTCAGTGGGGCACGACTTCAGTGGATCTTCGGTTGCATAGAGGTGGGTAAATTTCTGACCATAGGACGTATACGGTGATTGTCTGTTTGTTTTTCCTTTTCTTTTTTCTTTTTTTTTTTTTTCTTTTTTTGTATGTTTCTTAATTCATCAACAGGTCCTGACCTTAATTGTATGTTTCTTACTTTCATGCCATTCATCTGTTTTTAAAGCTGATTTTAGGTTACCATCCCAAAAAATGAAGCATATCCAAATCTTAGCAAGACCATACAACGCAAGAAACCGTGGTGATTGAATATTCATCATTAAAAACTTCTTCGGGGCCACCAAAATGCTTATTTGCCATCCAACATGTTGATAAGGTGAAAAAGACTCCGAGGAAACAAACACACAAGTATCAGCTTAATTAAGAAACTTTTGTGGCCCACAAGAGGTTTTTAATGACCGATCCATCACCATTGTTTCCGGTGGTATTGTCCACCTGAATTTTGAATGTGGTTCATTTTTTGGATCATGCTATAAAATGATCTGTGAAAACAGAAGGACGGCGTTAATGTAAGGCACATGGATCATGGTGGGACCCACAATCAGGGATCCACCCACCGTGGGATCCATTGAAGCAGCGTGCCTTTTCACAGTTGGACCCATAATTGATGCGTTCTTTGGCACCTTTAAGAGTTACGAGGATGTTTTGCCCTTTTCAGTGTAGGACCCCTGACTGATAGGTGCACATGGCACCATTTTATTAGGTTACATCCTAGCTGAAAAGATTCCTACCTCAGTAAGCAGGCAATCCACACCTGGGCTATAGCAGGTTTTACAAGGACACAGCCGTCGAGATAAAGTGACCTTCTGAAAAGGATGTTTCTGCTGACAAGGTCCACGCATTGATCCAAAACACATCTTTCTCCATCCAATGCACTTGCATGCATGAGTTCCCATGGTAGATTTTTAAGGTTTGGGTCTGTATCTTGATTAACCAAAGCAAGGACAGGTATGATAAACAATACTCCTCAAGATGAGATTAATTCTACTAAATCTTGATTAGTATGGTAAGACCCCTCCCATAGATACCTAAGATATATATGAATGGAACTGATTAAAGTCCATGTTGCTGGGGTCCACCTATATAACATTAAATGTCTATTCGCCCTCCAGGACCACATGACGAATGGGAGTAAGCCTAGCTGATCAGTGGGTCCCATGCATTGAGATGTTTGTGTGATATCTATTTTGTCCATCCATTTCACCAGGTGATTTTAGGATATTATACCACCAAAGATGAGGTAGATACCATTGTTGTTCAGTCGGGACGTGTGGCCACATGTTGCGAATGACCCATGTTTAGTCAAATGTACATGATTAGATTTAGTGCCAGTCATGCTAGAGTCGTGTTTAGCTTGAATCAATTGAATGCTTGTTACTCCAGGTGCTGGATTAGCTAGATTATGATTAAATTTATAAAAATTGACATGAATATTCAGCCACCAATTGTTATAACAAACGCAAGATTTCAAAAAGGAAAAGTTAATTAACCTTTTTGAATGGTATCTTTTTGCCTTAGAATTAAAAAAAGTTTCTTTCAATGGCAATCACGAAAGAGATTCCTCAATAAAGGATTGGATAGAATTAAAAGTAACGATAGATTGCCAATTTTATTGATTTGAATATTATGTTGGAGGAGCCTTCAAACTGTGCATATCTTAGGTGCTCAAATTTGTCGGTTGATCGGTCTGCGCATTTCGCCCAAAAGTGCAGCGAGACTGCTGGACCGTTTTCGTGCATCCCAGACTAGTCGAGCAACCTGTCATTGATGAGGCAACCGTGAATGTTTCTTTAGTTTTTCCTTTGGACGTTTTTTGTGTTAGCTCCGACCGGTCTGCTGCACACGCATTTTCTTACATTATTACGCAGTTGTGCTTAATATGTTACTATTTTTAGAATTCCTGCTATATATATGGCATGAATCCAAACTTAGATGAAATCCTAAGGCGTCAAAGGTTTCCTAAGTGAGTTAGGAAGAGGAGAGAGTGTTTTGAGAGAGAGAGAGAGAGAGAGAGAGAGAGAGAGAGAGAGAGAGAGAGAGCTTGGGTTTTCTGTGTTTCACTATGTGAAAAGGCACTAAATTCGACGGTCTGTGCTGTGGAAAAAAAATTGTCGTAGAATTGACTGTTGAAAACGAAATTCGACGGTCCATAACCGTCGGATAATATTCGACGGTCCTTAGCAGTCGAACTCTTTTGGCGGTCCACATCCGTCGTTCTATGTTGAAATTTATAGGATATTTTGACTGCTAAAAGCCATTGAAAATAATTCGATGGCCCTAACCTGCCGTTTTGGGTTGAAAATTATAGGATATTTCAATTGTTGAAAGCCTTCGAAAATAATTCGACGGTCTTAACCCACGTTTTGGTTAAAAATTATAGGCAATTTCGACGGTCCAGAACCGTCGAATTTATGTTTGCACGGAAAAAAAATAACCTACATTTAGTGGGGGTCCTATTACATCCTGATCTTGTAAACCTATAAATTAATAAATAATTTATAAAATTACCACATTTACTAACACATATACAAATACAATCCTCCACAACCACAATACATAACCAACACAATACAACCACAATACAATTGCTAAATTTGTGTGAAATCCATGAGAGCCTTCTACTTAGCATAGTACCAACACTTAATTCATGGATTCCACACAAATTAATCCCTAATCCAAGATATCATAACCTAAATAACTTTATACAATGAGCTAAAAATCATATTGGTTGAACCATCCTAATCTTTGATTTGTGAATAGTCCAAATCCAACTCATGTTATCCTTGAAACTTGCATTCCTATAAAATGGGAACTTCACAACCACAAGTACCAACAATCCACAATCCTCCGCAATCACAATACATTGTACCAACACAATCCACAACCACAATCCTTCAAACAACTTGTGTATCTCTAATAGCACCTGCAGTCTGCACGAGCTTTGAAACTGTAGACACCCCACCTTCGGCTACACTGTTGGTAGAGATAGCTGGTTGAACGGAGGACCATACCCCCAAATCCCAAGTCCAAACTCAGCCAAACTCACCCTTGTAAGCCCTATTCCATAGCCCAGTTCAAGCCTGAACCCAGTCAACCCAGTCCTAAACACCGCCCTGAAAAACCCCCCATAAAAAAGTCCAGTCAAAAAATCCCAAAAAAGTCAAACTCACTGAGTCGACCCGCTGAGTCAACTCGCTGAGTTAACCCGTCGAGTCAACCCGTCGAGTCAAACCACCGAGTCGACCCGCTGAGTCAACTCACTGAGTCGACCAGCGAGTCCAACAGCAGCCCCGAGGGAACGGCCGTACTCGCTGGAAACCGATGAGCGGCCGTACGGGCGGCCCATGGCAGGCCGCCCGGACAAAATTACGAGAGCTGCCACTCTCGGCTGCTATAAATACCCCTAGCCTCTTCCCATTTCAACAGACAATCCATTCCAATCCAGCCCGGGTCCGTTCCAAGCCCTTCTCCGCCCCTTTAGCCCATCTTTCCACCAGGGAGAGCCCGAGTGAGGAGAGCCTAGCCCTGGTCCAGCCCAGCCTGACCACTGGTCCAAGCCTCCCAAGCCATCCAAGTCTTGATCCAGCCACTCGAAGCCAACCCTTGCGACACCTCCGTCCATCCAGCTACTCTTTTTCAGCATCATCTCATTTGCATCTAGCATAAGTGCAACATTTACTTTTCTTCCAACCCCCCTGCTTCACTGCAAGCACCTTGGTTATCCAAGTACACCGCATCTGTCTTAAATTAAGCACCTGTCAGTTCGAGCGTATGCTCTGGGCTTGCCCGTTGTTGGAACCTGCCCATCAGAAACTCTTACTGTTCAGACCTGCATTCATGCTTCACCATAAAACACCTTGACCATTCAAGCACACTGCATACGTCTTATATTAAGCACCTGTCAGTTCGAGCATACGCTCTGGGCTTGCCCGTTGTTGGAACCTGCCCATCAGAAACTCTTACTGTTCAGACCCGCATTCATGCATCATGTCATTCATGAGAATATACGAGGATTAAATTAGACTTTCAAGTATTCGATCGATTCTGTGAAGTAGAGACCGTACTTCGGTACGGGCAGTGTGTGGGGTGCTTAACCTCTTCCCACCCTGTAACCGTGATCCCTTACCTTGAATCTCTGGCCGCAGATCAACAGGAGTCATTTTAGAGGAAGGAATCTTCGGATTCTCTTCTCTAACATTTCTACAGGGTCTAGCCGACTGTAGATTTGAAGTAACTGGCTAGTGGCGACTCTGAACTCATTTAAACATATCCAGTTTAACACGACAACCAAACAAAGCCCTCGAGAACGAGGCAAGCCAGTGGCACAAACGGCGATTTCGCACTCACGCACCTCTTCTTCTTCTTCTTCTTCCGAAAGGAAAGGGAGAACGACGTCGTGTGGGAGCGCGGAGAAATCGGCGAGGGTCCACAGAATGGCGACTCTGCTGGGGATAAACCAGTCCCACTAGTCGTGATCCGACTTGAAAACAGAATCCTTCCCGTACTTGAAAGTCATTAATCCTCATACAATCTCATCTGCATAGCATTCTACCCAAAACCAAAAAAAAAAAAAGAAAATCCTAAAACAAAAAAAAAATAGAAAATCCCAAAACCAACCAGAAAAAAATAGAAAATTCCAAAACCCAAAAAGAGTATAGTCCTCACCATTGCGCCTCCTCGGGCTCAACGTACGCGGAGACAACTTCCCTTTCGCAGCATAATCCGCACTCGGGCTCAGCAAGCCATGTCCGACCACGAAAAAGAAACTCATCACTTCCCTGCTCTTGAAATGACCGAAGCGCAACCTCCAGCGCAACAGCCCATTGATAATACGACAATCATACAAGAATTGGCACAAGGAGTGAGAGCAATGCAAGAAATGCTCTTGCAATTCATGCAAGCACAAGCCACCGCAGCAGCCAACAATCAAGTTGGCCCAGTTCACCAGTCTCAGCAACCATGCCGGGTCCTCCCGGCCTCCAGTTCAAATCAAGCACAACCATCGGAGTCTGCCCAAGACTACCGACAACAGCCATCTCAGCCCTTCGCTATGGGGCATCCTTCTCAATATCTTCCTGCGACGACAAGGACATCTCAGAGCACTTCCGTTGCAGGAACATCTAGTCAGCTTCCAGTCAATCTTGCAAACAACAATCTCAGTAGATCTCAGGATGTTCCCGCCGATGGGACACCTTTTCAATTTCAGCACATCCCCGCCGATGGGATTTCAATTCAATTTCCAGCAACAGGGACAGCACTGGCGAATGCCCACAACGGGGGTCAGTGTCAAGCCCACATCAATCAGCGGACAGTGGCGAATACCCAACAAGGGGGTCACTTCCCAGCATCTCAGCCTCCTGCAAACAGGAGCACTTTTCAATTCCAGCATATCCCCGCCGATGGGATTCCAGTTAATTTTCAGCAATCTTCAATTCAGCAAAATCCAGTTAATTTCCAGCAATCTTCAATTCAGCAAAATCCAGTTAATTTCCAGCAAGTTCCAGTTCAACCTTCAGTACAGTCTCCAGTTCAGTTACCATCATTTCAAGCTCAAGTTCATCAGAATCCAGTTCAATCATCAAATCAATTTCAGCAACCCGCGGTTGCTTTTCAGCAAGCCCATAGGGTCGAAGACATCGACCACTATGCCGAAGAAGAACGTGCCTTACTCCAGGAGGCACCAGTCGCTCGAACAGATCACTCAGGACTGGATGAGTTGCGGGAGCAGTTCCAGATCTTGCAAAATCAGCTTCAGCGACAGCAAGGAATCGACTTACCTTCGACCAAGTTCAGAGACTTGTGTCCTTTCCCAGATGCTCAAGTACCTCAAAACTTTGAGGTACCAAAATTCAAGAGATACGATGGCAGCGGTTGTCCCACAGCACATCTCAAGGCCTTCTGTGGAGAGCTGAGTGCAATCGCAGGAAATGAAGGGGCCCTCATTCGTCTGTTCCAAAAATCTCTGAAGGGTGATGCCCTAGATTGGTACACTTCATTGGACTGTCACCACATCAGGACTTGGGAACAGCTTTCCCAGGCTTTCGTCGACAGATTTGCATACAATCTCAACATGGCACCCAGAAGAGCCGACCTCGCAGCACTCAGGCAAAGGAATGATGAAACACTATCAGCTTATGTGGGACGTTGGCGAGCTATGGCAGCCAGAATGCGGACACCCATCGACGATGAAGAACAAATCTCCATGATTGTTCATTCAACATATCCAGGCATATCCGGGTATCTCATCTCGCATCCATACGCGAACTTCTCGCAGTTAATCCGTGCTGGAGAGCAAGTCGAAGCAGGAATCCGTGCCGGGACGATTTCCCCATGGCCTCATCAAGCCACTCCAGTCAAGAGGAACAGAGTGGAAGGAAGACCTATCGGGCACGGAAATGGAAACCCAGTGGTTCTCCTCCCCGCCCAACGGAGGTAAACAACATCAACACCACTGCTCAAGGGAATCAACGTGCTCCTCCACAGGGACGTCAACAGTATCAGCAGAATCAAGTTCAGCATCAGCGGTATCAGCCACAACCAAATCCTCAGCCACAACCACTTCGACAACAACAGCAATTCAGAGGAAACGGTCAATACTCATACCAGAACAGGCAGAATTTCAGGGAGCTCAGGAAGTTCACTCCACTCAGTCAACCACTTAGTCAAATCATGACTACGCTGGTACAAAAGCAGTTACTCACTCTGATGACACCTAGGCCTCCGCCTCATCCTCTGCCTCCAAACTACCGAGAAAATGAGTACTGTGCCTACCATCAAGGACGTGGCCACGCCACTGATCGATGCTATACTTTGAAAAATGCTATACAAGACCTAATTGATGACCGCAAGATCGTCATCTCGGTCCCTGGAACTTCTCCAGCAGCTTCCACCAACATCCTTCAGAATCCTCTGCCTCAGCATCCAACGGACCCCAGTTCGTCTCGTGGCCCTGCCGTCAATAGTATAGAAGAAGGGGACCATATCGATCGCTTCTTCTCCCCTATTCAGTCCATTCATGCCTACACTTATGAGCCGACTAATCCTCCTCCAGTCTTGCAAGGGGCAAGTCCCTTTCTTCCTTCAATCTCCGAGCCAGTAGTGCTTGAAGGAGCACCTCCATATGATATACCAGTTGTTCAAGGGGCACCTTACAACCATTCAAGCTGGGAACCAGTCGTCCTGGAAGGAGCTCAGTCATACATCGAGCCCACATACGAACCTGTCATCTTGCAAGGGGCAACTCCAGAACAATCCAATCCGCAATGGAAGGATTACACTCATCAGCAGCAAGAGCCCGTTGTCTTGGAAGGAGCTCTTCCAGTCAAGCCTGTCATATTGCAAGGGGCAAGTCCCGGAGGCGTATCAATCACGCTACGACAGCTTGGACGAACAGAGAAACCTCTTGCCATATCAAGAGGACCAGTATTCATTCCATGGGAGCCTCCCGTCCCAGGAACAGTCAAGCCAGGACCACGACCTTATGTGGTCTATGAAGACAAGCCTCGATACTACCCATTTAGCACAGGCAACAATGTAGTCCTCAAGGCAAAAGCTCCATACGAGGAAGATCTGGTACCCACACAAGCACCATCACAAGAACCGGTGGTCCTAGAAGGCAAAAGGGAGGAAAACTACAAAGAGGTTCCATGGCACTATCCAGAATGTGCGGAAGTGGGGAACATGAATCCCAATGGGCGCTGCATCCGAAGAGATAATCAGAACAGAGGAGATACCAAAGGCGCTCTCTCAGGCCTCGGCAACAAAAATGAAGCCGCATACGAGGTGGCGACTCAGCTCAAGTCAATCCCTGCACAAATCTCAGTATGGGAGCTACTCTGCACATCTCGCATACACCGAGAAATGTTTGCCAAAACCTTGAACGATGCTCATGTCTCCTCCGATACGGCACCAGAAATGATAGCTTTGATGATTGGACAGCTACTGGCTCCGCGCGCCATCACCTTCACAGATAATGAGTTGCCACCAGAAGGGCGCGACCATGGGCGATCCCTCAACATAGCCTTACGATACAAAGACCTCTGCGTCCCATTGGTCCTTATCGATAATGGCTCAAGCTTAAATGTCTGCCCACTCAAGACTGCGGAACGCCTGGGAATCAGTCCTTCTTCATTCCGATCCAGCACCATATGCGTCAGAGCATTCGACAACACCCGCCGATCAGTGGAAGGGGAAGTCGACATAGAGGTACAGATAGGTCCGGAAGTCTCCACCATCACGTTCCAAATCTTGGATATATCAGCCTCTTTCAACATGTTGCTCGGACGACCGTGGCTGCACAAGGTTGGAGCTGTGCCATCAACCCTGCATCAACGAGTGAAGTATATCTGTGGAAATCAAGTGATCTCTATCCATGCAGAGAAGGAGCTCATCATTCCTTCCAATGCTGCTGCCACTGAACCAGACATCCCGGTCATCGATATCCAGCACTCTGAAGAAGACATCCCGTTTCACAGTTTCGAATTCGAGACTGTGAACTCTATCGCCAATCCAGAACCGATAAAGGTGGACCGTGTCTTTTCACCGGCAGAGCGTCTGAGTCTCAAATACCGAATGAAGAATCACTTCAAATCCAGAAAGGTACCGCTGATATATAACCAGCGCAAATGGGGACTCGGATACAAGGCAACCTTCATGGATAAAAGAAGGAAGAAATTTCGGTGCTCACCCATCCAGTTCGTCAAGCTAGGAGAACCTTGCAAAGATCCAGGAGGGAATCAACCGACTGCACTACACAAAGGCCTCCCGATGAGCCTAGTTTGGGCCACGTGGCCCCCCATTCGATGGGATCAGATTCTCGAACCATCTAAGCCTCCAGAAGAAGAAGAAAAGGATGAAGATGAAGAAGGAAGTCAAATACAGCAGCTTCAGGACCAGGTTACTCTGACACCTGCTCCCAACCAGGGGCACAACTTGCCCATTTCTCCCAACCAGGGGCACAACCTGCCCACTTCAATCAACCAGGGGCACAACCTGCCCACTTCAATCAGCAAGGGGCACAACCTGCCCACTTCAATCAGCAAGGGGCACAACTCGCCCATCTCAGCACCAATTAGCAAAGGGCACGACTTGCCCATCTCTGCAGAATCAACAGCATCAATCATCAGCCAGGGGCAGAAGCAGCCCATCCATTGGACCAAGAAAGGGAAGTGGCCAGCCCTAGATTGGTCTGATGTCCAGATTCCAAACATGTGTCTAGCTGTGGAACCAGACGAACTGCAATGCGAGGTAAGTGATCCGGGAGGGACTGAGTGCGACTCAGATCTCGAACCCGACCAGCGAGAAGTCATGGTCATTGGGCCAGACCATGATTCTTCGCCCAAATCATCAACCCCCACCACTTCAGGGGAGGAAGTGTGGGGTCCTGAATGGTCATCTGTTCCCCTCACTTTTGAATCAGCCAAAGAGCCATCTGAGGGCTCTGGCTTCCAAAAAAAAAACGCCTGTTTAAGCAGCAGCCGGAACTTTGGAACAAGTTGGGATCAATCATGGTCTGCAATGCCCGTTTGTTCAAAGTCCCGTAAATTTTAAAAACCCAAAAAAATAAAAAAATTTCAAAAGCCAAAAACATCTAGTATTTCCATTCCAGAAAAATCTCAAAAACCAAAAAACATTTCTTTTCCTGCATTCAATAGTGTGCCAAGTTCGTCTAAAGAGTCGCATGAGTTTGAAGTCGAATCATATGATTTCGACATCGAATTAGACTTCGAACTCATGGGCCTGGACGAAGCTCGGGATGAGGAAGATGATGATCCAGCTCCCGAACTAGAGGATCTCCTCAAAAAGTTCGAATCCAAAGCCAATGTTGTAGCCGATGATTTCGAGATAGTAAACTTGGGGACGCCTGAGATCCCTAGGGAAGTACGCATTGGAAAATCGTTGCCACCTGAGATGAAACAGAAAATGATAGAGTTCCTAGCTCCAAGATTGTCCAACTTCGCGTTCTCATATGAAGACATGCCGGGGCTCGATGAAGAGCTCGTTGTACACCATCTGCCAACCAAGACAGATATGAAGCCAGTGAAGCAGAAACTCCGAAGAATGAAGCCAGAATGGGCTCTGAAAGTTCGAGATGAAGTTATCAAACAATACAACGCGGGATTCTTGGTAGTCTCCAACTACCCTGAGTGGCTCGCCAATATCGTGCCAGTACCGAAGAAGGATGGCAAGGTTCGAATGTGCATCGACTTCCGAGATCTCAACAAAGCCAGTCCAAAAGATGACTTTCCTCTGCCACACATCGACACTCTGGTCGACAACACTGCTGGATACAAGATCTTCTCATTCATGGACGGGTTCTCAGGTTACAATCAGATCAAGATGGCCGTCGAAGATCGCGAGAAGACATCGTTCATTACTCCCTGGGGAACCTTCTGTTACAGGGTAATGCCGTTCGGTCTGAAGAACGCAGGAGCAACATATCAGCGAGCAATGACAGCATTATTCCACGACATGATGAACAAAGAACTTGAAGTATATGTGGACGACATGATCGTCAAATCTCGCACAATTGAAGGACACTTTAAAGATCTGAAGAAGTTATTCAACAGATTAGAAAAGTACAAGCTCCGTCTCAACCCTCAAAAGTGTGTCTTCGGTGCAATGGGAGGTAAGCTCCTCGGCTTCATGGAGAGCGAGGATGGCATCAGGGTCGACGAGACCAAAACCAGAGCAATCATCGAGATGCCCCCTCCTAGAACAGAGAAAGAAATTCGTAGCTTCCTCGGCAGAATTCAATACATCAGTCGCTTCATCGCACAGCTCACACCTATCTGTGAGCCCATATTCAAGCTCCTTCGGAAGAACGTCCCAAAAGAATGGAATGATGATTGCCAAGTCGCCTTCGATCGCATCAAGAGATATCTCATGAATCCTCCAGTCCTAGTGCCACCCACTCCTGGACGACCACTATTGTTATACATCTCGGTAGCAGCAGAAGCCATTGGCTGTGTCCTCGGCCAACACGACGAAACCGGGAAGAAAGAACAAGCAATATATTATTTGAGCCGAAAGTTCACCGACTACGAGACCAGGTATTCCCCGATCGAGAAGACTTGCCTCGCCCTAGTCTGGGCAACTCAGCGACTCCGTCAATACATGATTGCATTCCCTATTCTCCTCCTCGCTCACATGGATCCGCTGAAGTACCTGTTCGAGAAACCGTCACTCACTGGAAGGATAGCTAAATGGCAGCTACTCTTGTCTGAGTTTGACATCACCTATGTCACTCAGAAGGCAATCAAGGGGCAGGCCCTCGCCGATCATCTTGCCGCTCACTCTCTCCTAGATTATCAACCGCTCAAGACGTTCTTTCCTGATGAAGATCTCCTGCTCATTGAAGAGGATGAAAAGAAGAAGAAAGATGAATGGACGTTATTCTTCGACGGCGCAGCAAATTCTAAAGGGAGTGGTATTGGAGCAATCCTCTACTCTCCAGATGATGTCCCTATCCCTATCTCGAGGCGCATCGCATTCGAGTGCACCAACAACATGGCAGAGTATGAAGCATGCATCGCTGGCTTAAGGGAAGCCATAATCTTGGGCGTCAAGAAGCTACGAGTGTTTGGAGACTCACAGCTTATCATCAATCAGACCAATGACGAATGGAAAACCAAGGACGAGAAGCTGATACCATATCATGTGTATCTTGACAATCTAATCGAAGAATTCAAGGAAATCACCTTCTCATACATGCCTAGAGCCAAGAACCAGTTCGCAGATGCTCTCGCCACGCTTGCATCAATGCTCGAGATCCCGAAAGGAGCTTCAGAATGGGAGCTCACAGTCGAAATTCAAGAAGAACCTGCCTTCTGCCTGCAAATAGAAGAAGCTGAAGCTGTCCCTGACAAACCCTGGTATGCCGACATCAAGCAATACCTCGAAACCCAGGAGTATCCAGAATCAGCAACAGCAACAGATCGCCGAACCATTCAGCGTTTGGCCGGCCAGTTCACCATCAGTGGCGAAGTTCTTTACAAGCGATCCTATAACCACATCCTTCTTCGGTGCGTCGATGAAACAGAAGCTGTGAAGATCATGAAAGAAATACACGAAGGAATCTGTGGCCCACACATGAATGGGCACATGATGGCAAAGAAAATTCTACGACTCGGCTACTATTGGCTCACCATGGAGACAGACTGTTGCCAGCACGTCAGAAAATGCTTCAAGTGTCAGGAGCATGCAAATCAAATCCATACCCCATCATCAGAGTTATACAACCTGACCACCCCCTGGCCCTTCTCCATGTGGGGACTCGACATCATCGGCAAGATCAGTCCCAAAGCATCAAAGGTCATGAGTACATACTTGTGGCAGTCGACTACTTCACCAAGTGGGTGGAGGCAGCCTCCTACACCACGATTGCAGCATCTCAAGTGATCAAATTCATGAAGAACAACATCATATGCCGGTATGGAATCCCTAATGCCATCATCACAGATAATGGGACCCCGTTCGTCAACAAGAAGATGGATGACTTCCTCAGCAAATTCAAGATCCAACATCATCGATCAAGCCCCTACCGTCCCCAGATGAATGGTGGGGTAGAAGCCGCAAACAAGACAATCGTCAGGATACTCGAGAAGATGGTCGTGACCTATCGAGATTGGTCAGATATGCTCCCATATGCACTTTGGGCCTATCGAACGTCTGTACGGTCTGCTACGGGCGTTACTCCTTTCGAGCTTACTTACGGAATGGAAGCAGTCCTACCAGTCGAGGTGGAAATACCATCACTACGGGTGTTACTAGAAAGCGGAATTGAAGAAGGAGAATGGCAACGGGCCAGATTCGATCAGTTGCAGCTAGCAGATGAAAAGCGCATGCGTGCACTAAGTCATTCACAATGCTATCAGAAAAGGATCACTCGGGCTTACAACAAGAGAGTCCGGAAAAGAAGTTTCAAGGTAGGCGACATGGTCATGAAGAAGATTCTACCGTCGCACCTTCCGGATCCCAGAGGAAAGTTCAAACCCTCGTGGGACGGGCCGCTGATCATCAGAGAAGTACTTTCTGGAGGCGCCCTCAGACTCACCAGCATGAGAGGGGTGGATCTTCCCGAGCCAACCAACGCCGACAACGTGAAAATCTTTCACGGGTAAGTTATTCTGACCTTATCAAAGGTTACTTTAATAGAGCTGAAGTCAAGGGGTCAAAGCTAAGACCTCTGAGAAATCATTTCCGTCCACCAACAAGTGTTTCAAATAAGGAGAGTCAAAAAGAGAAAATACAAATACAAAAAAAAAAAAAAGAAAAAAAAAGGAGGAAAAATACAAAAAAAAAGGAGAAAAAGAATGCAAAAGAAAAAGAAAAAGAAAAGAAAAGAAGAAAAGAGAAAGAAAAAGGGAAGCCAAAGTAAAGCACCCAAGAAAAAAATCAACCCAAAAAGAAACACAGTCATCCATCCATTCATCTCAGAGGGGTCTTTAGCAAAGACCGACAGCTCTATTATCGTAACTCAGGATAAGGGCTGAAAGACTGCCATCGGCCGGCAACGACGGATTCCCGACCTCTAGCCGCCGCAGTTATCCAAGAAAAGAAAAAGAAAAAAAGAAAAGAAAAAAAGAAAAGAAAATGTATGCCTAAACAAAGAGGGCGGAGTGAAAACCCGAAAGGGCGCTCCGAGTAAAAACAGTGGGCATACAGCGGACTTGGTGAAAACCTGAAAGGGCGCCAAGGGTAAAAACAGCACAGCTGCCAAGGGGCAGGCAAGATCAAACACCCGGGACGTGGTGAAAATCCGAAAGGGCGCCACGGGCAAAAATGACGGGAAAAAGCCGGCTGTGGTGAAAACTCGAAAGAGCGCTGCAGGCAAAAATGGCAAATGAAAAAAAAAATAAATAAATAAAAGTGCAGGTACCAAGAAATCAGACAGTCCAGATCGGTTCAAGCAGTGAAAGTGCAAGAACAAGGGGAAGTACAGTCAGGAGCAAAGAACTCTACAAACTCTGACAATTTCAGGAAGCAAGAGTTTCCATTGCCTACATCTCTAGGGAACCAAAGGATCAAGCAAGTCGAATCTCGAGACATCGGTCAAATCATTGACCGAGCCCCAGTTCTGATTCCTATATCCTGACACAAAATCCAGACACACTCACAAGACAACTCATGGCACAGTAGATTTTCAAACAGTTCTCTCTTTTTTCATTAAAAGTATCATATTTCTTTTACATAACATATCATTTTTCAAAAAAAAAATACAAAAAAATCATCATCAATCATATATGCAAAAAAGAATGTGCAGGTGGCCAACACAATCAATCTCTACCCTCTTCCTCGGCCACATCAGGTGAGTCCTCTGACTCATAAAAAGATAGTCTCGCTCTCAACCTGCTCACCTCCATACGCAGGTAATGCACCTCATCGCGCTCAAGGGTACGGATCGCTATCTCCTCATCAGACAACCTCTGATCGGCAGCCAATCTCCTCGACATCATCTCACAATGATACCGAAGTGCAGAGATCTCAGACAGCAAATGGCCATGAGTGGCCAAAAGGAAGCCAGGATCGATAAACGGGCGCTCCTCAAAAGGTTCATATGAACCAGATGAAGAGCCAGCATCTCCAAGAACATCCTGCTCATCCTCATCAGCAGTCTGGTGCCAACAAGGGATACGTCGATACAAAGACTGCTCAGCAACCCAGTACTGATATGGGGCGGTCGCCATCGGAAAAGTCCGCAGCTCGAATCCCAACAAATCAGCTGTCAAATAACTCGCCCAGGAACAATCAATCCGGGTCCTGAAGTCAGAAGATCTAGAGGGGAGTACTCGACGCCCGATACCCGTGAAAGCGAAATGAGGAACATCCTGCTCATACCCAAACTGCCGCAGGAACCGAATGGGATGGTAAGAGAAGTATGATCGAAAGCCTACCAACATCAGAGGATGGCGGTGTGCATCGCAAAGCACTGGAGGAAGTGAAAGCCAAGATGACTCCCAACGAACGTTCCAGTCACGAAGTTCAGCGAACATCTTGCGATACAGGGGCTCGCTCATCCTAGCTGAAGGCGGAAGGAACTCGATGATATAACGCATAATGTCAGAGCTAGGAATGCCAGGAAGAGGTACAGGAACGGTCAGAGAAAGACGCTCCCATAGCCAGACCTGATCACAAAAAGGAAAAGAAGTTCAGCTAAAGCAAAGCAATCCCCAACAAAGCAAGAAGAAAAAAAAAAGGATGCAGAAAAGATACCTGAAGGAAAGAACAACAGCCGCGAAGGACACGAGTGCGGCCCAGGGCGCAGTCAGTCAGCCCATCGAATAGCTCGGCCAAGATGAGAGAAATGATCCCCTGCCGACGGACAGCTCGACTCATCACCTCAAAAAGTAAAGGAGTCTGGGATCTGCGCCATCCCGAGAACAGCACCTCAGCGATCAAGCAGAACATCAGTGCGTTCCGAGCAAAGGTAGAACCGGCCGTACCCTGAGGACCCGAAAAAAGATCATACAACAAGTCCAAAGAGAACACGACAGCGTCCTGGCCACCGGCTGCAGGCCGAACAAGATAGGGAATCCCGAACCAGTTCTGCGGTGTAGCAGTCTTCGGCGATGTCTTCGGCGAGAAGTACTGAGTGTGATCCAAGGGTAAGCCTGTCAAGCGTGCAAGCTCCTCCAAAGAAGGCCCCATCTCCATATCATTGAACGCAAACAAGTTCAACGAAGGGACCCAGTCAATCAAGGCAGCTCCGAGCATCCTCCAGTCAATATCAACTCTGGCCATATGGATCAGACTGCCGAAGCCATAGGACCCTAACTCCCGAATCTCATAAGCCGACAAGCTGTCAAGCCAAGCAAGCAGTCGTGGCGAGCAAGAAGAACGAGGAAGCAGCTGACAAGTCCTCACTGGCATCCCCTCCAGCACAAAAGGCCCAGAAATCGAGGACAACTCATCAAGGATCGGAAGGTCAACGGGCGAAGGAGAAGGAAAAGCTGGAACCTCTGCCGACTCGACAACCCCTGATCGGCCCCCAGTGACGGTTATGTCTGATATAGTCACATCGCCATCTGAAACTGTCATAACCTCAGCCGCATGGGAAGACTCGCCCACCTCATGAACAAAATGCGCAAAGGACCGACGACCAAGGGAAGGACAATGCTCTCCATCAAAAGGGCTATCAGTGAAGATCACACCGCACATCGTGGCAC
Organism: Liriodendron chinense; assembly: GCA_003013855.2. NCBI lineage: Eukaryota > Viridiplantae > Streptophyta > Magnoliopsida > Magnoliales > Magnoliaceae > Liriodendron > Liriodendron chinense. Next base: position 44,531 of record PVNU02003981.1, on the reverse strand, counting down.
CCTGGCTAATCTGACCGTCAAAAAATACATCTGAACCATCAAAAAGGGTCCCGGCAGCCCCGATCGAAGAATCAACGGTCAGATCTGGACCTGCGGCCCCCTCCAACAGGAAATCATGAATCCAATCATCATCCTGGCCGATCAAAGGGATCATCGAGGCATCCACACCATCCATCATCAGGGGGACATCATCAATGATCACATCAAGTCCACCCAAACAAGTGTGCCGCACATCTCGGCCCTCATCCAGAGCATCCAAACTGTCAAAGGTACCATCTGAACCATCCATCCCATCCAAGCATGAGATCAGCCTATCTATGTCTCTCATGGTCCCATCATCACCATCCATCACATCATCCATGGGGCCCACACTCAAGGGATGCATAGCTTCACCCATGTCCCACCTCATCATCCTATCCATACCATCCATTCCTCCCATAATGAGGGGCCCATTCAAGTCTGAAAATCCAGCCATCCCACCATTAATGGAGCTATTCAAAGCTCCACCAACCACCATCCCTAGCCCCTCATCAATGCTTCCAATCAAAGCCCCATCTCCCCCATCCATTAAAGACATCTCCCCATTATCAAAGCCTAATTGAAAATCTGAAGTATGGGACCCATCTTGGACAGCCCCCACAGCCCATAAATCCCCACCATCCATTGCCCAAGAAAGGACAAACCAAGATGAAGACAAGATGATGAGGAAAGAGGAGACAAAAAGAATATTCATGGCTGCAATCGAACTCGCCAGTACAGAGCAGGTGGAGACAAAGACAGTGGACAGTGAAGAATGTCCGAACCAGGGCCAGCCCAGGCCGCTCAAGAGGCGAGCCTTGGGCGGCCTGCCCTGGGCCGCCCGTACGGACGCAAACTTCCTCTCTCCGCGGGATTGGCTCCAAGGTTCTTGGTAGGTGAGGCTGACAGTCCACGTCAGCAGATGGCGCTCCGTGGGCCGCCCAAGGCTCCGGTCCACTCCAAATTTCAACTGAAGATGATCAAGATCATACAAAAGGTGCCCCACTGGTCCAATCACGAAGCAATGTGGCCGGAATATGGCTGATCAAGCCAAAGAAGGGGGAAAGTGATCAAGTGGGGGCCACAGGCAATCCAAGCCATTCAAAGACTAGACTATCATGATCTGAACCATTGAAGAACCTACATGACCCGTCAAACAACAAGATCAAAGGTTTGATCATCACAAGAAGGGCCAGAATCCAAGATCTAATCATCAAGTGGGCCCACAAAGTCAAATCAAGCGATCTGAGGTGTTCAAGCCATCATCCACACCATGAAAAGCCTTCTTAGCCTCACAAAAACATCAAGGATAAGTGCTTCAAAGCAATGCTGAAGTCTGAAAATGGCCCACAGGGCCAAATCAAGCAATTCGGACCACTTAAATCACAGTCAGCTCCGTCAGAAGCCAAATAAAGCAAGGTAAGTATGCCTAACCCCAAAAATGGGTCCGAAGACCTTAAACTACGTCGGGATCAAGATCCCGAGGGATTTTTAATAAAAATGGGTATCGATCTCGACCATCAAAATCAGAATCGATGACCCAGAATATTTTTCAAAAAAAGAAAACAAAAAAATGTCTTCCCTCTTGTACATGTTTTGGGTCCGAAGACCTTAAACTACGTCGGGATTCACATCTCGAGAGATTTTCAATAAAAGCCGGTATTGGTCTTGATTGATCGAATCAAGAGCCGACGACACCGGGTACTTTCAAAAACCACAAAAAAATATATTTATGCATTTCCAACACCTCTTGTACATGTTTTTGGTCCGAAGACCTTAAACTACGTCGGGATTAACGTCCCGAGAGATTTTTAATAAAAACCAGCATCGATCCCAGCCTTTCAGGCCAAGATCTGATGATCTGGATCATTTTGAAAAAAAACAAAAAAAGTGTTTGCCCCCTCTTGTACATGTTTTGGGTCCGAAGACCTTAAACTACGTCGGGATCAAGATCCCGAGGGATTTTTAATAAAAATGGGTATCGATCTCGACCATCAAAATCAGAATCGATGACCCAGAATATTTTTCAAAAAAGAAAACAAAAAAATGTCTTTCCTCTTGTACATGTTTTGGGTCCGAAGACCTTAAACTACGTCGGGATTCACATCCCGAGAGATTTTCAATAAAAGCCGGTATTGGTCTTGATTGATCAAATCAAGAGCCGACGACACCGGGTACTTTCAAAAACCACAAAAAAAAATATATTTATGCATTTCCAACACCTCTTGTACAAGTTTTGGGTCCGAAGACCTTAAACTACGTCGGGATCAACATCCCGAGAGATTTTCAATAAAAGCCGGCGTCGGTCTTGTTTACTCACATCAAGATTAATGACTCCGGACATTTTCAAAAATCATAAAAATATATTACCAGCCCCGTTTTTAAAGTTTTAGGTCCGAAGACCTTAAACTACGTCGGGATCGACATCCCGAGAGATTTTCAATAAAAACCGGCATCAGTCTGAACTGTCCATCCGCTGACACCGGACATTTTTCCAAAAAAAAAAAAAACATGTTTGCCCCTCTTTTGTACAGTTTCATGGTCCGAAGACCTTAAACTACACTGGGATTAATTTCTCGGGGGACCTTTCTCGCTTTCAACTAAAAACCGGCATCGGCCTCGACCGTTGGGATCATGGTTCGATAACCCGGATCATTTCAAAAATATCAAAAATATTTTAAAGCTTTCCATAAAAACCAGTATCAATCTTGATCACCCGAGTTGAAATCTGGAACCTTTTCAAAAAAAAAAATTAAATATAAAATATAAAACAAAAATTTTCACCACTAGTTTTAAACGCACCAATTTATCCCCAGCGGTCCAAAGACCTAAAACTACACTAGGATTAACTTCTCGGGGGCTTTCTTTCCTAACCTGTTCCAGGCATGGCTGACACTTGATCGTACGGGTGTCTGGAATCTCTTAAACAGGTAAGGGCTGTGGCGGGCAGAACTCCGCAATCCTGTTCGTGTTGAACGCACCGTGATAGACAACCTTGATTTGGGAGTCGCTGTTGAAGCTGACGGATGTTCCCTGTTCCTAGAACTCATGAAGGGGATTAAGGCTGTTGGGAGGTGGAGCTCACCCTCACGGAATTGTGAGCAACGTAAGGCCCCAAACTGGATTGACTAAGGGAAATGTGAGGATGTGGCTCATTTTGTGGCCGAAGGAGTCCGTCGGACGATACGTGGTCTATGTGCATTGCACATGAGGAACAGGCAACTTTGTGGGTGTGTTGACTGAAAACCCTCAAAATCCCCTCATCCGAAGATGTAAAACTACGGCACTTAACTGTGTGAGACCCGTCTTGCTCGCTGACGTAAAATGGATCGGGTGCCTTACCAGCAGTAGAAGCTGGAAGTGGATGGAAATTCCACATCTTTTCCCTGCATTTCAGAAAAATCACAAAATACAAAAACATTGCAAAATCACCTCTTCAAAAATCACAAAAATATTTCCCTTGCTTTCAATCAAATATCTGCAAAAATCACAAAAATATTTCCCTTGCTTTCAATCAAATATCTGCAAAAATCACAAAAATATTTCCCTTGCTTTCAATCAAAATATTGTCAAAAATCACAAAAATATTTCTCTTGCTTTCAAAGAAAATATCCTCAAAAATACAAAAGTATTTACTATGTTTTCAATAAACCAATCTCTACCCTCCCAGGTAAAGATTCGGACCACATATTTACAAAAATCACAAAAATTAGCATCCCCAGCACTACAATTCAGGAGTCTTGAACTCCGCTCACTTCACAGTATGGGATGACGGATCCAATCGCCCGCAAATTGGAATCTTGACCAAAACGGGCAACCAAACACCATCTCAATCATATGTATGCCCAGAAGAGCATCTTGAAGTCGAAAGATATCCTCGTACATTCTCATTAGCAAAGAAACAGCATCTTACGATGCACCTGATCGACCACGGGTCGGGATCTTGACCAACCCGCTGTCCAAACCTCCGTATCAAAAAGAAAAATCACCAAGGGAGTACAACCCTGCAAGCAATAAGCTCAAAATTCTCTGCACCCACAGCAAAAGCAAAATCGTCAAACGAAAAGAGAATGAGCCAAAGCCATGCATTCATCATGCATCTCCATGCATCAGCATCTACCGCATCAATCATCATGTTTACCTGCTTTCAAAATAAAAGCCGGTTAGCCAAAGACCCCACAGGCATCCCTAGTGGAGGCACGTGCAAACCAGATTTCCATTTCAAAAAGACAAAAAAATCTTTCTATTTGCAAATAAAAACCCCACGGAGTATCACTCCCCAGAGTGGGTATCTTTTCAAAAATCCAAAAATATTTTCTCAGTAGAGCGTTCTGCCTCCAACGCCAGGAGATCTTCCATATCTCTGGGTAGGAGCCGACGCAAAAATCAAATAAGATCCGATGTCTCGCGGTTTCCCTGGAGGTCATCGGATCCAATGCACTCAAAGTACGGTCGAACTGAACTCCAGTGTCAGTGCGGTCGTACCCCATGCCAAGATACAAAAAGATGAAAGCCAAAAGGCTCGGTCACAGAAACCATTTGAACAAGTGGAAACGATGAATTGTAATCCAAGTATCAAAATCAGCAGATTGGGTGGAAAGAGTTCACCCGCACATACCTAGGCGTGGATGCCTGAAGTACCTTGACTGAGTCCAAGTCGGCGTAGTAGAATCCCGTAAGACTATCTGACGCAGGGCGTCTAACCACTTTGACAGTCAAGCGAAACAAGTACTCCTGGAGTGATCTGGGAAAACATCAAACATACAATCAATCACAGGGTCAGTAACCTCGTAAGGCTGTCGACGCAGAGGCTCTGCTGTACCTTTCCGATGTTAGTACCGATCGGGAATGGAAGGGTTGCGATTGGGTACCCAGGTTGCAGCAAACTGCAGGGACAATCGCAACGTTTTCTCCAAACTCTCGCGGTATGTGCGAGTGAGCGATCTCCAAACGATCAACTAGCACAGATGCAAAAGCAAGCAAAGATTTCAGAACATGATCTATGAATGACCGGGTCAGAAGTGGGGTGTCCACTCGCTTTGGCATTCGGTTGCACGCAACCTCTGCCAAAGAGGGGCATCTGTAGACACCCCACCTTCGGCTACACTGTTGGTAGAGATAGCTGGTTGAACGGAGGACCATACCCCCAAATCCCAAGTCCAAACTCAGCCAAACTCACCCTTGTAAGCCCTATTCCATAGCCCAGTTCAAGCCTGAACCCAGTCAACCCAGTCCTAAACACCGCCCTGAAAAACCCCCCATAAAAAAGTCCAGTCAAAAAATCCCAAAAAAGTCAAACTCACTGAGTCGACCCGCTGAGTCAACTCGCTGAGTTAACCCGTCGAGTCAACCCGTCGAGTCAAAACACCGAGTCAACCCGTCGAGTCAAACCACCGAGTCGACCCGCTGAGTCAACTCACTGAGTCGACCAGCGAGTCCAACAGCAGCCCCGAGGGAACGGCCGTACTCGCTGGAAACCGAGGAGCGGCCGTACGGGCGGCCCATGGCAGGCCGCCCGGACAAAATTACGAGAGCTGCCACTCTCGGCTGCTATAAATACCCCTAGCCTCTTCCCATTTCAACAGACAATCCATTCCAATCCAGCCCGGGTCCGTTCCAAGCCCTTCTCCGCCCCTTTAGCCCATCTTTCCACCAGGGAGAGCCCGAGTGAGGAGAGCCTAGCCCTGGTCCAGCCCAGCCTGACCACTGGTCCAAGCCTCCCAAGCCATCCAAGTCTTGATCCAGCCACTCGAAGCCAACCCTTGCGACACCTCCGTCCATCCAGCTACTCTTTTTCAGCATCATCTCATTTGCATCTAGCATAAGTGCAACATTTACTTTTCTTCCAACCCCCCTGCTTCACTGCAAGTACCTTGGTTATCCAAGTACACCGCATCTGTCTTAAATTAAGCACCTGTCAGTTCGAGCGTATGCTCTGGGCTTGCCCGTTGTTGGAACCTGCCCATCAGAAACTCTTACTGTTCAGACCTGCATTCATGCTTCACCATAAAACACCTTGACCATTCAAGCACACTGCATACGTCTTATATTAAGCACCTGTCAGTTCGAGCGTACGCTCTGGGCTTGCCCGTTGTTGGAACCTGCCCATCAGAAACTCTTACTGTGCAGACCCGCATTCATGCATCATGTCATTCATGAGAATATACGAGGATTAAATTAGACTTTCAAGTATTCGATCGATTCTGTGAAGTAGAGACCGTACTTCGGTACGGGCAGTGTGTGGGGTGCTTAACCTCTTCCCACCCTGTAACCGTGATCCCTTACCTTGAATCTCTGGCCGCAGATCAACAGGAGTCATTTTAGAGGAAGGAATCTTCGGATTCTCTTCTCTAACATTTCTACAGGGTCTAGCCGACTGTAGATTCGAAGTAACTGGCTAGTGGCGACTCTGAACTCATTTAAACATATCCAGTTTAACACGACAACCAAACAAAGCCCTCGAGAACGAGGCAAGCCAGTGGCACAAACGGCGATTTCGCACTCACGCACCTCTTCTTCTTCTTCTTCTTCCGAAAGGAAAGGGAGAACGACGTCGTGTGGGAGCGCGGAGAAATCGGCGAGGGTCCACAGAAACATAGTAGGAAAACAAGGAAATTCAACAAAGAACTATAGTACCAACATCCTCATAATATTTGTGAATCAGAGAGAGAAACAATTAAAAATGAGAGGAAAAGAAAGAAATTAAAATCCAGTAGCATGCAAACCTCTATTCATTTGAGTGGGTGACATTTAGTCAGACATGATCAAGCTCAAGACACTTCCTGGTAGGACAGAAACCTATGTTTAAGACTTGAGACCGAAACAATGCTCATAAAATAAAAGGCAGGCAACATAACTTATATTCAGTATTTAGGAAGAAATCAAGACTACAGACTACCATTAGACTTGTAGTCATGCTATTGAGTTGGTCCGAGCACAAATGCCAAATATATGAGAGACATGTCGACCTATTTGCAGGGCACAATTTAACAAAAAGAGACATGTCTAGACATGTCTATTTCTAGTGGCCCATGTTTAAGACTTGAGACCGAAACAATGCTCATAAAATAAAAGGTAGGCAACATAACTTATATTCAGTATTTAGGAAGAAATCAAGACTACAAACTACCATTAGACTTGTAGTCATGCTATTGAGTTGGTCCGAGCGCAAATGCCAGATATATGAGAGACATGTCGATCTATTTGCAGGGCACAATTTAACAAAAAAGAGACATGTCTAGACATGTCTATTTCTAGTGGCCCAACCTATTTTAACGGTCAATTCTGGTCCAAATCAGTCCAATTAACTGGTATGAGCTTTAAAACATTGTCCATCACCTCACTTAATTGCTAAAACTGCTTGAATGATAATTATTGCCTTCCACAGGCCAAACTTGCCCATACAATGTACATAAGCATTGAAGCAATTGCCTACAACCTCCCTAACCATAAAGCTTAAGGAGTTCAGATTGTAGAGCAGAAATCATGGAGAATGGCGTTGATTGTTGCTTTAAGGCTTGTTATTTTGAAGGTTAAGAGTTTCCTAAACCATGGTTCACCCACCAAAGCAACATTAGAAACACAAAAATAACACCATTTCATCTCTGGAGCCTAAAATAAAACCACAATTTCTATGAAAGGCAAAATATGGAGCCTAAAATCACCAAATCTGAGCTATAATAAAAAAAAGAAAAATGAAAAACCCAAAAATTACATGAATTCAACTATGAAAGCAATCTCATTTACCTGCAAAACTGCAATCTGTGTTCTAATTTGCATCCAAAACCACAATTTCTATGGAAAACCAAACTTTGGAGTCCAAAATCACCAATCTAGACTATAAAAAAATCACCAATCTGGACCATAACAAGCTGGATCATTGTTATAATTTGTCCACATTTGATGGACAATGCTTGAAAAGTTTCCCAGATTGTAAGATCTGGAACAATGCATAACTGTCTATTTACAAGCCACGATTGAATTGTTAGTATTGTCCAGTGGGCGAAATCTTTGGGCATGGTCCATCCACATCAGGCCCAATAGATCAATGATCCGCAGCTCTGCATCATCAAAGCATCAGCCCCTCTTTTCTAAGCTCATCCTTGGTCTGAGGATTGTATAATATCTCTTCTATGAGGAATTTCATCAAACGCCTGGTGGGCATCTACAATTCTTCCACAAACACAATAAAATGAAGACTAAAATAACAAAAATATTTCATCAAATCCTGCTACAACAAACACATATTTGGAAACATGCATCAAAATATAAGTACTCACTTGACATCCAATAGGGGAAAGACAACAAATGAAAATTTCAAAATTTCGCAACCTCTAGCAGAAGAACAACATGCCTAAAAAAAATTTCATTCAGAGAAAAGATAGAAAATTAATTAAAGATCACTGAAAATTATCAAAACTTTAGAAAAGAAAGGATAATGAAAGAGGCATGTGCAGCAAATGGACCTGCATTCGTAGGTATCATCGAAGTATTTCTTAGAGTATTGGATCTGGCCCATTTCTTGCTCTCTTCAGTTGGGGTTTTTTTAGCTTTCACTAAATCTCAGAGAGAGAGAGAGAGAGAGAGAGAGAGAGAGAGAGATAGAGAGAGAGAGAGTCATAAACCCTAGGTCGAATGTTTGATCAATGAATGAACAATGCAAAAGGGAAGAGAGATAGAGAAACCCTAGATTGAATGTATGAAATGCGAATGCGAAATTGCAAGGAGAGAGAGATGAAGGTTTGACGCTTTGGGGCGCAGTGAGAGTGAGACAGACAGATGAGAGGGTTTGGCGTTTTAAGGGTTTGCCACGGTCTGACGAAATCTGATTTCTCTTGGAGGAGAAGAGAGAGAGAGAGAGAGAGAGAGAGAGAGAGAGAGTAAGGCAATCTCTTGTCATAGGCTTATTGTTGATCTGTACACTTCCTAGACTTGTAACTCAATTGATCTATCGAAAAGGGGTAATCCTAAAAGATGAGTAGATTTTCACTGATCACACTAGACCATGGTTGTTTGAATTGCTCTATATTTGTCAATTATTTATTTGGAACTCAGTATGAACGTTCTCTAAGTCATTAGAAGATAAGTTTATCATTATCATGCTACTAAGTATCTCTAATCAATTTCATTATTTCCATGGTTTTGATTTTATATAAGTTTTCTAAGAGAGAGTTATGACTAGAAATTTTGAATTATTTTTCATATTTTTTACTCGAGAATAACAAAATGCTGGTTGAGGGGTGTGTTAGGCCGTGTTATGCATAGTTATCCCCAATTTTACGCTTTAATTATATAACACAATAAGTTTAAAACTGACTTTTATGTAATTTTTTTTATTTATGAACAAAAGAGAGATGTGAATGAAATGAGCTCAATAGGTAACTGATAGACAATAAGCAATGGACCACCACATACACGGTCTGATTTGAGGTATAACTAGCTGTCAAAACAAAAAGGAAAGAAATAAAAAAATAAAAAACAAATGTGCTACATATTTTTGGAGTTTGAAATAAAAAATACAAGAAAATTAGAAACAAGGTTAGTGTTTTGAGTTTCAAAGAAAATAGGAAACAGACTTCTTTCCATTTTGAGTTTCAACCAGAATAGGAAACAGATAACCCAATCCTATTTTTCAGTTTCTAACCTAATTCACGGGGCCCATCTTGATGATTTTTTAAGATTCAGTCCATGTACATCGAAGATCAGCTCAACGACGAAAACCCCAAATGGTTTCGTGTCAATCGGAGCTACGGATTAACTGTGACGGCCAAAATAATACGAACTGTCAAGAACTTTTCTGATTTTTGCATACTTAACTCTGGATGATTCAAGTAGTCCAAAAATATTGATATAAAGAATCTAAACTGACCATGTTTTAGATTACATCAATATTTGTAAAATCGTAAAATTTCATGTCAAACGGATATGTGGTTTGATCATACCAGTTGAAGAAAGATGGACCATCATAAAAGATTCTAACTGTGTAACTTTAATAAAAAGCCTTGAATGTTTTAATTTTCACACTCAATTCTGGAATCATTTTGGACAATCTAAACTGTCTATCATGTAAAGGATGACATTTTCTACTAATGTTCAAAATTTGAGACCAATCCGACCTCTGTACACTCCATACCGTTGAAAATAAGCTACCGGTCACTGATATGATTTGTGGGCCCACCCAGATGATAATTTTAAAAATTTAAACCATCCATGAAGAATTACATATACCAAGTAAGCTACAACTCAAAATTTAAGGAAATCCGACCGTTAGTTATCCCGTACCAAGCGAAACAAAATCACATCTATTATTGATTTCTAGTCTGCATTATAAATATGGAGGTCTCTTTTCTCTTCTAGGTATCAAGGATGTGGAGAAGGACTTTGAGACTTCGAGAAGAAGTTCTAATTTATGTTTTAAGAGTTTTCTTCTAGTTCTAATTCCCTTTTTATGTTTTTTTCTCAGAGATTTTAGTTTATTGATGTTAGAGATGAACTAAAATCTCTTAGCTAGAGTTAAGAGGTGAAGCTTGTAGCTTATTTTTTATAAGTTAATTCTTTCTAGGTTTTCTTTTTATTCTTTAATGATGAACATGGTTTGATTTTAATTTGAATAGAGTTATAGTTTTAGTTCTAGTTATTCTTTGATCTTTAGATGACTCCGGGCTCTTTTCAAACTTAGAAGTTCTAAAACTAGTTTCTTAATTGTTTTATATTGTTTACACCACCTATAAAGTTCATTGATCTACCATAGAGTATAGGCATGGTAGATGCTTTAAATTCCCTATGCTCTATAACATGGATCTTAATGTGGGAACTATTTCAAACATAGGTTCATATCATTGAGAATTATGAGATGAATGGAATTGTTTATCAATTATAGTTTGATTAAAACTCGAATCATGGTTCTACTTCTAGTTTAGTAACAGGATTAGAAGTAGGCTATGGTTATGATTTTATATGTTTTGGAAGAAGAATTGGCTTATATAATTCAAGGAATTGAATTCCCTCCACCCAATACCTGAGCTTGGAAAGAGGAAACTATCATCGATGAATATTCTAATTATCTCAGATTGATTGTGATTTAACCACTCCATATTTTGGCTAGATACGATAAAACTCTAATTCTTGTTGAAATAAAATGGAACCTAGTTGAATTAATTTATTGAAAATAACTGTAAGTTGATCCTAAATGCTCTAATATTATTTTTTCATTAATTTTACTTTTAACCTGATTCATCTATCCTAATTCCAATCTAAGTTTAGTTTAGTTAGTTTAAGCATAGATCCTAGTTTAACTTAGAGTGTTTAAACTTAATTCCTTCCCCGTGGATCGATCTCAGTCTCATCGAGATTATTACTACATCGTAACCCTGCACTTGAGCTTGTAAACACCCGCAAGGTGGTTGGTATTGGTTTAGTGCGCATTGAGATGTTCGATGGGATCAAACAAGTCCTGGAAGGTGTGAGGCGTGTCCCTAGGTTGAAGAAGAATGTGATCTCTCTTGGTGTACTCGAGGCTACGGGGTGTAGGTTCATCGGCCGCAATCGGCTCTGTAAAGTGATGAACGGAGCACTCGTGTTGATGAAGGCATAGAGGTGTGGCCATCTTTACAAGTTAATCGGGAGCATTTCTCATGGTGGAGCTACAGTGGCTATAATGGGATCTACGGTTGCTCATGTGTAGTGTGTGCGTAAGGGCTACATGAGCGACCAGGATGTGAAGGTGCGAGGATAAGTCGGTGGAGGCACGAGAAGTGATGAAGTTATGAAGGAGGCGAAGTAGAGATGAAGGATCAAGCTTTGAAGCAATAGAGTGATTGAAGATTGAAGCCACGACAGTGATTGTTAGGATTGTCTTCAATCTTGGACACCAAAGGATGTCGAGCGCCTGACGAGTTCGGACCAGGCGCCCAATAACACCCAGCCATGGCTTCTAAATTCTGAAATTGTTATTCTATTTTTGGGCTGTAAGGGGCCCAGTGACTGTTGCAAGGGGCCCGACGGTTGGGCGCTCGACATTCTTTGCAGGGCGCATGATATTCGATTAGATTTTTACTAGAACTCTCTGGACAAATTTCGGATTTGTCGAACGCCCGACAGTCCGGGAACTGTAAAGTCGGTGGCTCAAGTTTTGCATGGGATTTATTTCTAATCTCGTTTTTCCTTATTTAAAGGGGTTGCAATGCGAGATTCGGTGAACACAAGGAGTCCTGGACATTTTCATGAGAGTTGAGAGAGTTCTAGGTTGAGAGAAAGAGCTTGAGAGGAATGGCTACATTGGTTTTTCCTCTTGGAGAGCTTAGGATTTCTCTTGTGGGTTTTGAGATCCGGGGTAAGGTTTCTTCATACTCTTGTAACTTCTTATTTATAGTGGATTGTCCACTTTGTGCCATAGTTTTTTTTTTTTTTACCTGTGAGAGGTTTTTCCACATTAAATTCATATTATTCTTCTTGTGTATATCGATTAGCTTGATTGTTGCCATTATGGTTTGCCATCATTTGATTGTTTCCTCTCGCTTCTGCTACAGGGCCCGATCGCTCGCATCTCAACAATCTACTCCAACCATTAGATGCCACACCAATATTTAGGCATGGGTTAAAAAATCGGGCCCATCCATTATTCAGGTAGGGCACATAAATGAAAATAGTTTGGCTGGTGAACCTTGTCTTGTATACGTTTTTTAATTATGTGGCCTACTTGAATCACGAATGGGGATGATTTTGGGTCCATGGGTTTACCATGGTGTGATACAGCTGATGGACCGGATGGATTTTACATCAGCACCAAGGTGGAGACCACCCACACTGACCCCTTTGTCGAAAAGGCAGTGAAGTAACTCCTCTCTAGGTGATGCGTGCGATTCGTATGGCAAACAACTTTGCTCCAGATGCCCACATTTTACTTTTTTTAGAGGCCCATCTTGGAGAGGCCCATCTTGGCATGTATGTGATATCAACTCCAACCACAAGATGTGTAATCCCATGTTAGGCCCATATCTAAAAAAATTAGTTGACCCGTGATTCAAGTATGCCATACTAAGGGAACAAATGGGAGAGAAATATCTGCCCTTTATATTTACATGGCCCACAATGATGATTATATCAAATCCAATCCAACCATTGATACCATACCAAAACTTAGACCTGGGCCCAAAGCTCAGCCCCATTCGTTATATATTCTAGTGGGCTATATTAAAGGTAATTAACTGTTTGGAGGGAAAACATATTGCACTGTACATTGTTTCCAATCATATGGTCCACTTGAAACAAGGATGAGGCAACTGATCTTTGGTATGTGGGCCTAACATGGGGTGACACACTAGTGGTCAAGGTGGGTTTCATATAAACATCATGATAGGACCAACCCGTGCTAGCAACCCCTTCTATCCTTCCTATTTATTAACATTAATTAACACGTCCAGGGGATTAGGTGAGGGAGGGGTATATCAGCTTAGGGGATGAGGTCCAGATATATGTAGGTGATGTGTGTTATATATATCCACGTTGTCCATCCGTTTTGCCAGCTCAATTTAGGGCATTGTCCCAAAAAAAGAGGTAGATCCAAATCTCAGGTGGACCACACAGTAGCTATTATTGAATTTTCACCATTAAAATCTTTTTAGGGGCCACAAAAGTTTTGGATCAAGCTACCATTTGTGTTTCCCTTTCATCCAGGTCTGTGTGACCTAATCAACAAGGTGGATGGCAAATACACATTACAATGGACCTTAGGACGTTTTTAACTTGGTCGTTCAGTCAGCACTATGCTCCTCTCTGGTGGGGACGTTGTTGATATAACAAATACATCATATGGGGTCCACAGAACTCGGTGATGCCAACACACCACTGCGGTCAGTCCACGCAATCCGCTTCCGTTTCCATAACAAGTAGAAAAGTCTTTTTGGATATCATAGCCCACCGAGGTCAGTCCACGCAATCGGGTTGGTGTTTTCAAAGCCCAAGTTCGAGATCGGGTTCAATACTTCCTGCCCAAGCTCAACCCAATGTCGGATCAGCCACAGGTCAGTCGGGTTGAACCCTCCCAACTATCAGCCCTCTGAAAAGATAAGTGAACCCAAGAGTGGCAATGGGCCAGGTTGCCCACCTGACTTGGACCCGACATGTATCGGTCTAACCCGACCCAACTTTTTAAGTACATATCTACAAAAATCTCAATCTCTTTTTTGTTCATGCAACCAATGTATGTTGAATCTAGATACTTGGTTTCATTGCTTTGAGATGCCTTTTTATTTTTATTTTTATTTTTCTTTTGCATGTGGCCCACTTGATCAACGGATAGGTTAGTAAAATTCAAGTTGTAAGTAGGGATTTTGTCAAGTTTTGGGCCAGGCCGATCGGGTCCAGTTGGGCCCAATGTACAACTAATTATTCCTCAGGCTCGGGCTTGGTCCTGCTGATCTAGACCATGCCTGGCTCAGGACTAGGTCTTAAGTGTTGGCCCGAACCCAGGCCTACCTGACCTGGCCCAAACCAGGCCCATTACAACCCGTAGCTGTACTACCCGGGTAAAACTAAAACCTTGGTGGGTGTTACCCTTACTTTATGGGGGTCGGCCACCTTGATGAATGTATTGTACATCCACGCTGTTCATCCGTTTTCTCAGCTCATTTCATGACGTTATTTGAAAACTTTAGAAGATCTAAATCTATAGTGAACCACACCACTAGTAAAAGTGGAAAATGACCATTAAAAGCTTTTGTAGGCTTTAGAAGTTTTGAAACAAGATGATATTTGTATTTTCCCTTCATTCAGGTCTGTTGACCGTATCAATGGGTTGGATGGCAAATAAAAATTATGTATTTTCGTACAGTAGCCTTAGGAAGCTTTTAATGGCCACCATTCAATCACCATTGTTTCCTGTGGTGTGGTCCACCTGAGACTTGGATCTCCTTAAATTATGGTACCACAGCCTAAAATGAACTGAAAAAATGGATGGACGGTGTTGATATATATCACGCTATCAGGGTGGGACCCACGATCCGCTCGCCCAAATCAATCTCCTACTTTTAGTTCAATCAAAGAATTGAAAAAGAGACTTTCCAATAAAGAGAGTAAAAGTTATCTCGAAGTACTTTTAAGATGTGGTTTAAATAAGTTTAGAAAATGTAGGGCCCACCATCTTTCCCCAAAAAAAAGAAAAAGAAAAAAGTGAAGAAGGATATAAAGAGTGAAAACGAGACTGCACGATCCACATGCACCATGTGTGTCACGTGAGGGTATTTCTTTATATATGGACCCGTTCATCAGGAGCCGTGCATGCATAGAGAGTGTGGCTGAGTAGTGCTCGATCATTACACTGTGTAGCCCACTTCACAATTGGCAAATAGCTTTGGGCGGACAAAGCAGTGAGCTGGCCCTTAAAGGGAGCGGATTAGGTGAGACCTTGTACTCACCTAAGACGGTGCGGCCATTACTATGGGGCCTACCTTGATGTATTTATTCCGTATCCACACCATCCATCCATTTTCCAGATCATTTTAGGGTATTATCCCAGAAACGAAGTAGATCTAATTATCATGTGTAGCATGCCATAGGAAACAGTAGTGATTGACCATTAATGGGCCACAAAATTTTTCGATCAAAAAAAATATATATATATATATATATATATATATATATATATATATATATATATATATATATATTCCCTTCATCCAGGCTTATGTGGCCTTATCAACAGATTGGATGGCAAGTAAACACTCTGGAAACATTAAGGTGTGCCCTAAGAAGTTTTTAATGGCAAGGAATTCAATCACCACTGTTTCCTATGATATGGTCCACCTGATCATTGGATCCGCTTTGTTTTTTTGGATAATCCCCTATAATGTTCTGAAAAAACAGATGGACGGCATGGATACAATAATACGTGAAGGTAAGCCCCCGGTAAGGGCCGCAGAGGCTTGAGTGATGAGGCCAGGGTCTCACCTAATCCGCTCCCACCCTTTAAGAGTGAAAGTGAAAAGATTGACCAAATGACAGATGGCCTTTTACCACTGTGTCTTGTTACTGGCCTTTGGACCATTATCGTTATTAAGAGCTGGACAGGAGCCAAGCTAGCTCGATTAGCTTGCTCGACTCGGCTTGAATAAGCTTGATTCGAGTTAGATTGAAAGCTAGGTTCGAGCCAAGCTGAGCTATTTTTTTAACTTGAAATAATTTTGAGCTGAGTTTTAGTTGACCCGGGCTCGACTCAACTCAGCTCAAAGCTCGGCTCGAACTTGACTCAATTCGACTTGATCGAGTTTTAAATACCTTGTGTGTGTGTGTGTGTGTGTGTGTGTGTAATATCGGTTGAATTCGAACGCCCTAATCCCTACCCTTTAAAAGAAAATTTGCCTTAGCCTTTGTTTTTTCACCCTAGTTGATCTAAACTCGGCTTAAAAGCTCGAACTCAAACTTAGCTCGAGTTAGCCCGAGTTGCTGACCGAATCGAGTCGAGCTCATGAGTCAGGCTTGAGGATTGAGATGAGCCAAATTCAAGCTGGGGTAAGCTGTTGGTCGTACTGAGCCGAGCTACGCCAAGCTCAACTCAATTCGGCTTGTGTACAACTCTATAATTATTAATTACTTTGGCATGGTTCTTTATCTAAAATACCATCTCGATTTTCAAATCGGTTCTTTTAGAGCTTGTCAAAGATGACCTGATGCAACTTGGCTTAAGCCCAAGCTTTCAAACCCCTAAGGATCCTTACTTATGGCTTAGTGGTAGACTTACAAGAGTTTGAACACTAAAGTCATGGGTTCGGGTACCCGTTGTTGTGTGTTTGGGTGTGTACATTTTTAAAAAATAAAAAATAAAAAAAGCTTTCAAACCCTTGATCCCTTCAAGTAGTAAAAAAAAAAACACATAGTTGAGTGCCATGCAACATAGCATCGTACTAAGATGGACCACAAATAAATGAGCAAGGCTTGTATCAGATCTTGCACAAAATCAGCTAACCTAGACTTGAATCGGATCCCCACACGATTCATATATAAGTGGATTTTAGAGCTGTAATATTCTTGATGTAAGAGGGTCCCAAATGACTTAAAAGAGTCTAGAATCAAAAGAAGCTCAACAATAACGGCCTCGCTAGAGGAGTTGGTTATGCAAGTAAAATTTTGAGAGTGAATAAAATGGATTGCTTGAATGCTTGTTTTCCCTTCACACACACACACACACACACACACACACAGATATGCTCATACACTCGTTGGTGCATTTTCTTCCAACTAGCTATACATTTAATGAGAAGTTAATTGATGTAGTAATATTTCTATGTAAAAGATATTTCAACTTATGAAAAAGAGTTGCTTGCCTGGGTGCGCCCTAATCCACCCAACCATTAGGTGAGTCACCTCATGTTAGACCCAGGCTTAAAATCCAGCCCCATCCCTAGTTTGCGTGAACCACACAATTGGAAAACGTGTAGATAGAAAGTTCATCCTCCAAACGCTTTCTCTTGGTATGGCCCACTTGAATCACTTCTGGCCCCCAAGGCCTAACATTTGGTGTGACAACTAATGGTTGGAGTGGATTTTACATGCTCATCACAGTGGGCCCTGTAAAAATTAAGGGCGGATGTCTTTCCCAAATGTTTCACTTGTTTACCACTTGAGCTATGGATCCGGGTTCATGGCCTACTTAAATCTTAGATTAGAATGATTTTTTCCTCTGATCCTAAAATGGGATTATACATATAGTGATCGGAGTGGATCCCTAGACATGTCATGGTGGGCCCCTTCAAAATAATGAAAGGTGAGAGTCCTTAATTCAAGCTAGCGTTGGTTCCCAGCTGGAAGACGCCTAGCCTTTTCAACTGCAGGTCTGAGGTAGCTAGTGTTGGTTCGAGAAACTTGTAAAGTTCCCAATAGCAGTAGATTAGGTTAGGTTTTACGGGAGCAACACCAGGGCCAGTGTTCCCTTAACCACGGGGCCCACCATGATGTATGTGATGTAAATCTATGCCATTCATCAGTTTCTATAATTCTCTCTTTCAAAAATCCTAACCAACCAGTTGTAAAGAGAGGGCTTCTTAAATTGAATGCTAGTGTTATATGCATCTAGTTTAATCTACAAATTAGTTAGTTGATCATTAAAATGCGGGTCAACCAGACCTGACCCGGTTTAATTTGGGTTGGACAAATCCAACCCGAGTTCAATTTGGGTGGGGTTAGGGTTTAGGTGGAAACGACCCGACCCACACTTAACCTGATTGAACCCAACCTGACCCAACCCATTGCCACCTCTACTGAAAATATACAAATACTAGCATCATCCGAAACTTTTGTCACCACACGAAAGTTACAACGGTTTTTGGATCTATCTCATTGCTGGGCCATCTCCTAACAAGATATAACAAAAAAAAAAACTAATGAACAGGATAGATTTATAACAAACGTGGTGGTGGGTACTCCCACCTAACTTTTCGTCATCACATGCGGAGGCTTTCATAGACATACCAGGTCGTTTCCAATGGTAAAGAAAGAGAGCGTTGATAAAGGAGAGGGCATTAAATTAAGAGAGAGAGAGAGAGAGAGAGAGAGAGAGAAAAGAAGGTTTGTTTTGAAAGAAAATAGAATAACTAAAGAAGCTTATACACTTGTAATGTATTTAGGCAATGCACTACTTGTGTAACAAATCTGTCCATTAGTTAGGTAGGTTGTTTTATAAGCATGTGAAGAATATAAAATATTTTTTATGCAATTAGTTGTAGCATTTTTTTCCACAAGAAATGTGGGATGTTAGAAATCCATTCAAATAGTCTAGATTTAACTTGCGCCTAGCTCTAGTGATGAGCTAATTTTTCACATATAAAATTTAGTTAGTAAGTCTTATTTGATGAATGGATTGGATCTGTGACATGTAATCCCATGGTACTTATATAAGACTTGATATCACACAACCTCTTATGATGAGGCATTACATGTGAGCAAAGTCTCCTATAAAAGTTGATATCACGTCACCTCTCATGAGGAGGCACTACATGTGAGCAAAGACTTGTATAAGACTTGATGTCAGGTACCTCTCGTGAGGAGGCATTACATGTGAACAAAGAGAGGCACTGTTTTTACTATTTAATGCATATTTAGTTGGACGAATTTAAATTGTACGATTAGTGGTGCATGAGAAATGCTCACACACAAGTAGTTGGATGGTCCAACTAGTTCTTGTAATTGACAACTAATTAATGTAATAAATGCCACCGACACTTATTTCATGGAAAAGGTACCAGTGCTTGTGTGGGTTCCACGGTGGTGTAACGTGAAATCCACCTGATGACTAGCTGGGTCACCCATGTTAAACCAGGGCTAAAAAATTACCCTCATTTGTGGTTCAGGTGGACGACAAACTGAAAGCAGTGTGTAGGGAAAGGTTCTCCCTCTAAAATATTTTCCTCACTGTCGCCCACTTGAATCATGTATGGGATCGAGTTCTGGGATGCAAACCTACATTGTTGTGAGGCATCAAATGGTTGGAGTGGATTTCACATATTCATCATGATGGACCCCACAAAAATAAAGTGTGGACATCTCTATCCCAACTATTTCCATTGGTTTCCATTAGTGTGGCCCACTTGAGTTGTAGATCAGTTTGATTTTTCTTTCCAGGCCCCTGCATGGAATTGCACATCTAATGGGCGGAGTGGATCAAGCATAAATATCATGGTGGGCCCCATAAAAAATCAAGGTAGGGCATTCGTCTCCCACCTCTTCTGAGAAAACTAACCGCCAGTGAAATTTAGCTGTCCTTAATGCTAGTGGGCATGAAAGGGTTACTTAAATGTGGGAAAAGAGGTGGGGGCTCAGTGGGACCCTCTAGTGTTAATGTTAAATCCACTTCAACCATTAGATGTGTCACCCCAAGATGCATATAGTGTTTGAAAATTAGCCCCAACCATGATTCAAGTAGGCCAAATGATTGGAACAAGGGTATATGAAACACATCACCCTCCAAACTGTTTCCCTTAGTATGGTGCACTTGAATCACCGATGAAGTTAAATTTTGGGCCCAATGTTATGCCTCCCAATCTAGACACAGAGTGTGCACCCTCAGGCCCGAGTTACAGCATGTGACCTGTGCATTAAGTGAACTTAATTCAAGTGTCATATGGTTAGGGAGGCACATTATCTTGTATAGAGTAGGTTCTTCACAATCAACATCATCCAAACATTCACTTTATTCAACTTGAAATTTATGTCTTCTAACTCAATTAACTGGAATTCACCCATTTGAGACTTATTCCAAACTAATCAATCTTTTAATCAAAACTTTAAAAAAAATAGCATAAAAAATAACATAATCTAATAAAAACATAAAAAGCTAAGTTTCTAGATTTAAAGCAGCAATCTCCTCTTTCGTCAAGTAGGACCAGCTCCCTTGATGTTCCTCCACTAAGCTGACTTTATTTTCTGGATTCATCTTTGGTGAAGGAAACTCAACTCCATCTGTTTGCATTTAATCCACAACTATCGGTTGGCTAGGCTTAGTGAGTGACCCACCATGGTTCATGCATATAACAGTTACAATGGCAATGAAATGAAAAGATGCTATATATGAAATAATGCATGATACATGATCCGGGAAGGAAGTCCATCCACCGGCTTGAGTTGGAGTCCATCAACTCGAATTAACCCTCCTAGGGCCGGCATCTACCCGGCCCTTAGGTAGGATTCCACTATTGTGTGGTTATCGACGGTGGTCTCTAGGTATCCAGTACTTAAGTACCTACAGATCTTTCAGAGGGGTCCTCCAGGTACACATTATGATGCATGTAATGAATGTGTGTATCGCATATGTTCACATTTCATGGCACAATCTCATCTCTATACATACATTGTTATAACGAAATGCAGATTGGCGCATCATATGAGGGATAATTCCTCCATTCCCGTTATATCTCAGGTTGACAATTCAAATACTTAATTTATGCTTTTCAATGATCATGTAATTATTAGTAAATATTAGGAGAATGTACAAATCATCTACATCCAATCCATCAAACATAAAAAAGAAGAAACCATATAATCCAAATATAACTATAATGGAGCTAAGGAAACATGTTGGGATTCACTCACTTGTCATTGGTAATGAATAAACTTCTAGCTCTCCAAGTTCTAGCTTAGTGTCAAGTCCTAAAACACAATCACTATACAACTCTCTTTATCGATTTGAACCATTTGATTTCCTTCTTCAATTGATAGTTTGCAGTTCAATTTACTTAAATCAAATCCTATTTGATTATTCAAAGTCGAATGTTAATGGCAACTCAACTCAATGGACCAAATCAGTAAAATAGAGAAGAAGGGTGTTTAGTCGACTGAACCCTATTGTCCTCTTCGGTCGATCGAAGTCTACTTCGGTCAAGATTATAGATTGTGAATGATTACAGAAAATGCGTCCCTCGATCAACCAAATTCTATGTTCGGTCGACCGAAGGCTCCCTAGGTCAGTCGAACCCCACTACAAGAAATTGATCTTTACCGACGACATCATTCGTCGGTATTTGATATTTTTTCGTTGGTAATACTTATTACCGACGAAATTTCTCGTCGCTACGTTTGTCACAATAAGACCATGGCTGAAGGATTTTCCCGACGAAATTGTACCTGGTCGGCAATGATAAAACAAATACCGACGAATAAACTCGTCGGCAAAACATTTTAGTTTTGATAGGAAAAAATCATGTGTTTCGTTGGTAAATATAGCTTTTACCGACGAATGATTTCGTCGGTAAAACCTTGGATTTATGATATTATCGACGATTATGTTCGTCAGAAAAAACAATATTACCATCGAACTTATTCGTCGGGAAAAATTATGACCAACAACATAATTCGTCAATATAAGTTATATAGATCATTAGTATATTTTTTGAATCTATTTTTACCAACGAAATATTTTGTCGATATAAGTTTTTCTTCTAGTATTACTTACGAAATATTTCGTCGATATTAATTTTTCCTCTGCTATTACCTACGAAATATTTCGTCGGTAATAGTCTGTTTCTTCTCGGTTTCATTTATTTTCAAAATTCAGAAAAAAAATTCTTGATATACACCTATAAATATAAATGTTATAATACATTTTCATCATATTCACATCCACATCCATCCAAACACAAACCCACACCCACATCCATCAAACACACAAACCAACATCCATCCACACATCCATAAACACAAATCCCACACAATGAAAATATTAACAAATACATCGAAGTAAATCTAATACACAAAATCAAATAAATAGTACAACCATCTAACTATCAATATGAAGTAAAATTAAAAAAATCAAGAAGATGAAGGCCGAGGTGGTGGGGCATCAGTGCCAAAGCGTGCAGCGAGAGCTTGAAACATCTCCTACATCCATTGCTCATGCTCCACCTGCATCTCCTCGATCCTCCTCTCCTGCTCCTCCCATCGCCTCTCCTGCTCCTACCGTCGCCTCTCCTCCTCCTCCCTACGGCTTCACTCATCCTCCCTCTGTCTCTCTAACCACTCTTTGATCTCATCAACAACGACCCGTAGCTGTTGAACCTCTCTCTCTCTCTGCGATACCAGCTCAGCGTAGGGCGCTCTCTCCAGCGACGGATCGACTGGAGCCAGCTTTAGCGGGTGTTATGAGCTTGGCACCATGGCCAAGCTCACACACATATCCAGAACGGGTGCCAAGCACCTCGCTCAGGATATATGGCTCACTGTGCTGACTACCATCAAGAGTAAGCTGATTGCGTATAGTGTTCATCGCCGCCTGTAATGAAAATATATGAATTTTCATAACGAATGACATTATTATAAATCAATGTAGTTAAATTTTACAATGTAAAGATTTTTACCCAATGCTTCCTGCCTCTAGGATGAACCCAAGATCCCGTCGTCTGCCGACAATGAGTCCCTTTGTAGAGGTGTACTGCTCCAGGCTCCTAGCCGGTGACGGAATCTCACTGCCCAATCGAAAGGACAATAGACTTATTATAAATGCATAGAAAGAATATATGAACTTAATAATACTACTAGTTTCGTACCATGTCGTAACGATGTTGTTCAAATGACTTTGAACTAGCTACGTGGTTCACTTGCCACTTTTCCCTGTTCGCAGAATTTATTCTGCTCCTTTTCTGAATACATTATTCATAATACATTGTTATTAAGTGCGAATTTAATTGTTACCTTAAGATATCGTAAATATGTAAATATTACTTGAAAAGACTCAGACGAAAATCACTCGCAGAGTATCCGCCAGTCGTCTATAGTCACGTAGGACGGTGCGGACAGTACGGCCTCATCGTGGGTCCTGCACCGCTTGTACCGCTGGTGTAACTCTCCACGGTACTCCTTGAACCACTCCCTGACCATGTTATCGATGGTGTGAGAAATGTAAGGAACACTCAAATATAAGACAAATTTATCCTACAGTTTCGTAAAGAACAGATTAAGGCAATAAACTTATTAACAAAATAACTTAACCGTAAATGAACTTTCACAAAAGAAAATTTTAATTTACTAAAATTTACCTGAAGACATTGACGGATGAGCTGCCGCGCATCATCTGTCACGTCTGTCCAACGAGGGTTGTGGCGGGGATTATAGATCGGCATATGATACCAACCTCCGACGTAAACAACCTGGCATTGTCCCCAACAGGTCTAAGGTAGTCCTATGGGAACTCTACCGTCACCTTACCCTCACGCGTAAGTCGCTCTAAAAGTAAGCCACGCATGGGTCCATGTTCTCGTCGGCTAGTCAACGACGCTGTCGCAAAAGAAATATGTAAGTCTAAACGTAAATAGAAGTCACTAAATAAATATATATTTAGACTTACATGCAGTATCCGGTGTATGCTCAACCGAAGGATCAGACTCCTGTGATGCAGCATGTGACGTTGATGCTGTTTGTGTCGCATCACTGGTGGAAGGGGTATATCCAGTGCACAAACGACCTGATCTCCCACTTGGTGTCATGACTGAATATGTGTGAAATACGAACTTATAAATTTAAACAATGACAGTAGAAGTGCATAAACAACAATATAATATAAACATTAAACTTTACAGTGCAAGTGGAATATACTTAAACATTATACAAGTAGTGTTGATGGTAGAATGAATTTGTACTTATGCTTAGAAAGATGATTAAATTATGATTAGACCATTACAGTGTAATACAAGCAGAATATAATAAAACCGTAAACATTGTAGTAAAATTTGAAAATTTCATTACACATTGTCATTCTATATTAAATACATGTATTTCATTTTAATACGAAACAACTTCGGATCAACTATTTGAAGTACTCCCTACGTAAGTTATCGTACGTTACAGAAGTATATGTCAAGCTGTGTAAAGTACTCGACATTGTTTCAGCCAACATGTCAGTCACAATAGGAGAAATCTGGTCTCTCGGGACTCCATTCAGATATGTAAGTGACAAAACTGCATCTTCCATATGAAGTTTCCTACGGTTATATTCCTCCATCAGGTACGAAATTTCTTTGAGATAATATAATTTTTCATCTGAGTCATCGTCGATATATTCCTCCCTACACTTATCGACTGATCGGGTATCTCTTTATCCCTATTAGAAGAAGATATGGCTAGAAAGTCCATCCGCAACAGCTGATGAAGTATGTTGCACGCTTCCGCTACGCTCCGATTTGAGGAGGACATGATCAGAAATTGACTCAACTGCAAATACGGATTATAAACATGTCAATTAAAGGAATAAATTATGATTTGTAAAACATGTATATATGTAATAATCAAATTGTTCGAATAAATAAATGACATGTAAATCATGTATACATTTAATAATCGTCGTCTGTATCACTATCGCTTAGGACTATTTCTTCTTCACCATCACTATCGCTGATAAGTATTTCCTCTTCATCGTTTGCAACATCGTCACCAATGAAACCGCTATCATCTCTAACAATGTAGATGTCATGTATGATTGAGGCATCAACATGATCAGGTGGCACATCATCTCTATCCAATTGCACCACATCAATATCAACATTTGGATCATTCCCTCTATCCCCAGATGACATGTCATCTTGATATGCTTGTTCAACCCTAGATGTTCTATTTCTCCTGTCCTCGCTATCTTCAACGTCTGGTTCGGGAACGTCAAATACGTTCTTGGGATTTATTTTCTACACCAAAAGCCAAGAGCCGCCTAACTTGTTTTCAGCGAGGTAAAATACTTGTTCGGCTTAGTTGGCTATGATAAATGAGTTGTCATTGAACCACTTTCGAGATAAATTTACGCTTGTAAAGTAGTTATTAGTTTGTATTCCCAACTTCTTATTTTTAATATCCCAACAATTACATTTAAATAAGTATACCCACTTTCTCATACAATAACTCAGTTCGGTAATATTCATCAAAACTCCATAAAAGTCAATTTCTACCTCCTCATGCGTTCCCTTTACAACCACTCTACTATTTTGTGTGGTCCTATACTTCTCACGCATTTCAGTGTGGAACTGAATCCCGTTTACAATACAACCTATGTATCTAGATACACGTCTATTAGGGTCACACGCTAATGAATAGAGTGCATTAGACGCATCCGCAGAGTCACTAGCGCACAATGTCTTTATCTATTATCACATATAGAATATAATTATTTAGAGATTTTCTTAGGTTTAAATATCGTGCAATACAACAAAATTCTAAGTGTTGTAAGATAATACAGGGTGAAATCTTACACGTTTTGCGAACCATTCTGGAAACTGATCCTGATGCATTCGATTATAATTTATAGGGTATTGGGACTTCATATCCTCGATGTGTTCGCTACACATAATTGGCACGTCATCAGTAAGAAACATTAAGATCGTCGCATGTAAATATACAATTATCAAGGGAAGACTGACTCTAAGTACGACTCTATTTCTTCACAATTATGCAACACGTACCACCGCGCCTTTATTTGATCCATAAGGTCCATATCCTAAAACGTCGGGGATATTAAAAAACGGATGTTATATGCGAATACAGATATGAGTCCTTGTTCATGCTCCCGATCTTCTCGGTTGAATCTAGTCTCTATGCCATGAAGATATATGGAGCAAAATGTCGAGCACTCATTATCAATGTACGCCTCAGCAATGGATCCCTCTGGATGTGCCTTATTCCTTACAAATCGTTTTAGTGTGCGAAGGTATCTGTACACAAAACCACTCTATTATACATATGAAAACATGGATATATGTAGTTTATGGAATGAATAAAAAATTTAATAGGTTTTACCACCTTTCAATCGGATACATCCAACGATATTGTATTGGGCATGTAAGTTTCGCCTCGTGCGATAAGTGAATCGCTAGGTGTACCATGACATTGAAAAACACAGGTGAAAATATTCTTTCAAGTTTGCAAAAGATTATGACAATGTCCCTCTCCAGTCGTTAAATAACATCTACATTTAACGATTTCGAACACAAATCCTTAAAGAATATCCCCAACTCAATCAGCGCCGCATTGATATCCCTGCTCAGGAATCCATGAATCACAACTGATAGTAAACGTTGTAGAAGGACGTGACAGTCATGACTTTTCATTCCTATTACCTTACAGTCTATAATGTTTACACGTCGAGAGATATTCAACGCATACCCATCGAAAAACTTGATCGATCTCAACCATTCACATATATGATTTTTCTCTAGTTTTGTTAATGGGTAGCAGACTGCTGATATAGTATATGAATTTTCATGTGGTTGTAAGTGCAACTCTTTCCTTAAACCCATTGCTTGTAGATCCAATTGAGCCTTAAAACTATCTTTTGTTTTCTTCTCTATGTTCATTAATGTTTCAAAGACATTGTTACATATATTCTTCTCAATATGCATGATATCCAAGTTGTGTCGCAATTTCAAATCACTCTAATAGGGCAATTAAAAAAAATGATCTTCTTCCTCTAGTTATACTCCAATACTATACGTTTCCTCTTCTTCAAGTGTGGTGCCTTACCAAATCTAACTTCTCCAATGTTACTCAGTTGTTGTATCACATTTTCTTCAAATTGCTCTTTCGGTGGTGGCCTACGATCTTGTTTGCCATCAAAGATCATCGTCTTCCTGTGCCAACTATGATCGCTCGGAAGGAAGCGATTATGCCCCATATAACACGTATTTTTACCATGCTTCAATGACAATGAACAAGTCTCAATACTACATATTGGACAAGCCAACTTGCCCTTCATGCTCTACCCAAACAAATTCCCATATGCAGGGAAGTTATTTATTGTCCACAAGACCGTTGCATGTAATCAAAATGTCTGTCTTGCAAATGTGTCATACGTCTGTACACCTTCACTCCACAACTCATTTAACTCATCTACTAACGGTCGCAAATACACATCAATGTCATTCCCGGGTGACCTGGGTCCAGGAATGTACAATGACATAATGAAAAATGACTCCTTCATACATAACCAAGGAGGTAAATTGTAAGGCATAAGTAACACTGGCCATATATTGTACGAGCTACTCATATTTCCAAATGGATTAAAACCATCACTTGCAAGACCTAGTCGAACATTACGAGAATCCACTGCAAACCAGTCATATTGCTGGTCAAAATTTTGCCAGGCTTCAAAGTCAGCAGGGTGCCTCAATGTACTATCATCATGAACGTGTTTCTTCTTATGCCACCTCATATCTTCAACCGTTTTGCTCAACGTAAACAATCTTTACAATCTGAGTTTCAATGGGAAGTACCTTAACACCTTTTGCAGGATTTTCTTACACTTGGCTTCATCATAATTCTACCTAGACTCTCCACATTCTGTATACTCTTCAACATTTTCATGCTTTTTCTAATACAATACACAATCATTTATACATGCATGTATGTAGATGTAATCAAGGCCAAAGTCTCGCATTAAGGATTTTGCCTCGTAATGAGACTTAGGCAATATCTCATCGTTCGGTAATGCTTCTTTCAACAAGCCAAGTAACATGTCGAACGATTTGCTACTCCAACGATTTATTGTCTTCAAATGAAGTAACCTTGTAAGGAAATTCAACTTGGAGAAGTTTTTACACTCCGGATATATAGAGTGGACGTTGCGCATCCCTTAACAACTTACTAAACTTTTCTGATTCGACATCACCCATAGGAGGAATATCCTGGCTACTTCTTGTCGCTACAAAATCAGTATCCGCAATTGTTCCCCTTAACACATCCCCTATGATATCTTGCATTTCGTCAACGTCTTCATCATCGTCATCTTGCACAATTGGGTCACCAAGGACTTCAGTGGCCTCAGCTCTTTAATGGATGTCTTCACCATGATGGATCCACCAAGTGTAACCCTGGTCAATCCCAACTATAAACAAATCGTCTTCTACTTTGTCTAAAGTCTTGTGAATCATCTTCTTGCATTTTCGGCATGGACACCTAATCCTATTACCTGAATCTGCCCAATATCGCGCAAATTTCATGAACTCTTTAACCCCTTCTTTATACTCTGGGCCAAATCTATTCTTAGCTCGCATCCAACTCCTATATATATCTACAATGTAAAGATTATAATCAGTTTATGAAAATAAGTTTAGGTTTAAGTTAGGGTTGGAGGTTTAGGAATAGGTGTAAGTTTAGGTTAAGTGAATTGAGTTTAGGTTTAGGTTTAGGTTTAGACTTAGGTTTAGGAATTCGGGTTCGGGATCGGGTTTAGGTTTAGGTTAGAGGTTTAGGAATAGGTGTAGGTTTATGTTAAGTGAATTGAGTTTAAGTTTAAGTTTAGGCTTAGGTTTAGGAATTCGGGTTTGAGATCAGGTTTAGGTTTAGGTTTTAAAGTTTAGGTTTAGGTTTATGTTTAGGTTAGATGTTTAGGAATAGGTATAGGTTTCAGTTAAGTGATTTGAGTTTAGGTTTAGGTTTAGGCTTAAGTTTAGGAATTCGGGTTCGGGATTGGGTTTAGGTCTAGGTTTTAAAGTTTAGGTTTAAGTTTAGGTTAGGGTTAGAGGTTTAGAAATAGGTGTAGGTTTATGTTAAGTGAAATGAGTTTAGGATTAGGTTTAGGTTAGGGTTAGAGGTTTAAGAATAGGTATAGGTTTAGGTTAAGTGAATTGAGTTTAGGATTAGGTTTAGGAATTCGGGTTCAGGATCGGGTTTAGGTTTAGGTTTTAAAGCTTAATTTTAGGTTTAGGTTAGGGTTAGTGGTTTAGGAATAGGTGTAAGTTTAGGTTAAGTGAATTAAGTTTAGGTTTAGGTTTAGGCTTAGGTTTAAGAATTCAGGTTTGGGATCGGGTTTAGGTTTAGGTTTTAAAGTTTAAGTTTAGGTTCAGGTTTAGGCTAGAGGTTTCGGAATAGGTGTAGGTTTAGGTTAAGTAAATTGAATTTAGTTTAAGTTTAGGCTTAGGTTTAGCAATTCGGGTTCGGGATCGGGTTTAGGTTTAGGTTTAGGTTAGGGTTAGAGGTTTAGGAATAAGTGTAGGTTAAGTGAATTGAGTTTAAGTTTAGGTTTAAGCTTAGGTTTAGGAATTCGGGTTCGGAATCGGGTTTAGGTTTAGGTTTTAAAGTTTAGGTTTAGGTTTAGGTTAACGTTAGAGGTTTAGGAATAGGTGTAGGTATAAGTTAAGTGGATTGAGTTTAGGTTTAGGTTTAGGCTTAAGCCTAGGAATTCGGGTTCGGGATCGGGTTTAGGTTTATGTTTTAAAGTTTAGGTTTAGGTTAGGGTTAAAGGTTTAGGAATAGGTGTAGGTTTAGGTTAAGTGAATTGAGTTTAGGTCTAGGTGTAGGTTTAGGTTAAGGGTTTCGGGTTCGGGTTTAGGTTTAGGTTATCGGGTTTAAGTTATAGGTTTACGTATCCGGACGCGGATTAGCTACTGACAAGTTGAGTAGCTATTGGCTACTGATGTGACGTCACCAACTTATGTGGGTGCATCCATTTGAAGAGGTCATTTTAAGGCATGAGCTAAAGAATGAGACAGATCTAAAGCTCAAGTGGACCCGACTAAAGAAAACAGTGAGGATTGATCTCCTGCCATTAAAAAGTTCTTGGGGCCACAAAAGTTTTCGATCAAGCAGATATTTGAGTTTTGCCTTCTTTCATGTCAGTGTGAACTTATGAATAAGTTGGATCTCAAATAAACATCATTAGAGGCCTTAGGAATGTTTCAACGGTCGCGTCACTGTCCCTACTGTTTTCTTTGGTGGAGTCCAATGACCTTACCAACATGTTTGGGATTATAGGTTTAGGTTAGGGTTATAGGTTTAGAATTTGTTTGACTTTATCAACATGTTTAATGCCAAATAAACATTATAGTGGGCCCAACGAAGTTTTTAACGCTAGGCATTCAATTACCACTGTTTTCCTGTGGTGTGATCTACACTTCATCTTTGGATGTGCCTCAATTTGGGAGATCCTCTAAAATGATATGCTGCAAATGCAGATAGACGGCGTAGATGTACAACACATAGATCGAGTTGGGTCCCACAGTGAAGGCCTAACCCACTGAGCTAGTTACACTAGAAATCGGATTGCATCCTGAGTTACTCAGTACACAGTTAGACCCACTGCAAATATATGTAGTTTAGCTACACCATCCATCTTCTTTTCCAGATCATTTAAGGAGTTGAAACCAAAATTGAATCATATCCAAAACTCAGGTGGACCATTCCGCAAGAAACAGTGGGTATAATGATTTCCATCATTGAAACCTTTATAGGGCCTGTAGTGATGTTTATTTCTCATCCAACCTATTCACAAGATCACACAAACATTGATGAAAGGAAAAAAAAATATCAACCTGATCTAAATAACAGCTTACATATATACTTCATTTATATATATGTTGAGGTCTGTTTGAACTTACCAACAAGTTGGATCTCAAATAACCATCATGGTGGGTCCTAGGAAGGAATCAACAGTCGGGGGCACTGTCCCCACCATGATGTTTACTTTTAGGTTTTAGTTTTAGGTTTAGGGTTTAGGATTAGGGTTTAGCGTTAAGGGTTTAGGTCTTGGAGACTCAACCAACTCACAGATAGCTCCAACGCACATCCGGGTCTGCTCCACATAAACACGAGCCTGTCCAATGGCCAGGCCACCCATATTGTTGTCCATAGGAAATGGACAGCTTTATCATGGTCATAACAACGGTTCCCACCTTCCAAGGAACCCCCCTCAACATCCGGATAGCTCCAATGCACATCCGGGTCTGCTATATTAATTTCGAGCTAATACATAAACACGGGCCTATCCAAATTGCCGGGCCACCCATATTGCTATCCATAGTAAATGAACAGCTTCATCATGATCATAACAACGGTTCCCACCTTCTAGGGACTCCTGCTTAACATTCGGATAGCTTCGACGCACATCCGAGTCTGTTCCATCAATTCCGAGCTAATACATAAACACGAGCTTGTCCAAATGGTCAGGCCACCCATATTGATGTCCATAAGAAATGGACAGCTTTATCAAGGTCATAACAGCGGTTCCCACCTTCCAGGAACCCCTGCTCAACATCCATTTATATCAACCACTCTTAATCACAAGTATCATGTTCATCATCTAATTTGTCACTAAATGATAGTATAATACAATCAGTCGCCCATCCAAGGATGGATGGATTGAAATGCTTTCATTATTTTTCATTTAGATGCCCAAGCCTAAATTTTGACAGTATCTCCCCTTATCTCTCCAGATATATTTATCTTATATTTAATTTCCACGTTAAGTATCCACATATTGTGTGGATTATTGATAATGGAAATAAACATAAGAAACATATCTAGAGAGAATAGGGGAGATGCCGCACGAAACTAATGACAGATCATGTAAATGACAAACAACAAAAATATTCCAATCTATCCAACCTCGAACTATCCAATAAGACAATTTGGCAGATTTCTATACCTCCATAACACACTTTATTTATGCTCGGCATTATAGAAATCTCCAAATGGGCTAACTGATTGTATTATACTACCATTCGTGGACAAAAAATAACTATCAATAATAAGCCAAATACATCCACGCTTACATCCACATATATCCACAAAAATCAACCATTGATAGCTCCGACGCACATCCGGGTCTACTCTAACAATTCCACATACATAGTACTGTCCATAGCAAATGGACAACACCATCATATTCAAATAGCGGTTCCCACCTTTCAAGGACCCCTGCATCAATTTAACTTTCATCCGGAGGGCTAAACGAATGCATTCCTTCCCAAGCATGCACCTAGTTGAATACAGACTTGTAGGCTCCACAAGCAATCATACAGCATGGTGGACTCTCAGGGGCATGAATTAGATGTTACCCCGAGAACAACTTAATGGGTGTCACCCTACTATGTGGGGGCCATCTTGATGTATTGTTTATATATCGAAGTCGTCTATCATTTTTTTTATATCATTGTAGGATGTGATTCCAAACCCTAAGAAGCTTCAAATCTCAGGTGGACCATGCCACTAGAAACAATGATTAATAACTATTAAATACGTTTTGTGGGCCACAAAAATTTTGGATTAAATGGATATTTATATTTTACCTTCAGCAAGACCTTATTGACATTATAAAGAGCTTGGATTTCAAATAAACACTACCAGAACCTTACGATGGGCCCTTTGGAAATTTTAATGGTGAGGCACTTAATCACACTGTTTCTAGTGGTGGTCCACTTGAGATTTGGATATCCATAATTTTTTATATTTTATTTTGGAATTGAAAATCTTAAATTAGGGATTTAAATTAAGAAATCCCTAATTAGGGATTTACTAAAATAGTGGGCCCCACAAAACAGTGGACATCGGACCAATGGGCCCCACAAGCAGTGGATAGCGATGGTGGGCCCTACAACCAATGGACATTGTTTCTAGTGGTGTGGTCCACTTCAGATTTGGATTTCCATAATTTTTTAATTTTCTTTTGGAATTGAAAATTCTAAATTAGGGATTTCCAAAATAAATTCTTAATTAGGGATTTACTAAAATAGTGGGCCCCACAAAACAGTACTGTACATCGACGATGGGCCCCACAAAATAGTGGACAGCGACAGTGGGACCCACAAGCAGTGGACAGCGACGGTGGGCCCCACAAACAATGGACACAACAGTGGGCCCCACAAGCAATGGATAGCAACGGTGGGACCCACAAACAGTGGAGGGGGACGATGTGTATGAGAGAGAGAGATAGAGAGAGAGAGAGAGAGAGGAAATGGGGGGGGGGGGGGGGGGGGGGGGGGGGGGGGGGGGGGGGGGGGGGAGGAAGAGAAAGAGAGAGAGAGAGAGAGAGAGAGAGAGAGAGAGAGAGGGTTACCGGAGAGAAGGGTGTGCGGCGGTGACGGTTGTCGTGCAGCGGTGACGACCGGTGAGAGAGAGAGAGAGAGAGAGAGAGAGAGAGGAAGGACTAAGAGAGAGTGAAAGAGAAGGGGGCTTGCTGGAGTCGATTCGAAGTTAAACATAAGATTATTACTGACGAAAATGTTCGTCGGTAAAAACCTTCTACAAATTCAAGTGGGGCCCACCCGTGCTCTATCATTGTTACCGACAACAGTGTAAATTTCGTTGATAAAAACCATATTCAAGTGGGGCCCACCTGTGCTCTATTATTGTTACCGACGGCGTATAAATTTCATTGGAAAAAAAATGTCTTTACCGACGAAAATATTAGTCGGCAAAATATTTTTTACCGACGATTTGTTAATTTCGTCAATAAAAGTGTAAACCCGTCGTTATAAATAGTAGCGGGAACATTTTTTGTGGGAGCGCGAAGGAGGTGTGGCTTGTACCGACGAAATTAATCGTCGGTGAAAATTAGAATTAGCCATGAAAAAAATTTCGTCAATATTTTCGTCGATAAATATACAATTTCTTGTAGTGCCCCCCCTTCGGTCACGATTCTAGATTGCTCAAGGTTGGCTTAGGTTTGGTCCGTCAGTTGACTGAACTGTGCTCTCGATCAACCGAATAGCATATTTCATTAAAATTGGGATTTTCCTTTAGTCTACCAACTCTAACGAAAGTATGCTCATCATGGTTAGATCAAGGCTATTCATGTATTTTAACCTTTGCCAAATCACGTGGCCTCATGCCAATCGATCTAACCATGACAATCATTCTTCGACTAGGTTTCCATGATTATGTTTTGATTATACTGATTCCATTGATCTATTGGATGATTTGATCTATGACCAATACTCTTCATAACATGGATTGGTTAGAACAGATCGGACATTCCCGATGGTCCATGGCGATCAACTTATATCCTAGGATCATAATGGCATGGCCCACCCAAAGATCAGATGACTCTAAGATTCTAGTCTCTGGTATAGTTCAGTCTTAGAATCCTTTTGATCCATATAGATCTGATCTAACATCTCCGGGCCGATCAGGTGCTGTCCATTACATAGATCTGGGGAATAAATATAAAAATAAAAATAAGAAAGGAACCAAAAGGATTAGATCAACAAAATTTTGGTGGGGGTAGGATTTGATCCTTCGTTTTCTCTCCCAACCCTAAAAGTCTTAACCAAGTACTGGTCAATATGTTGTTGTTTTTTTTTTTTTAATTATTATGGATTAAATCTTCCAACTGGTGACTATGTTGTGTTTTTTTTTTAATATTATGGATTAAATCTTTTAAGCATAACAATTTGGAAGATTTGTGCGGCCCAAAATTTTGGATTATTACACCCAGGCCTAAGTTTTAGTGTGGCGTCTATTGATTGGAGTTGATTTTGCATAATCATCATTGCCATACACATAGGTGGGCTGCACATAATTTGAATGATTTAATGGTTAAGCGTCCTATCTTAACTATTTCCCATGGTGTAGTTCACCCCAGTGTTGGATCTGCCTGAGTTTTGAGTTCCAGTCCAAACAAAAGATGGCCCACGAGATGGATGAGGTGGATCCCCTCCAGGTAAAGTCTTTCCTGCCTGCCAAGTCGGTGAAAGTAATGCAATGGGTGAAAGTAATGCGCCTGGTCTTGGCAAAGCCATGCAAATACCATTCAAAGTTGGGAGTATGAAGGTGAATGCTTGACTTATCATATATGTGGACCACACAATTCATGATCACTCATGCATTAAAGATCAGATCCATTCTATAGATAGAGTACACTGTAAACATGTTAGGGACAAAAAATGCAAACATGATTATATCTTACGTTCAAGCATGTCGAACACTCATAAAAAGAAAGGGTTGTTAATAAAATAATCTAAACGGTCCAGATTCAACATTCATGTATGCTTACCTCATGAGTGTAATTTATTAATTTTTAGAACATGACTTTCTCCTTAGTGGGCCTTAACTGATGAATGGCCTGGAACTTTGACAAGGTTCCACCTTGACTACTTATGAAATCTGCTATTAGCTTTGATCCAACTCGCCTTACCCAAATTGATATATTGGCATCCCTAGTGATCTATAACAAATGACATGTTTGCATCTGGGGTGGATTGAAAGTTTCCTTGAATTGCCATCAAATCTCTGAATGTAATTATTTTTCTATAATGAGCCTAATCTGCCATGAGCTTTGTAGGATACCACAACCAGTCTTATGACTCATCGCACAACTTCAACAAGCATGGTTAGGTCCCACAAGCAGTTTTATGGCTCATCACACAACTTCAACCGTTGAAGTCATTTGTAGTGCTTCACATGATGCAACAGTTATCCGGCCGGTTGGGGTCTTCGTACACATAATACAGTGGCTGTGGCACGCTGTATTGGTAAGCCCAGTAAGTGGGCAGAACTGTGGTTTCGCTCGATGGCTTTGTCTCCTCCTCTTTCTTCTTCTCATCGACCACTTCAACGCTAACAAGCTCTGTGAATCCCATCTTCTTTCTTAGCAGGTTTGTCAACACGACCGAGTCGACTCCCTCACCAACCACTACAAGCTGTTCCTTATCGCTGCCCTCCAACGTAGCAGATATAACACCTGCAACCAACAT
The DNA here is from genome assembly GCA_003013855.2 of Liriodendron chinense. Classification (NCBI taxonomy): domain Eukaryota; kingdom Viridiplantae; phylum Streptophyta; class Magnoliopsida; order Magnoliales; family Magnoliaceae; genus Liriodendron; species Liriodendron chinense. Next base: position 8,589 of record PVNU02003981.1, on the reverse strand, counting down.
GATCAAAATGATGTGTTAGAACCCAAATCAGAAACTAGAAAAGACGGCCACTCCGTGAGGCTCGCCAGTTCATGGCATATCTGTAGTTTGGTTCAAAATTTCAACGTACCAAGAAGTGATAGGTACGCCATTTCAACATTTAGAGAGTGGATTCACTGAGTCAACGCAGCTCACGGGTTCACTAAGTCAGTAGTGAACTTGGGGACGATTTAGAACTACCACATGAGTTGACTTGGCTCATCTGGTTTGTGCTTAGAGTGGTCCAGGGAAATGAATATGATGTCTGGCTAGGTTCCTTTTCCCCACTATCAAACGCATCCCATCCGTCCATAAAAGTGGGTTTTGAAGACCCACTTCTATAACCATCAGAATGAGATCAAGTGAAAGAAAAGAGGCACTGGGGGTGCTAAATCAGCTTTCACTGACTCGATGAACTCAGTAAGTCAACTCAGTTTGCGCAGCTGACGCTTGATTTGATGACAGCTTAAATCTCACTTCGAAGAAGTTAGAACTGCGAGCTTGTCAGCAGATCTGAGCTGAACGTTGGTGAAATTACCTTGTATGCCGACTGCAGTCTTCATGGCCTTGGACCGGCTTTTGGAATCGTTCATCGGGACTTTCATCACAATCTTTTGCTGTAAACAGAGAAAAACAAGTTACTAAAATGAAAACCACATAAAAATTCACATGACCCACTTCAAGAATCAACCATAGTAAAAGGACAACTAATATAAGCTACCTTCATTGTTGCTCTTTAGCGATCTACCGACAGCAGAAACGTTGGTTGTGTGGGATTGTTTTTCCCAACTAACGATTTTCAGCCGAGGTACGATGAAGGACAATGAAAACTTTGGAGTGTGGTTGTCGGTCCAGCGACTGGATTAATGCTTGAATGGTGATCTGAACTCCTTTATTTATAGACCTCAGAAAACGACTGTGGATCTTCGATTCACCATCTTTTTAAACTGTACTACGTAGACGCAGTCAATGGAAGAATAATTATATGGAACGACGCGGTATCGCGTCGAAATCAGCCCTTCATTTCATGGTGGGCCAACCTAGCTACGCGGTTCCGGGCTGCAGTTGTTGACTGATTAATGTGGAATCTTCCTGCTTTGTGTGTCTGGATGCCTATTTAGGACCCAAGTGGGACACCAACGATCACGGTGGGCCATTAGGTAGGAAGGGTCCACCGTGGATTGTTCATGGCCACAATATCATCCTTATCAGATGATCACAGCCTTTCAAAGGACGCGGATTTCCCACAACAGTCGCAGGAACAGGAAGTTGGGTGGGGCCCACCGTGAAGTTTGTTTAAATCCACCTGTCCATCCGTTTTGCCAGATCATGCCAGGACATGGGCCCAAAAATGAGGCAGATCCAAAACTCAAGTAGGCCACGAGAAAGAAAACAGTGATAATTGAATGTGCACCGTATTGGCCATAGATATGTTTTGGCTAAGGCTAATATTTTTGTGCTTTACGTTCATCCCAGCAGGAATGACCTTCGATGGCATATAAACATCACGGTGGACCGGGAAGGTTTCAACGGTAGTCATTTTCATACCGGCTTATCATGTCGCGCGGCCCATATCAGTTTTATATCTGCCTCATTTTTGGATATGTGGACCCTATGCTAATGCATGTGTTATATCCACACCGCCCATCCATTTGGAGAGATCATTTTAGGGCAACAACAAAGAATGAGTGGGGGTTGAACGCCTACTACCATTAAAAGCTTCTTAGGTGCACAGAAGTTTTTCGATCAAGCTGTTATTTTCATTTTTCCTTCGTCCATATCTGTGTGAACTTAGTAACAAGTTGGATCTCAAATAAACATCACGGTGGCCAAAGGAAGGTTCTACACGCTGATGTAATTATCCGATCTGGTTAATTTTGGGTGATGTGCAGTGGTGGATTCTTCATATCTTACAGTATCATAGGTGGGCACTCTTGGGTCCCACAAAGAATAATTTGCATTGATAAGGTGCGATCCTGTGTTACCGGAAAGATGTGGGGCCCATGTGATGCAAGAAGGACATCTAAACCATCCATCAGATGCTTGAGCTCATGTTATTTACAGGCATAAAAAGATCAGCTTGATCCAAGCAAGCAACAGCATGGGGAATAATATGGGGGAAATGTTTACCCTTGACTTGTTCACTGTGTTGTGGCCCCTATGAATTTTCGTTTGGGCTGATTTTCAGCTACTTTCTTTTCTTTTCTTTCTTTTTTCTTTTTTTTTTTCTTTTTTTTTTTTTTAAAAACGTGAGGTCATACATTTGACAAATGGGTTGGATGTCATGAGTACATTAGTTTGGGCCTACTTTTATATGATACCACCATAAACTCACAATGCTACCTGCACCCCATGATTCTAACCGTAGTAGAAGGGCTAAAACATAATAGGTGGGCAACTAAAACATTCTATGCTTCACTCTTTTTTCTTTGATTTGAGAAGTTACCATTCGATCGGTTGGAAGATTGAAAGGCCGTGGGGTTAACCACCGAACAATGTCAATAAAATATTTGTGTCATAGCTAAAAGATATCTTTGTGGCCTTGGAGTATTGTTTCATTGGATGTTTCAGATTATTTTATCCCTCTGTCCCTTTTCAAATGATATGGCGGTTGAGTTACCCTCAAGTTAAAGCTGGTCTCGACCTAATCGAAAGAGTGCGTCCCAACAAAGAGTGAAATAGTCTCCCATGCAAGATCAAATTTGTTCATTTGAACCGGCCACCCTTGGAATCTCAGGTAGGACCTTATTAGATTACTACATAGTCCCTCGGTAGCCTACAAAAGTACTAACAATGTACATTAATTATTGTGTTGTTTCTTTCACTATGGTCCAATTGTGTTGAGTTTTATCCTCAGTTTTTAGCACATTCCACGAAATTAAAACCCACATCTTCTGGATGTGGTGGATCTTCCTTTAAACTAGTAAGTGGGTCACACAAAAGCTAATTAAGGCACTTACAAAATGTGGGGACTACCGCATCAGCCCAAAAAGAGTTTGTTTTTCCTTTTCTTTTCTTCCTTCTCTGTCTTCTTCCTGGACGGCGGGGGTAACCCCCCCCCCCCCCCCCCCCCCCCCCCCCCCCCCCGGATCAGAGCTGGGGGTGGGGATCTAAGGGTTTTGGTGAGCACCCCACTGGTGGGGGTTTAAGGGCAACGCTCCCAAAGCATAGAAATGAGATCCAATCGCTATACAATAAGTGCATTACTGATCTATTATATTTCGATATTTTATGGTCTTTCATATTAGTTCGGTCGAACTTAGTCAATCCAACCATCTAATATTGAAATGCAAAAGAGAGAGAGAGAGAGACAGTTATCAATGAGAGTGGGAGAGGGAGATGGTTTAGTGAGATCCATGGATCGTAGATGGATTGCAACTGAGTTCCATGGATTAGATATGGGAGTCATGGATCGCAGCTGAGTCACATGGATCTCAACTAGCAACTGTGATTCACGACTGGCAACTATGGATCACAGATGTGTGAAGTGGATCGCAGATTACATGTGTAATTTACATTCCACTTCACTCATCTGCAATCAACTTCACACATCTGTGGTCCACAGTACACATCTAAGATCTACTTCACATATATGTGATCTACTTCACACATATGTGATCTACTTCACACGTCTATGATCCAGTGTACACATCTGCGAACCACTTCACACATCTGCGATCTATGGCTCCTAACTGTGATTCATGTCTTTCATCTACGATTCACAGCACCCTACTGCAATCCACATCACTCTACTACGATTTAGCTCTCTCATCTATAATCCATAGTACAAATCTATTATCCACAAGTCTCCTATCTGCGATCCATAGTAACATGTTGAGATACAACTCTCCCATGATATGCGATTCACAATACACATTTGCAATCCAACTCTTCCATTTATGATCCATGACACCTTGTTACGATCCAACTCCCACTCACATATGCGATCCGCATTACCCGGCTAGTCCCACATTGTGTAAGTGCATTGGTTGACTTTTGGCTTGCCCACTTGCTAGTGTGGAGGAAGATCCACCGCATTCAGATAATGGGGTTTTAATTTGATGGAATGGGCCAAAATCTTAGGGTGAAACTCAACACAACTAGATCATAATAAAGGAAACACCGGAATTAATGTAGATTGTTGGTACTTTTGTAGACTATCGAGGGGCTGCATGGTAATCTGATAAGTTTCCAACCTGGGGTTTTAATGGTGGCTGGTTCAAATGAACGGATTTAATCTTGCATAGGAGGCCCTTTCACTCTTTGTTAAGACTCACTCCCTCGATTGGGTCAAAACCAACTTTAGCTTATGGGTCACTCAACCAATGCACTTTCTAAAAAAGGAATAGAGGAGCAAAATGATCCGAAACACCCAGTGGACAGTGCTCCAAGGCTACAAAGATAATGGTTAGACTTGAGGGCCTTATTAGTCATCCCAAACGCATTGCCCAACCTTTGGGACGTGGCTTCGATTGATCCCCAAATCCATCGAGTGGATGGGATCCCTAATTGTGGGGCCCACCTTGATGTATGTTCCTTACATCCATGCCGTCCAACTGTCTTGACAACTGTGCATGATCCCAAAATTGAAGCAGATCTAAATCTTAGTCAAACCATGCCATTGGAAACAATGGTGATTGACTATTAAAAACTTCTTGTGGGCCACAAGTTTTGGATGAAGCTGATATTTGTGTGGGTCTTTCATCTTAGGTCTTTGTGACCTTATCAAATGGTTGGGTGGCAAATAAACATTTCGATAGCTCCTAAGATTTTTTTAACCTGGGGATTCAATCACCACTGTATCTTATGGTGTGGTCCACCTAAGATTTGAATCTACTTCATTTTTTGGATAATGCCCTAAAATGAGCTTTAAAAAAGGATCAACGCCATGGACATAATCTACATAAATCAAGGTGGGTTGGATCCGGCGGAATTACTTACTGAATAAATCTTGTGGGGCCCACCGTGATGTGTCTTCTCCACATATTCCAACTATTTTACCGGCTCATTTTAGGGGATGAGCCTAAAATTGAAGCATATCCAAAGCTCTAGTGAACCACACCATTTGACTACCACAAGAAATAATGAGATAACGACCTCCTCCATTAAAACCTTCCTAGGGCCCATGGTGATGTTTATTTGTCATCTTTATAAGGTCACGCAGGTAAGGAAGAAGGAAAAACACAAATATCAACTTGATATAAAACTTTTGTGGCCTTTAAAAAGTTTTCAACGGTAGGCATTACATTCTCAATGTTTTTCATCACTAAAGTCTTTATTTGAAATCTGTGGCAGTGAATCAAAATGCATGAGTCAATTGAATTAAGAAATCTATCTATTTTTTAAACCCAAAAATGATTTTATGATTTCTAGGTGACGATTCACAAACATGAGTCACACGAGTTAGAAAAATCTCTCTATTTTTCAAATCCAAAAGTGATTCTATGATTTCTAACTTATTATAAATTTTGAGCTTCTTTTAATTAGTGGCCGCTCTAATCCAACATACACATTTGAGTCTATTCCATACTCTATCAGCATATGACCCAATGAAAGAAAAAGACAACAGTAGAATGCGACCACAGGCAGGGGGTACTTTTATAATAATAGGAGCTTGTGTAGGGGAGATGGATGGGGTCGAGGGAAATACCATGAGAAGGTAATAAAAATATTTTATTTTATTCTTCCCATGAAGGATAATTTTCTTAAAAAATAGATGCATAATTTGATAATTCACACATAATTTTCATAGCCAGATCTAGGGTGGGGATAGGGCTGTAAATGAGTCAGCGGACTCGATGGGGTACCTAGACCCAACCCATTTAGACCCGACCCATTTGTTAAATGATACGGGTCTGGGTCCAAGAACAAACTCCGTTGCTAAATGAGTTTGGGTCTACTTTCCTTTATATTAGGCCCGACCCGCCCTAACCCATTTAGTAAGTGGTCGGATTTGGTCTATGTTTCGAGGGACCCATCCAGCCCAGACCTGTCCAGACCCGATTTTGACCCAAATTAAACTGCTGCAGTTGTGGGTCCATGGATCCTAACTTCTTGCTATTGAGAATTTAGTTGTAAATTCAGGCCATGGATTAATTTTTATTTTGATCATTCATTTAAGTTTCCACCAAACATAGAGGAATTAAAAGCAATATAGTTTTCAGCTTACATCACATCTAAATTGGGATCTTTCATTTGGACGGTTGGCTTAAGTTTCTTATATGGGACGTTTTCTTACTCCCTGCGTAGCAACCATCCCACTCCGCCAGAGTATTTTTTCTCACTTGTGAAATTCTAAGTGCACAGGACTCACACGTGTGTGATACCGAAATGGCTCATCAGGAGATCCGCTCTACAGATGATGTGTCTTCATGTAGGGCACACATGTAAATGTAATGTGGACCATCACGAAGAAAACATATGTTGCCTATCTGATGATCACACGGTCCCAAAGATGAGGTAGATCAAAACTTAACTGGGCCACAGGGCAAGAAACAATGAGGATAAAGGCTCACCGTTGAAACCTTATTGGAGGCATGAAAGCATTGGATTAGGCTGATATTTCTATTTGTGTGATGGTGGGCTCTGAGAGGTTTCAACGGTGGAAGTTTCTATCCTCTCTTTTTCTTATAGTGTGACTTAATAAAGTGTTAGATCTCCTTGATATTTGGACTCATCTCCTAAAATGAGATGGTGCAATGGATTGACGTCATGGATATAAACCAAAAATCATAATGGGCCCCATAGAGCTTGGGGTTATTGGGGATTACTATAAACCCAACTAGGGCAAGTCACAAATACCACACCGACCTAATGACTTAATCCATCCTTGATTTGACCTTATTTTATTTAGCCATTTCTTTCTTTCAATGGATGGGATGGTTACAATTGCTTTACAAATGTGATTATTTACAAACATGAGCAACTCATATGTAACATATCTCTAACAAATGGAGGTACCAAACTGTTGATTGAACCTACTCGGTTTACAGTCTTGAATGTCCATGTTAAGGCCATTGATCAAACGGTTAATACTTGTTGGATCAGTGTGATGTTTTCATCAATGTTGGTTGGACCTGATGAACGGTTGCAGATTGGCTACTCCCCCCAACCAGGACATAGCTAGAGATGGACTGTCCCGCTAGGGCCTTTATGGATCCACCATAGTGTATGTGTTTTATGGTCCGCATTCATTCATTTTTTCAGATCATTTTAGCGCATGAGCCCAGAAAGGAGGTAGATCAAGACTCAACTAGACCACACCACACCACAGGAAGCATTGGTGACAATGACAGCCACTGTTGAAGCCTTAATAGGGCCCTACATAATTATATATGTTTGTTTTGCAATCCAACCTGTTTATAAGGTTACGTAGGCATGGATTAAGGATTAACGGAAAACCTAAATGTCATCTTCCTCCAAAACTTTTGTGGCCTCAACAGTAAAGGTTTAATCCCTACTCCTTGTGGCTTGGTCCATTTGAGCCTACCAATTACCTCCCTTTTTAGCTCATTAGCTAAAATGATCTATCAAAGTAGATGGACAACATGAATAAAACACATACATTATAATAAGCCCATAGAGCCCCTGACAGAATTGTTGGTTTCTGGCTAGGTCATGGTGTTGATAGTACTCAATCCACATCCCTGACTCCCTGACGAACAGTCTAGACCAATGGAGTAGACTACGTGGCCATTTGGCATCTCTACTAATAGGAACTTTACTTATTCTAAAAAATTAAGTTCTTACTTTGAAAATTAACTGTTTGATAAAGCTTTACTTTTATTACCTATTATTTTAGAAACTAGCAAAATAGCTCTTGAAAAATAAGTGATAAAGAGATCACTTATTTTTTAAGAGCTCATTTAGTTTTTACAATTTCTTGGACAAGTTTATTCTTAAACCTTTCAAGTAATTCCCATCTTAGTTTCTTCTCCTTTTTAAAATTCATCCATTAAAGTTGTACACGAGACGAGTTAGCTTGGTTAACTTGCTCGACTCGATTCGGAAAAGCTCGACTCAACTCTGTTCAAAACTTAGTTCAAGTTGAGTTGAACTGATTTTTTTAGCTTGGAAAAATTTGAGCTGAGTCTGAGCTGGACTGGGCTCGACTCGGCTCGGAACTCGCCTTGAACTTGACTCAGTTCGAATTGGATCGGATGCACTATAAGTGTGAGCTCCACATATAATCTAAAAGCTTTTAGTGGTTAGCATTAGCATTGCAACTTTTCCCTCGCGTTGCATCTGTGAGTTTTGGATTGGCCTGATTTTTGGTAGCCAAGAAGAAACTGGAGGAGCAAACATGATGGACAGATTGGATGTCATGAGTACATCATGGTGGGCCCACATGAAGTATTGTAAGATAAGCTTGTCCTGCAAGAGTCTTGCAGGGTATCTATCATGTGAAGGGCGTACTTATAACGATAATGCGGCAAAATTTTTAAAATATTGTCACTATTTAATTTTATTATCAAATCATGAAAATTTAATGCAAATATATGATCTAAAAGATTTTCTAATAATATTGCGAGGAAACAAAAAATTTATAAGTCTCCGAAAAACTCTCAATGC